>CM076569.1:581137039-581504237 GCA_034641835.2 Pinus albicaulis
TCTGACTGATATATAGCGTATTCTAGATTTTATGCTTGTATTCGTGTTGTTTATTGCATGTGCAGGTGTCCATTCACGGAGATCGTGGGGATCGTGATCTACCGAGGCTGAGGAACGGGAACGCTGTCTCTTCTACAGATCATAGCATTGGACTCCAGGTAGGCCTCTATCGTTGGGCTATTTATTCGCAATTAGAAACTTGCGCTGTAGAATTTGATGATTGTTGCTAGACCCTTGCTGGGCTAGTAGGGATCACCTCTGTCCACAGAGGGGATTTACCTCCTCAACACTTGGTAATCAACTAACGACAGTTCCATTCACAAGAACCAACAAGAAAGAACAAGTCAGCCTGTGATGAGACCTCTTGTCTTCCATATTTTCAACTGAAAGCCATTACCCTAGATTGGTAACCAATAGTGGTAATGTCCTTCTTGTTAGGACCAATGAACATGGTAAGTCGGCTCATAATGAGACCTCCTATCCATCAATCTTATCTTATGAAAGAATCTGATTATAATCAACCTTATATAGGTTACTTAATAGTTGGGGAGGCAATTCTGCTCCTTAAGAGTACGTGATGGCATGAAAATTTTTTAATTACTAATCTTTACTAGTTGGTCCTTCTACCCTAAAGACTCATTTTAAATAAAAAATATTAGATAATGACTAAAAAATTGCTCAAATTGATCATGCTAGGGTTCTTGTGAAAACTGGTTATAGTTTTGTAGGCATGGTCCACCATAGGAAGTGTTAGTGTCAGTCTTGTCACACTACCATCAGTGATCAAACTTACTCTTTTGCATTTGCATACTAGGAGTCTCATACCATAAATTTTCATCATTCCATTAGGTCATGAATTCATTAATGGTAGTGGTCTTCCATTAGTTTTCCCTGTAGTGAAACTTGCTTATTCCCCTCTCTATGGTCTTTAGTCATGTGTCACTTTCACTCTATAAGTCATGTTAGCAGGTCTTAGGGTTGGTCTCATTAGGTTCTAAGGTCTCATCATGGTCAAATTAATGAGTCAAGTGTTAATAAATATCAGCAAGGTCATGAGGAGGAAAAATAAACTCAAAGGCACTGTATCTGGAAAGATAAAAGAGTTGTTCTATCAAGCTTGATGTAATTTTCACCTCAAAACCATGTTTTAAGGTGAAAACATGGTACTTTACTTTTATTATTATTTATTATGTAATTTTATGTCTTCACATGTAATAATTTTCACTTCATAAGCTACTATCTCCATAGAGTCACCACCCTGCCTTTCAAAGGTGTTTTCCAAAATATTTTTAGCACAAAATCATGTTCTAAGCATGTTCATCAGAAAGAGCCTAGAAAGAGCTTTCCAATGGTATATTATACTTTCAAAACTGACTCCTGGATTGAAAAATATGCCTAAGTGAACAACAGTCCCCAACAGCCTAACCTTACCCCTTTTCCCATTTGCCCCTTAGACTTTATTTCATAAAAGTTAAAATTTTTTCATTATAGTCCTCTCCTTTGATCCGATCGCAACTCCCCTCCTCTGATCCGATCGTAACTCCCCTCCTCTGATCTGATCGCATCGAAAATTTCCCAGCACATAGCCCCGCTTTACCTCTTCTGATTTCCCCGATGTGATTAATCACATATCCCCAATCGCAATCGGCGAATCCCATTGTGTAATACACCCACTCCTCCCCGATTGCGATTGTGATTTACCCTTGGGCCCCACCATAAAACCTTCCACCTTTTCCAAAAAAAATGCGGTTTTTTCCTTTGTAAAAGCGATAAATCAATTTTAAAGAATTTCTTAAGTTATTCCATCGCAATCGACATTTCCCATGATACTTTTCCTCCACTCCAATTCCCTGCCGATTTGCGATTTTTATCCGTTGCATCACAAATCTTTATTGCATTACTCCTTTATATGATGTTCGCTCCCATTCTTGATTGCGATTTGCGATTCCTCCCTTGGGTCCCACCTAAAAGCCCTCCGCCGTTTTCAAAGGAAAATGGGTCGTTCTCCGTGTTATGACACAAAACTTCATTTCATTTTGTTTTAAAGGACTCTTCTTAGATCGCTTTGCATCGCAAGTTTTCACTATGACATGTTCTCGCCCCTCTCCCGCTACGATTTGCGATTGCGATTTCCTCCCGGCCCCACCAAAGCTTTCCGCCCATTGCATATACACCATCGCATTGCAATTTCTCAATTTCTCCATTATGCAAGTGCACCCTCCCCTTTCCGATTGCAATTTGCGATTGCGATTTGTGATCGCAAATCGGGCCCACCATCCTTTCCTTTTTTTTTTCTTCCACTCAAAAGGGGATTTTTCTTCATTAAACAACAAATATGGTTTTTCATCATTTTCAAAGCATTTCCTTCGATAGTTGGTTTTTCTTCAAAGGATAAAAGGCCGTGAACTAATTATGAAACAAAGGCATGACAACAATGATAAAAATGGAGGAATGGTTCCAAAATTTGTCTTTCTTCTCCTCTGTTTGAGCAACAAGAAACCTTCCAGATATTCAAAATGTATTGTTTCCCCTCTTTTTCAGGGGCATACTATTGGTTTTTTTTTCCTATGTTCAAATTTCGGTTTCTAAGGTGGTGAAGTAGCTCCTTTTTCTGTGGATCTACTCCACTCAAATTTTGTATATTTAATGTAATTCTTCATCATTTGTAAAGAGGAATAAAGTGTGGAATTAGTTTGGAAATCACTGAGGACACTCTTTTTTCCATTTGTAACAGTCTGGTAGGGAATTAATAAAGATATGCAGCTCTGATTTGTGGGATCCCTGTGGTATGGATTTTAGCATTGTTCTTTCCTTTGTGTTCATATGTTAATTGTTATGTTTTTCCATTCATTCATTCATATCTCTGGTTGAATGCTTTCAAGATATATATTTAGAATCCATTGTATAATGCTCTGCCTTGGGAAATCATTCAATGTTCTATTTTTTCTACTGTTTGAAAATGAACCATCTCCTATGCCCTTTTCAACTTCTCACCAGTCTTACCATTTCATCATTATTTAAACTGAATTGTTAAAATCCCTGCCTACCTTGCCCCATGAAATACCCTGTATCTCTGATTTAATTCCCCAGTTTCAAATTGTCCAACCCATCTATTCCATACAACCCTAAGAATTATAAAAAAAATTCCAATTATTATACCTAGTCTAAAATCAGATTACTTTTATACTTCATTGAATATTTTTCATGGAGAGAGCCCTCTCCTGACCTTGTAGGGCTAGCTACAAGGCTGAGCATGGTTTGAGGTTACCCTTATTTTCCTTCCTTCAACCTAAGTTTCAAATTAGGTGCTAACATTTCTGGTGACCATACTAGGGAACATTTAGCATAAAAGACAGATCACCCCAGTAATATCTTTCCTATAAATTATTGGGCTCTGGATGATGAGGTTCAGAGTTTGATAGGCTGAAATAAAACATTGTATAGTATAAATTCTACCGCACTATCTTCGAGGAGAGACACAAGGCCCAACCTTGATCCAAATCCTCCCCCAGTGTTTGAAAATCCTAATCTTATTCCAAGAATAGTTAGAAGACAAGAAGGATCATTAATTCCTAGACCTATTTTCAGATCCCATACCTGGCCCAGTCAGTGGTTCCCTGTAGAAGACCTTTCTTTTGATGAGTTTTTTGAGCTTTATTTGTTCAAAAATAGATCTGAGACTGCACTTGATGACACAGTTTTAGATCTAGAATTTCTTGTAGATATAGAAGTTCAAAGGGAAAATACATCAATTGATGATTATATTTTGAATTCCCCTCAGACATCTATCACTGTAACCAATATCCCTGAGCCTCCAGAGTTATCAGAAACAACATTTCCTCCCATTAATTCATCAACATTCCCATAAGTTTCAGAACTCAATTCTCAGATTTTGACTCCTCCATCAACACCTCCCTTGAATCCTAGTAGCACAAACACTGTTGTAATCCACCTCGAGTCATGGCTGCTCGGTATGCACCCTTGGTTTTACCTCAGAACCTGAATGATATGCATGTTGATTACCAAAGTAAAATACCTATCTTTGATGCCACTCAAAGCATCACAGCCCAGCAACATGTTGATAAGGTGAATGACTTCTTTGACCTTCATGAGGTAGAGGCAGAAAATGTAACCACAATATTGTCTGTGCAAATCTTTGGAGGTGAAGTTCGAAAATGGTTTAGAGCCTTACCAGCAGGCTCTATCCACACTTTGCAAGAGCTACATAGACAATTCTTGGACCCGTGGGAGGTAAAGAAGAACCCACTCCAAATCTTTTCTGAATATGAAAATGTTAAAAGAAATGTGGGTGAAACTATATAGGATTTTAGTGTGAAATTTAATGTTGTATATAATGCTATTCCGGCCAATCTGAAGCCCCCCATGGGGTTAGCTTTGCTCAAGTTTCTGATGCAAGAGCATTAGACGAAGAGGAAAATACTTTGTATTTTAAACTTAGGGGTTTTTAAGTTTTTAGAGGGGCTAGGTTTTTATGAATGATTTGAGCGGGTTTTAAGTATTTTTATTAAATATTGTAAATAATTGAGAATATGAGAAAATTTGGTCAGTTGAGGATGTAAAGGGATTGAGAGATTTTTCTAAATATTAATTCAGAAATTAGTTTCATTAATTATGGGTGAGAGAGGATCTTTAGGGATTCAAGAGTGATTTTAGGATTTGTTGGGATATTTCGGGGTTTGTTGAGTGATTAAAGGGATGAGAACCAAAATTGGTTCTATTAAATTTGTATAAATTATTAAGCCTCAAAGGCATTGGAGATCAGAGAGAGTGAGAGTGGAGGTTGATTAGAGTAGAGGCAAGATTTTTCTTGTAAGCCTACGGGCAATTGTAAAGGGAAAATGATTGGAAATTAGGCCAAGGAAGGAGATTTATGTAAGTATTGTGTGTGTTTAATATAGAATTTGATTTATGAGGTTCATTCCATTATTGAATTTATGAAGAAATGATCGATATTCTTGAATCCACATAAACTTTGTGTGAAAACCACTATGCATAATCATTGAATGTAAAAGGCATTAAATATCTGCGTAAAGGGTTGTATTTTAATGAATTTGAGTCCGCGGGTTGTGTTGAACCATTGTATAAGACTCTAGTTCTCTTGAATTTCTTTTTCTATTAATATATCAGGGAAGATTCAATATTATAAATTCATGTCAATTTTCATATTAAAAACCCAATCCATAATCATTGAGTGGATGTGAATGTGCTAAGGTTTCAATAGGCATTAATGAGATCGGTCCTCCAATGAATAAACACTAGATTGATATCAAACCGTTGGTTAAACATTTATCTGTTTGATGAGTTCATAACAGTTCAGATGGAGGAGACAGGATTTAAAGGTTCGATTTTTGTGTATAAGTTATCCTACAGTGAATTGACGTTTTCAATTGTATAGAAGAAACACAAGTCAACTTATTCTTGGGCCTGGAAAAGTTGTTAAATTGTAAGTGCTAAAGAATTACAATCTGGAAAAGTCGTGAATTGAAGCAATGGGAGAAGGCGCAGAAATCTGTAGGTGTTTTTCATGAATTGTCTTGCAGAGTAAAATTGCTACGGAATGCGGATGTGATGACATTTTCAGCGTTGGAAAGAATAAGCCGTACTTGACAGAGGCGATTTAAATTCTGTTGAATCGAATCAGAATTTATTGAATCCCAGTTCCAATATGTTCAGAAGTCGGGGTTTTTTTGAGTTGCTATGTTTGCCGGATCGCTACAGTTTGAGCATCGTTCGATGGAAAGGTATGCAGTATTGGCATTTAAATTTTAGTTTATATGGATTACCATTGCCATGAGCTTGGTAAGTTGAACAGTAAAGAGCACATCAATCAGTCTCAGATCCGACTTGGGATCGACTTTAATATACAATATTAAAACCAGAGTCCTCAAATCCGATTTGATAAGTTGGATTCAAAACTGGTAATGGAGTAAATGACATACATCGTTTGCATAACCGATAAAAGACTTTCGGCTGATGCAATAAAGCTGAATTCGACAACGTGGATGGGAAGGTAAGCCAATTTCAGGCTGACTTGGTGTTTTAATATAAAGTCATGAAGACTTCATTCATTGACACTGGAATGCATAAGAATTAATATGTGTTGATATTAGTTGCCAAGGTTCGAGCCTTTAAGTTATACAGTGAAGGGCGCATAGATAATTGAAACTTGTGGTAATGTTTTAACATATGGTCGATGTGAGGAAGCCGTGGCGTATAATCTTCAAATGTGTATTGAGCGCATTGAGGTAAGGACAAAGTCCAAGTCCTTTGTTGATTGGAACATTCGAATGTTGATTTGATCATAAAGTTTGAGATTTAGAAATGAGACCAATGGGTGTTAATTAATGATTGGATTGGTGATTTCATGAAGTAGGAAGTGAAATGGTTTTATAACCATTGTTTTATTTTATAACAAAGAAGCTTCCACATGAGTTGAATTTTCCAGAAAGTGGACTTTCTTGACAGGAACAGGAATTGCATTTTTATATGCATGGTATATTAGAGATTTTGGGTATTGCAGGGTTTTCCCTACATCATTTTGGTATCAGAGCAGGAAGGCTCTGTTGAAGAGATTTGTTTTTCTGAATGAGTGCAGGAATGTTCTGTTGAACTGAAGTGTATTTTATTTTGAATGTGTGATGAACACTGAAAGGAAGATCAAATTCTAAATCTGACCTACAAGCTACACAATTGCAATGAATAGGATTGCAGAAATGAATGGAGGACAAGATCATGCAGGATCTTAAAGGTGAGATAATTTTCTGATTTGAAATTTGTGATTAAGGTTTATGGTTGCAGGCAAGATGATGGCAGTGAACCTGACATTCAGCTAAAGGATGGATAGGGAAGACAATTGCAGTGTTATAAAGAGAAGGTGAGTTGAAGAGATAGCTTAGAGAGAGAAGAGGAGAGTGCTCAAGAGGTTCCAGAGGCAGTGAACCAGTACTTACCAAAAGACCAGATCCAGTGAAGCGGATTGGTGAGGTAAGGGGCAGCAGGAGAGCTTGCTGTTGCAGAGGCTAGTGCAACTCATGGTGAGTGAGAAACTCATGGAGAAGATGATCATGGAGGATCAGAGAAGAGGTTCAGAGGAATGCCATAGAGGTGAGATGATTGATAAAGTCAGAGAAAGAGAGATTGCAGTAATTAAGGTACAATTGTAGGTACTACAGGAATGGCTGCAAGAGCAGGAAACCCAGAAAGGAGGATGGATCTTTCCATTGAAGGGAAAGAGAGTGATTTGGAAACCATTGCAGATGAATTTGATGCAAAGTGTGATTGCCTTATTAAGGAAGGAACTTAGAGTTCTTGAGCCAGAGATGGAATTTGAAGATTCCACATGCATATTTGTTCAAAGGGAAGTGCCGGAGGAAGCAGTCAAGACTGAAAAGTCTTGTGGTTTTAAAACTAATAAGTTGTGTATGTTTGCAGGTACAGCACAGGGAGATGAGCAAGCTTTAGAGTTTGTTTGAGAAGAGTTGAATATGAAGCCTATTCAGATCAATGCTGAGATAGCTAGATCTCAGGAGGAAATGAAGACAAAGAAATCTAATCAGAGTATTAAAGCAGAAGAAAGGAGACCATCTGATGATGAGTCAAGAGTTGGTGAAGGTATGGAAAATTGTGTGAAGTTTCCAAGTTCTACTCCTAATGAAATTGTTGAATTGTATAGGAAACTAGATATTCAGAGAAGAGAATTGGAGAAGCAGAGAACTTACACACAGGATAATTTGCTGAAGAAGCCAGATAAGAAAATTTTCATGAATGACAATCATGGAGTAGAGGATGGAAAGAAGGAGAGACTAGCTGACAGTCTCATGGTGAATGAAAATCAACATATTGATGTGCTGACAAAGAAGTTGGAAAGGAACTTAGAGCAAAATACTAAGTGTTGCCAGAAAAAGCTGAGGAGAAAGCCAGTAAAGATTTTCTGAGTCCTGAAGAAGACTTGGAGCTACAAAGAGGAAATCTGGTGACTGAATCAACAAGTGAGACCATTGGGTCTTGTGATTTTGAAGCTGACAATTTGATTGTGTTTACAGGTGATACAGAGGACAATCCATCTCTTGTAATTGTCTTGGAAGAAGAAGAACTGTTGCAGAAAGGTGCGACAGTCATGTCTCATAAGCAAAGGCTTGTTACCATGGGTGACAAGGAGGATGTGGCTTGTTTGAATAGCCAAGAGAAGACTGGAAGACAGACTTTTGGAATTGCTATAGTGATAGAGGATGAGGCTACAGTGTTTGAAGAACTTGACTTGATTGCCAGAATCAATCAAGATGATGATGGACAATTACTGAAGATTTTCAAAGGGGAAGATGAAGGTTATGCTGGAACAAATTTGCAGCATGTTGATGAAATACTTGAAAAGAAATCGCTGAAATTTTTGCTGGAGACATTCGAACCAGAGGAAGAAGTTGCAGGCACTGAAGTAAATTCGCTTGAAGTTGAGAAAGGAGCAGATACTAGTTTGTTAAAATTAATTTTTCTTGCTAGTATACAAATAGAGATAAATGGATATGTTACTGCACAAGAGAATAAAATGAAAATTTATTTTCTGAAGATAAATTTGCAGGTGATGAGCAAAAGAATGTTGCAGAGGGACAGGAAGTTTGGGAGGCAGCAACATCTATGGTGGCAGCTGAAGCAACATGTGGGGTAGCATCTGCAGGAATAAAACCAATGTTAGCTACAATCAAGGAAGTGACAGCTGAGACAACATTGACAATAGCAACATCAATGTTGGCAACAAGAAAAGAAGTAACAGCTACAGTAGCTACAACAGCTGAAACAACAGAATTTGGAGGCAGTAGCAGTAGGCAAAGAAATTTCCAGACAAAGGAAAGGCTGGACATAGAGATTGAAAGCATCAGAAGACTGATGATGAAGGTGTCAGAGACAGCAGACAACAACAAGAAAGAAGAGGAATTTCAGCAAGGGAGAGACAAAAGCAGAGTATGAAAGAATATCTGGAGGCAGGATGCAACATAAGATATGGAAAACTGGAGAAAAGTAGCAAGCGACGGCAGATGATGACTTGTAGAACAAAGTGTGGGATCGAGGAAAACAAGGACAAAGATTTAAAATGCATGATCAGGAGATCATGATCATTTCCAACCTTGGGAGTCTGATGTAGGAGCATTAGACGAAGAGGAAAATACTTTGTATTTTAAACTTAGGGGTTTTTAAGTTTTTAGAGAGGCTAGGTTTTTATGAATGATTTGAGTGGTTTTTAAGTATTTTTATTAAATATTGTAAATAATTGAGAATATGAGAAAATTTGGTCAGTTGAGGATGTAAAGGGATTGAGAGATTTTTCTAAATATTAATTTAGAAATTAGTTTCATTAATTATGGGTGAGAGAGGATCCTTAGGGATTTAAGAGTGATTTTAGGATTTTTTGAGATATTTGGGGGTTTGTTGAGTGATTAAAGGGATGAGAACCAAAATTGGTTCTATTAAATTTGTATAAATTATTAAGCCTCAAAGGCATTGGAGATCAGAGAGAGTGAGAGTGGAGGTTGAATAGAGTAGAGGAAAGCTTTTGCTTGTAAGCCTACGGGAAATTGTAAAGGGCCAATGATTGGAAATCAGGCCAAGGAAGGAGATTTATGTAAGTATTATGTGTGTTTAATACAGAATTTGATTTCTGAAGTTCATGCCATTATTGAATTTACGAATAAATGATCGATATGCTTGAATCCACATCGACTTTGTGTGAAAACCGCTACGCACAATCATTGAATGTAAAAGGCGTTAAATCTCTGCATAAAGGGTTGTATTTTAGTGCATTTGAGTCCGCGGGTTGTGTTGAACCATTGTATAAGACTCTAGTTCTCTTGAATTTCGTTTTCTATTAATAGATTAGAGAAGATTCGATATTATAAATTCATGTCAATTTTCATATTAAAAACCCAATCCATAATCATTGAGTGGATGTGAATGCGCTAAGGTTTCAAAAGGCATTAATGAGATCGGTCCTCCGATGAAGAAACACTAGATTGATATCAAACCGTTGGTTAAACATTGATCTGTTTGATGAGTTCATAACAGTTCAGATGGAGGAGACAAGATTTAAAGGTTCGATTTTTGTGTATAAGTTATCCTACAGCGAATTGACGTTTGCAATTGTATATAAGAAACGCAATTCAACTTATTCTTAGGCCTGGAAAAGTCATTAAATTGTAAGTGCTGAAGAATTACAATCTGGAAAAGTCGTGAATTGAAGCAATGGGAGAAGGCACAAAAATCTGTAGGTGTTTTTCATGAATTGTCTTGCAGAGTAAAATCGCTATGGAATGCGGATGTGATGACATTTTTAGCATTGGAAAGAATAAGCCGTACTTGATAGAGGCGATTTAAATTCTGTTGAATCGAATCAAAATTTATTGAAGCCCAGTTCCAATATGTTCAGAAGTCATGGTTTTTTTGAGTTACTATGTTTGCCGGATCGCTACAGTTTGAGCATCGTTGGATGGACAGGTATGCAATATTGGCATTTAAATTCTAGTTTATATGGATTACCATTGCCATGAGCTTGTTAAGTTGAACAATAAAGAGGACATCAATCAGTCTCAGATACGACTTGGGATTGACTTTAATACACAATATTAAAACCAGATTCCTCAAATCCGATTTGATAATTTGGATTCAAAACTGGCAATGGAGTAAATGACATACAACGTTTGCAGAATCGATAAAAGACTTTTGACTGATGTAATAAAGCTGAATTCGATAGCGTGGATTGGAAGGTAAGCCAATTTCAGGCCGACTTGGTGTTTTAATATAAAGTCATGAAGACTTCATTCATTGACGCTGGAATGCATAAGAATTAATATGTGTTGATATTAGTTGCCAAGGTTCGAGCCTTTAAGTTATACAGTGAAGGGCGCATAGATAATTGAAACTTGTGGTAATGTTTTAACATATGGTCGATGTGAGGAAGCCGTGGCGTATAATCTTCAAATGTGGATTGATCGCATTGAGGTAAGGACGAAGTCCAAGTCCTTTGTTGATTGGAACATTCGAATGTTGATTTGATCATAAAGTTTGAGATTTAGAAATGAGACCAATGGGTGTTAATTAATGATTTGATTGGTGATTTCATGAAGTAGGAAGTGAAATGGTTTTATAACCATTGTTTTATTTTATAACAAAGAAGCTTCCACATGAGTTGAATTTTCCAGAAAGTGGACTTTCTTGACAGGAACAGGAATTGCATTTTTATATGCATGGTATATTAGAGATTCTAGGTATTGCAGGGTTTGCCCTGCATCAGTTTCCAAATGGTTTCGATGTTGATATGGTGTATCAGCTACGAGAAAGAGATCCTACCACACTTGAAGACATGCAGAAGATAGCTGTGAGTGTAGAAGCCAACTTGTTGGCCAGAAAAGCGTGGGAAAGAGCCGAAAAGAGGGTGACTGTGAAAGAAGAAGCATCTCCTTCAGATAGTAAGATGGATACTTTGATCCGGATAGTGGAGAAGATGGTTGATCGGCTGACTATTTCAGATAGACCTGAAGCACAAATCAAGAATCTAAATTTCAGAGGACATCAACAGCCACAATTCCAAATTAAGCAGAGAGAACAAAGAACGCAGGACCAAGCTACGCCACAACAACAAATTAGAACTCCTCTGCAGAAAAATTATGTTCAGGGAATGGAGACAGATGATGGTGAAGATCTAGTCATTGAAGCTAACCATTTATTCACTACTGATGGTGCGCCAATATTTCTCACAGAAGATGAAGAATATACAGCGACTATAGACATTCGAAAGGATGAAAATTTCATATTGGCAAATGTTGTAGTGTTAGAAGAAGAGTCCGATGATTATCAAAGAGGATACATGAACGCTTTGTCAGCACAACAGAAGCAGTATTCTTTGAGGAGCAGAGATGTGCCGATCAATCCCATTCAGAAGACAAAAGAGATGCAGTCCAAAAATGACTCCTCAAATACTCAAAGAAAAGGTAAAGATCCTGCCGATCCTTCTCCCAACAAGGCATCTTCAGCGATTAATGCTGCAAATGAAAAGAACCAGTATAGCGCAGCAAAGGAGAAAGTAGAGAAGAAAGATCCTCCCATCAAAGAGGTAGAAAAAGTTCCTTATTTTAATTTGGGGAATGAAATTTATAAGCTAAAGGTGTCCATGCCCTTGACTGAGTTGGTGAAAAATAGTACTTATAAACATCAGGTGTCTAGAATTTTGAAAATAGACTCTGTATCAGATATGGTAAATGTTGAAGATGATTATCCTGAACTCATTTTTGGTCCAGCCATAGAAGGTCAGTCTGAAGAAAGTGAAGTCTCTCCCTTCTACCTGAGTCTTAGATTACATGAGTTCATTTTACATAATGCTATTTTGGACTGTGGAGCCTCGCACAACTTGATGCCTAAAGCTATTATGGAGAAGTTCAGACTTGATTTTACCCACAAATACCATGATTTGTCTTCCTTTGACTCCGGTAGGGTCCATTGTATTGGTCTTATTAAAGACTTGGTAGTATCTTTATATCAAATCCCAGCCAAGAATGTCCTGATGGATGTGGTTATTGTCGATGTTCCACCACGGTTTGGAATGCTTCTATCCAGGTCTTGGGGTGCAAAACTTAAAGGAACCATGCAGCTTGACTTCTCTTATGCCACCATTCCCGTGTTTGGTCAGTTGAGAAAACTATATAGGGAGAAGAAAATGAAATACATGATAACCAGCAAAAAGAAGCTAGTTAATCATCCCATTAATGTAGTCCACATAGATCTGGAGTCATTTGTATTATATTCAGATGGTCGTTTGAATGAAGAAAATGTTCAGTTAGTAAAAGTAGATGAGATACCTAAAATTTCTAAAATTTTTAGGGAAGTCCTTATACAGGAAAAAGATAAAGCAGCAAGCATTTTTGAGGTTCCTGCCTGCTAGCAGCAAAAGGACAGTGAACAACAGAAAGATAAGAAGAAAAATTTTAGCATCTAGAAGAAGAATAATAAGGCCTTTGGAGCATGGATTTTGATGAGGTTGTTGGTAAGGACGGTGCTGGTATAGGAATATGGATTCGGAGCCCTGTTTTCCAGCCTGAAAAATTTCCCAGTAATGTTCGAGTATGTGCTTACAAGTTGGCTTTTGACTGCTCTAACAATGAAGCAGAGTATGAAGCTTTGATTGCAAGATTGAAAATTTTGAAGAAGCTAAATGCAAAGAGGATTTCTGTCTATGGAGATTCCGAGCTGATAATCAAACAGGTAAAAGGAGAGTACCAAGAAAAGCATCCATGATTGAGGGCCTACAGAAATGAAGTCCTAGACATTTTGAGGACATTTTCTGAGTACATTTTAACAGCACTACCCCGAACGAAGAATCTTATTGCAGATTCCCTTGCCACTACTGCAAGAAATTTGAAGATTCCAATGAATTCCAGCAATAAGTTTGAAATTTATGTCAAACATCGGCCTGCTGTTCCTGATAATTTAAGGTATTGGCAAGTGTTTTGGGATGACAATGAAATCAATGTTTATTTGTAGAGTGAAGGGAAATTAAAGGATACTCCCATAGAAGGTGATTATGAGGTCGATGATCAAGAAATCTAAGCAAATCAGATGGACATATTGCAGCTGAAAGACAATGTAATTCCTAGAGGTCTCATACCTTTAGAGGAGCTTTTTGATCAGGATGATGTTGCAAAGAAACCAAGCTTGGTGCCTACTCATAAAGGAGTTGAAGATGTTAATCTTGGAACACTTGACAAGCCTAAGCTTGTGAAGTTATCAAAAGCATTATCCTCTGAGGTAAAGGAACAATATGTTAAATTACTTTCTGAATTTTCTGATGTGTTTGCGTGGGATTATTTAGATTTGAAGGTGTATGAAAAAAACATAATTCAGCATACTATTCCCATCAAGCCGGATCAGAAGCCATTTAGATAGAAGCTGAGAAGAATCAACCCAAAGCTGCTGCCATCCATTGAAAAAGAGGTAAACAGATTGTATAAAGCTGGTATCATTCTCCCAATTAGATTTTCTGACTGGATTTCAAATTTGGTCTCGGTACACAAAAAGACAGGAGAGATAAGGTTGTGTATATATTTCCGGAATCTGAATAAAGCATCTTTAAAGGATAACTATCCACTTCCGAAAATGGACCGTATTCTGCAAAGAGTAGTTGGAGCATCAAGAATGTCACTACTCGATGGCTACTCAGGATATAATAAGATCTTGGTGTATGAGAAAGACCAAGAAAAAACTACTTTCACAACACCCTGGGGAACTTTCCAGTATGCCAAAATGCCATTTGGACTGAAGAACGTTGGAGCTAATTTCCAGCGAGCAATGGACATTGCTTTTGCCAATGAAAAGGATGTTTTTATTGTTGTTTATTTGGATGATCTGACAGTGTTTTCTGGTTTTGATGATGAACATTTGCACCACTTGAGGGTTGTATTTTAGCGATGCAGAAAGTTTGGGATTTCTCTTAATCCAAAGAAAATTATGTTTGCTATGGATGAAGGCAAGTTGTTGGGGCATATCATATATAAAGACGGCATCCGCATTGATCCTTCAAGAGTGGAGGCCATCTAGCATATAGACCTCCCATGTAACAAAAAGGAGATTCAGGCATTCAATGGTAAGATGAACTTCCTGTGCAGATTTATACCCAATTTGGTTGAACATTTAAGAGAAATGACTAACATGTGGAAAAAGGATAGTACTGTCAAATATAGTGAGGAGGCTATCAAGTCTTTTAATTTGGTAAAGTTTTCTTTGTCCAATGCCCCAGTCTTGATTAGTCCTAATTATACTCAAGATTTTATTATTTTTTCATTTTCATCAGAGCATACTATGGCTACAGTGTTGATGCAAAAGAGAGATCAGATTGAGCAACCCATCATCTTTTTTAGTAGGACCATTCGAGATGCTGCTTTGCGGTATAATATCATTGAGAAACAAGCATTGGCCTTATAAAAGCATTGAAGAATTTTAGAGTATACATTCTGCATTCACATACCATAGCATATGTTCCTAATGCAGCAGTAAAAGATGTGTTGATGCAAACTGATCTAGAAGGTCGAAGAGGTAAGTGGATAGCAGCAATGTTGGAATATGATTTGGAGATCAAACCCACAAATTTGATCAAAGGACAAGGCTTGGCAAAACTAATGGCCCAATCAAACCTATGTGCCCTGGATATAAACCTCATAACAACAATGTCGGAGGATGAGGATGAAGGTTTACTTGTTCCAGTTTCAGAAAATTTTCTACGATCCCCATGGTATTCAGACATTGTTTATGTTCTTCAGCACCTTTCACCACCTCCAGGGATGTCTAAAATAAAAGGTAGGTCACTGAAACTTAAGTCTGCTAAATTCTGTATTTTAAACAGTGCTCTTTATTGGAAAGATCTAGGAGGTATTCGGCTTAATTGTTTGGTTGAAGATGAGGCTCAATAGTTAATGCATGAATTTCACAAAGGTGATTGTGGTGGTCATTTTTTTTTGGAAAACAACGGCTAACAAAGTGTTCAGAGCAAGATATTATTGGCTCACTTTATTTTTAGATTTGTACAAAACAATGATGAGCTTCCATGAGTGTCAAGTTTTCCAAGGGAAAAGGAAATTTCTTCCTCTTCCTTTGAAACCAATTTTGATAAATGCTCCCTTTCAGCAATGGGGACTTGATTTCATAGGAGAAATCCATCCCACATCATCAGCACAGCATCGATGGATCTTGATAGGTACATATTACTTCACCAAATGGATCGAGGCCATTCCAGCGTGGCAGGACACTGATACGGTAATCATTCAATTCTTAGAATTAAATATCTTGTCTTGTTTTGGCTGCCCTCACAAAATCATAACAGATAACGTAGCAGCGTTTAGATCTAAGAAGATGGTAGAATTCTGTGACAAGTATAATATTGTTTTGGGCCATTCGAAAATATACTACCCACAGGGCAACGACCTCGTAGAATCATCAAATAAATCTTTGATAAACATAATCAAGAAAATGCTAGAAGCAAATAAGAGGAACTGGAATCGAAAGCTCATCAACGTGTTATGGGTAGATAGAGTCAGCAACAAGAAATCCATAGGTATGTCACCATTTGAATTGGTTTATGGTACTGATGCTGTTTTTCCCACGTCACTTACAATTCCGGTCATGAGATTGTTACAAGAGGCTGGAAATGAGGAAGATGATAATCAGCGAAGGGTCAACCAAATGATCCACCTTCAGCAGACAAGAGAGGAAGTTTCTCAGAACGCTATTCAGTTGCAGGAGAAGATAAAGAAAATATATGTCTGTAAGACCAAATCAGAAAAGTTTCAGTTGGACAATGTGGTGTTGAGGTGGGATGCACGAAATGAGGACAAGGGGAAGCATGGTAAATTCGACAACCTATGGAAAGGACCATATAATATTTTAGCATACATGGGACAAAATGCTTTCTTCCTCTCAGAGATGGATGGCCAATATTTCCCTGGAGGACCATTGAATGGTAGGCTTTTGAAGCACTAAAACTATTGAGGATAATGGATCAAAACTATGTCACAATCATTGTATATACCATGTTATTATTGGTCAGATTTCAATTAAACAGTCATTAAAGTTTGGGGCCCGAGGTGAAGGCTATAAGACTTGAATGATATGTGTAATAGTTTGGTTTTAATTTATTTTTTAGTCTTAGTTTTGAGTTAGAGTCAGTCTTCATTGTGTCAGTTTTCAGTATTTTGATCATATTTCCCAATGGATAAGGCTACCTGGTCTACGGTGTTCTTGGCACCTCCAAGGAGCTACCATCCCCATTGGAGCCAATGTTAGTGTCAGTTTTGTCACGCTGCCATCAATGATCAAAATTACTCTTTTGCATTTGCATATTAGGAGTCCCATACCATAAATTTTCATCATTCCATTAGGTCATTAATTCATTGATGGTAGTGGTCTTTCATCAGTTTTCCCTCATGTGAAACTTGCTGATTCCCCTCTCTATGGTCTTCAGTCATGAGTCACTTTCACTCTATAAGTCACGTTAGCAGGTCTTAGGGTTGGTCTCATTAGGTTATAAGGTCTCATCATGGTCAAATTAATGAGTCAAGTGTCAATAAATATCAACAAGGTCATGAGGAGGACAAATAAACTCAAAGGCACTATATCTGGAAAGATCAAAGATTTGTTCTATCAATATTGATGTAATTTTCACCTCAAAACCATGTTTTGAGGTGAAAACATGGTACTTTACTTTTATTATTATTTATTATGTAATTTTATGTCTTCACATGTAATAATTTGCACTTCAGAAGATGTTATCTCTACAGAGTCACCACCCTTCATTTCAGAGGTGTTTTCCATAGTATTTGCAGTGCAAAATCATGTTCTAAGTATTTCCATCAGAAAGAGCCTAGAAAGAGCTTTCCAACGGTATATTATACTTTCAAAACTGACTCCTGGATTGAAAAATATGCCTAAGTGAACAACAGTTCCCAATAGCCTAACCTTACCCCTTTTCCCATTTTCCCCTTAGAATTTATTTCATAAAAGTTTAAATTTTTTCATTATAGTCCCCTCCTCCGATCTGATCGCAACTCCCCTCCTCTGATTCGATCGCAACTCCCATCCTCCGATCCGATCGCATCGCAAATTTCCCAGCACGTAACCCCACTTTCCCTCTTCTGATTTCCCTGATGTGATTAATCGCATATCCCCAATCGCAATCAGTGAATCCCATTATGTAATACACCCGCTCCTCCTCGATTGCGATTGTGATTTACCCTTGGGCCCCACCATAAAACCTTTTGCATTTTCCAAAACAAATGCGGTTTTTTCCTTTGTAAATGCGATAAATCAATTTTAAAGAATTTCTTAAGTTATTCCATCGCAATCGGCATTTCCCATGATACTTTGCCTTTGCTCCACTTCCCCGCCAATTTGAAATTATGATCCGTCGCATCGCAAATCTTTATTGCATTACTCCTTTATATGATGTTCGCTCCCATTCCCGATTGCGATTTGCGATTCCTCCCTTGGTTCCCACCTAAAAGCCCTCCACCCTGTTCAAAGGAAAATGGGTCATTCTTAGTGTTATGACGCAAAAATTCATTTCATTTTGTTTTAAAGGACTCTTCTTAGATTGCATCGCATCACAATTTTTCACTATGACATGTTCCCTCCCCTCTCCCGCTGCGATTTGCGATTGCAATTTCCTACCGGCCCCACCAAAGCTTTCCGCCCATCGCATATACACCATCGCATCACAATTTCTCAATCGCTCCATTATGCAAGTGCACCCTCCCCTTTCCGATTGTGATTTGCGATTGCAATTTGCGATCGCAAATCGGGCCCACCATCCTTTCCTTTGTTTTTTCTTCCACTCAAAAGGGGATTTTTCTTCATTAAACGACAAATATGGTTTTTCATCATTTCAAAGCATTTCCTTTGACAGTTGGGTTTTCTTCAAAGGAGAAAAGGCTATGAACTAATTATGAAACAGAGGCATGACAGGAACGATAAAAAAGGATGAATGGTTCCAAAATTTGTCTTTCTTCTCCTCTGTTTGAGCAACAGCAAACCTTCAAGATGTTCAAAATGTATTGTTTCCCCTCTTTTTCAGGGGCATACTATTGGTTTTTTTTTCCCTATGTTCAGATTTCAGTTTCTGAGCTGGTGAAACAACTCCTTTTTCTGTGGATCTACTCCCCTAAAATTTTGTATATTTAATGTAATTCTTCATCATTTGTAAAGAGGAATAAAGTGTGGAATTAGTTTGGAAATCACTGAGGACGCTCTGCGCTCCATTTGTAATAGTCTGGCAGGGAATTAATAAAGATATGCAACTTTGATTTGTGGGATCCATGTGGTACGGATTTTAGCATTGTTTTTTCCTTTGTGTTTATCTGTTAATTGTTATGTTTGGCCATTCATTCATTCATATCTCTGGTTGAATGCTTTCAAGATAGATAGGTAGAATCCATGGTATAATGCTCTGCCTTGGGAAATCATTCAATGTTCTATGTTTTCTGCTGTTTGAAAAGGATCCATCTCCTTAGCCCTTTTCAGCTTCTCACCAATCTTACCATTTCATCATTATTTAAACTGAATTGTTAAAATCCCTGCCTACCTTTCCCCATGAAATACCCTGTATCTCTGATTTAATTCCCCAGTTTCAAATTTTCCAACCCATATGTTCCATACAACCCTGAAAATTATTAAAACATTTACAATTATTATACCTAGCCTAAAATCAGATTAATTTTATACTTCATTGAATATTTTTCACGGAGAAAGCCCTCTCCTGACCTTGTAGGGCTAGCTACAAGGCTAAGCGTGGTTTGAGGTTACCCTGATTTTCCTTCCTTCAACCTAAGGTTAAAATTAGGTGCTAACAGGAAGATTCTCATCTATACCTTCAAAGAGGGTCTTAAAAAAAAAAATTCTAGATGATAGTTATTAGTAAATAATCAAAGTCACTTTATAAAACATGAGGCATTAAGAGTGAATTTATTCTAACAAGTCTTACCACTAGAGTGAATAATAATAGAAATTTTACAAGTTGTACATTAGGGAATCACAATTTCAAGAGTGTTGTTATAAAATTTTATTTTAGATGGCATATTTATTCATTACCCTACCCTATTTTAAAGAGAGTAAGATCCCTTTTAAGTGTAGGCGTAACTCCAATGTAATCATGTATGAAACATAATTCTAAATATACTCACACTTAGTTTTAAAGAATAAACCTCCATACATATCAAAGTGTGAGAAACCAATTGCTTTGATTGATATGGTACCAAGAGTTTCCAGTTAATGAGGGAATGGGGTGTGCTAGTAATTGTTTGGAACCAATATTCAATAGGACCCACATATTGATGATTCTCTAGCTCACACAAACCTTCCACAACTTGATGTTTGCTCTCTTAAGATTGACAAGGATGGTTAAGGTAAATTCTAGGGTTTTCTTATTTTTGATCCTCAACAATGGTTTTCAAAAAAGTTCCAATCATAGATTCCTCCTTTAATGGTTTATGGATTAAAGTTTCTCCCCGAGGAAAATTTTGTGTGGTAATAGGGGAAGTTTCTAAATTAACTCCTCTCCCCTCTCCAAAATATATGGAATTACATTCAATAGGGGAGTGGGTAGGAAAAATAGGTGTTTTAAATTGATGTGCAACTTGATACTCAGAATTAGGATTTGGTTGCACAAATGTTTGGGACCATAGAGAAGGATAACATGGTGGTGAATTAGATAGGAATTGTGTTTGTTGTGGCTCAGGTAATGGGTTTTGAATGGGGAATTTCCCTAGAGAAGAGCTTCCAAACCATCCTTGAGGTTGTGGGAATATATGGCTTGAGGGAGAGGTCCAATATGGCCATAAGGTGGGGCATTGAATTAGAGGAGGATTATAAGTTTTCCATGGAATTGTAGGGCTGTGGATGCATTAGGGAACCTGTTGGGGATAATAAATACTATTCCAAGTATTAAATGATGATTATTTTGAGTTATACATGGTTGTCGATTTATTTCATTACTTAATTCCTGAAATACTTGTTGTAACCCTAGAAGTGATGGGAAATTTATTGAGTGATCCTCCTTGCACTGCTTTTGTTCTTCCTGCAAATCATCCATTTGTGAATTTAGAGAAGAATTTATCACTCCTATTTTTGTAGTAGATTTCAAAAATTGAGAAGAATGTTCTCGAGAATTCTTACCAAACTTGGAGATTCCTCTTGAATAACTAATTCACAATTTACAGATATCATCATATGGTAAGTAAGAAACATAACATGCTCCTATAAGAGTTAAATATTATAAAAAATCATCTTTTATTCCTTTGAGTAGGAGTGTTTTCAAGGTCTCTTTTACCAAATTCTTATGTTTTGATTTTTGGAGGTTGTATCTAAATTTCTCCACATAATATCGCAAAAATATCTTCACCATCTTGGCAGTAGTATTGCTATTTCTCCAAGAATACATTCTTCATGTCTTCCCATGTTTGAATGCAGTTCCCTCCAAGGCTCATGAACCATCGGAGAGGTGCTTCTTTTAGAGTAAGAGGAAACACTTGCAACCTTTGAGAAATAGTAAAATAAACATATCCTTTACAAAGTACTTCAAATTCAAATAAGAATATATTTGGGTCTTATTTTTCCAAACCATGAAAATTTAGTACTGCAAATGGGGGAATACTATGCATTTGTGCCACTCCTGGATCTTTGATAGACAATTCAAAAGTAACAATTTTTTCCATTTCTTACCAAATGAAAAGAGGTTCTCCATGTACTACTTTGAGACTCCATCGAATTTTCTTGCCAATTGATTAGAGAAATATGTATAGTGGATGACTAATATTAGCGTCAAAACTCCTCATTGAAAAATGCCTTGAAATACCATTTCTCTGTTTTCAATAAGCTAGTTGGTATATCTTATTAGCACGTGGTTGAGTAGATTGGCGGGGTTCTTACAACACCCAAGAAATGAAAAAAACTTAAAAAGAATGCAAGAAAGAAACAAATTCAAAGAATCAATTCTAAAGAAATAAAATTTACGAGAAAAACTAAGTAAAGGGAAAACCAAACTACAACATGTTACTAAGGTCAATCACCTCAGCTCCTCCTCGGACACGATGCCAAAATTTCAGTCGTAATAAATAACCTAACATTTAATTTTCAATCCAGGAGTTCGTAAACTTAGAGGCGCAACACTGGAAATTCCAAAGAATGACTTCAACAACCTGCACTAGTTAATTCAATGACACCACACCATTCTGGAAATTGGAAAAGAGAAAAGTACTTTGCAAAGATTTAAATAAAAGGAACTTTAAAACTTCTGCAAAAAATCTTGATTGTTGAGGTAAAATTCTATGTTCATCTTTAGTATAGTGGTTGATAGGCTAACAATTGAGCCCATGAACAGATCTACCTTCTTAAGAATTTTCCTTCCTGCACTGAGTTGTTACTCATGTACTCATACAATATACTTGCACTAGTACATGCACATAACTTATGTCTGGGAAGTATCTTTTATACTTATATTGAAGATTTATGTCTTTATGCAGGGGCTCTAAGCATTAGGATTAGAGCACCTACACCAAGTTTTCCAATTACCTTCAGAAAAATAAAGAGTGTTTTAATTAAGGAGGAATTTGCAAAGGCGAAGATAACTTTGAAATAAACTCCAAAAGATTACTTCAACCAAAGTTATATTCTAAACAGGAAATGATTTCAAAATTCAAATTAAATCTTTCTTAAAACAGAAAATTATTTTATATAGTTACATAAATTATATGATTGTGTAAACATGCTTCTCCCTCAGATAGTTGTGCATATAATTTAGATATGCCATTTATTAATTAATCACGAAACTCAATCCTTTCTTCAAAGGTGTTCAGTGCAAGAACAAATCTGTAAGTTACTACAGTGTTTATTCCCTGTTCATCAAAGAATAATTAAATATTAATTGAAACCTCAGATATTAATAATGAATTTGGTTTAGAAACAAACATCAACCTTGCAGGAATGAATAAATAACTTTGTGAAAGGAAAAGAGTAAAAAAAGACTTGCAAAAATGAACCAAGGAAATCAACTTGCAGAACTGAAAACACACTAGCACAGGTAGCGTGCCTGTACCGATCTTGCATAAATAAAATCAGGCATTACAAAGGAAATATTATGGAAATTGGAATCAAATAATTCTAAGCCTGCACACCACAGATCCATAACACATCAGCTCTAAATAAAATCAAATGTCTTAACTTGTGAGGAGATCAAAATAAATAACAAATTCACGCTTTCAGTTTTAAATTAAATTAACACACCTTTAAAATAAAGAAGAATGCGAGGGAGAATGAGCTGGGTTGGCTGGACCCTAACCAACCAGATTGTTTCCTTGTTTAAAAAACTTGAAAACTTAGCTTCAGCAACACATCAAGATGAAAAAAGACACAAAATTAAAATGACATGGCACAGTCCCATTAAATTATATTTCAAAATCAACAAATGTACATAGTGAATTCAAATCCAGCCAAAAAAAAGGGTGATACCAGCAAAATTACAGTTCACTAAAATCACAATAGCTTTGTTTTAGCATCCCCCTCTCCTACATGCATAAATATTTCTTTTATATTGTTTACTTGATAATCAAACAAGTCATTCCTTTGAAAAAATCACGGGGATTGAATCCCAACCAATTATAATTAAATACAATATCAGTACAATCGTTCCCCTTTTAAATGATTAAAGATTTAATACGAATTTTCCAAATCTGGGCATTTTCTAGAATTCTGGAAGATTTGGTAATTTAACAAACTTCCTCCAAAGCCCCCTTCGTATTTTCTCAACTGTTACGAATTTTAAAAAACAGTCCATGTCTCAATAAATTTCCTATGCTCGGAAAACACCCATGTTTCAGAATTTTGAGATTCGCAACCATCAGTGTGGTAATCGAGGAGGAAATCGACTGTCTGGAAACTTTTGGCTAGAATTATGGAAAAAAAATATTTTTTATAAAAGTGCTTCAAAGACATATTCATAACTTTTGGAATACTTTTAATCTCAGGAAACAGTTTCAGTTCCAGGTAATTGGTTATATTTGTGAAAAACCCATTTGCTTTTGTTTTCTTAATTCACCTCCATTTGCATGAAAATCGAGGTAAAACTTGGTGGTTTAGAAATTATGCTGACTTTGACCAGAGTTGTTAATTTGCAATGCTGGTGTAGTAATGTTGGTGCAGGAATCCTACTGGTACTAGTGCAAGAATGTGTGGTGCAGGAACATGGCCTCTATTAGAAGAGGCATATAATAAACTCTATAAACCTGCAAATACACAAACTATTATTAATGATGTCTTTAATGTTCAAATATCATTAAAACAAGGGAATATCAAATAATTACTTATTATATCTGAGAATGTACAAAACTACGACAATAACTATTCAAGCTAAACAAAATCATGAGGGATTTCGAGTAAAAGGTGATATAAAGAAAGGCAAAACAAAGGCCCAACAGTTGCTAGGAGTAAACTTGAAATCCCAAGACACACTCTTGAAATACATTAGGGGTTTACATCCCTATTTGAAACATACTTTCCTTCTGTTTAACCCAAGAAATTTAGATGAAGTATGTGTGCAAGCCACTCATCTTGAAGCAAGGGGAAAGAAAATTCAGCAAGAGGGTAGTAAGAAGAAGCCATTCAAGGGTAAGGGAAAAGAGAAGGGAGTAAAATGGAAGGGAAAGAGGAATGAAAAGAATTAAGAAAGAAGGGGAGAAAAATACATGCAAACATTGTTCCAAAAAGGGGCATGATGAAGCCCACTATTGGAAACTACATCCTGAACTAAGGCCTAATAAACCAAATAAAAAGGGGAAACAAAAGATGATTTCCACCTCACAACATGATCTTTGATCCGATTCCAGAGATGAGACCAAGATCGTAGCCATGGTCAAAAAGGGAAAGGAAGCCATAGCAGGTACTAGTTCCTCAAATAGTCACAACAACACTCCAAGTGAAGACACAAGGATAGAATTGTTCCATGTGAGAGTGATTTCAAATCATACAAAGATTGATGAATTGTTTAATAATGGGTCACAAGCAAACCCGATTTCAGAATAGTTGGTAAAAAAACTTAACCTTGAAACCACACCACATCATAAACCATAGCCTTTGAGTTGGATAGCTAAGAATGCCAATTTACAGGTTACAAGGAAATTCATATTTCGATTTGCTATTAATGCAAACTTTGTTGATGAACTCGAGTTAGATGTGGTTCCACTTGAAATTTCCAGGATTATCTTGGGAAGTCCATATTTGTATGAAAGGAAAGATGTGTTTTATCGCTATGAGAAAAAATATCATTTTCTTAAGCATGGGGTGGAGTATATTGTGAGATCTCATCACAAAAAGTCGAATATTTCTTTAGTTAATGCATGGAAAATGAAGAGGCTAGTAAATGCAAGTAAAACATTTGTGCTTCTCATGATCAAGAAAAATAATGATGTTGACTATGGATATTTTGAATGATATGCTGAAAAATTAAAATATTATTTTTTTGATGTGGTAAGTCAGCATGGCGATATGTTTCAAGAATCAAGTGGGTTAACTCCCAAGAGGGGAATTTAGCATGAGATTCAATTGCATCAGGATGTTACACTTCCAAACAATGGTATGTATCGCATGTCAATTATGGAGATTTTTGGAAATCAAGAAGAAAATCTAAGAGTTTCTGAACAAAGGTATCATACGCCCATCTACTTTTCCATGTGGTTCACCGATTGTTTTGGTACCAAAGAAGGACAGGACTTGGCGCATGTGCATAGATTTCCGTGCACTAAATAAAATCATGGTAAAGAATCACTATCCACTCCCACACATTTATGATTTTATTGATTAGTTAAAGTATGCAAATTATTTCACTAATCTAGATTTACGAAGTGGTTATCATCAAGTTAGAATAGTTGAGGAGGATGTTTGGAAAACTACATTTAAAACTAGACAAGGATTGTCGGAATGGCTAGTTATTCCATTTGGTCTAACAAATGGTCCAGCTACTTTCATGAGAGTTATAAATGATGTACTAAGACCATTTCTAGATGATTTGATCATTGTTTACTTATATGATATTTTTATATTCATAAAATCAAGAGATGAACATGTCATGCATGTGAACAAGGTAAATGATGTCTTGAAAAAAAAGCAGTTATTTTTAAAGATGTTGAAGTGTGAGTTTGGGAAGACTTATTTTTTGTATTTGGGACACATTTTTGCAGGAGGTGAGTTGAAGGTAGAACCTTCCAAATTAGAGGTCATTCTAAATTGGCCCAAGCCCAATAAAGTTACACAGGTAATAAGCTTTCTTGGGGCAGCACAGTATTGGAGGAAATTCATTGCTAATTTTTCTTCCATTGCAGCTCTGTTAAATGCATTGACAAGTGTCAAGAAATTCTTCCATTTGGGAGATATGCAGAAAAAATAATTTGATGCTTTAAAGAAAAATATCAGTTCAACACCAATATTGGCACTCCTAGATCTTAGACATCCATTTGAGATCCAAATAGATGCAAGTGATTACACCATGGGATCAGTTATCATGCAGCATGTTAAGCCTATTTCATTTCATTCTGAAAGTTTTAATGGGGATGTGACTAACTATCCCACCTATGACAAAGAGTTATATGCATTGTTAAAAAGTGTAAAGAAATGGAAGCACTATTTGATGGGGAAAGAGACCATTAATCACACTATTTAGATGGATGGGATTTCTAAAAGAAATTCATTTTGTTATCAAGTATATAAAGGGAATCTACAATAAGGTAGTTTATATTCTCTCTAGGCCTATTTTAAACTCATCCATTATACACAAGCAAAATTCAGTTATGCATGAAAGTTACATTGAACAATATGCATATGATATATGATAGTGATTTTCAAGATGTGTATGAAAGCTTGAGTCAAGGAAACCAAAATTAAGAGTTAGATTATGATGTGCATAAAATTTTGTTGTATCACTTGGGCAAGTTATGTATACCATAGGGATAAAGAGAAAGTATCATAAGGGAGGCACACACTTCATTGATTGCTAGAAATTTTGGTGTAGGAAAGATGATAGTGAATCTCAAACGATGTTGTTATTGGCCATGCATGATTGATAATGTATCTCATTTTATTATAGGATGTGCTTTATGTGAAATAAGTAATCCTATTGATACGAAACTTGGATTCTACACTCCAATTGCAATTCCTTCACATCCATGGGAGGGTATCTCAATGGATTTTGTAGGTGGTCTTCCAATGTCAAGGAAAGGTCGTGATTAATTGTATGTTGATCTAGATAGGTTCAGAAAAATGTGTCTTTTTATGCCATGTAAAAAAACAATTACAGCTGAACAAAAAACTCATATTTTCCTTCAAAATGTATGGGTTCATTTTGGTCTTCCTACTTCTATTGTAAGTGATGGAGATTCTTGGTTTGTTGGTAACTTATGCTCAACATTATGGGACATGATGGACACAAATTTGAAAAAGAGTAAAAAATTTCATCCGCAAAGAGATGATCAAGTCGAGGTGGTTAACAGAACAATCATTCATCTTCTTATAGGTTATTGCAGAAAACATCCCAGGTTATGGGATGAACACTTGCATTACATTCAACATGCATACAATAGGGAAAAGCATTCTTCCACAAACACATCGCCATTTGAGGCATGTCTTGGGTACTTGCCAAGATCACCTTTGGACTTCATATTTGAGAAAGATGTCGCTATAGATGGTCATAGTGACATAGATAAGGCAAGGAAGTTAGTTGAGAAAATTCAGTTGGTACATCACACAGTGTAGGAACAACTTGAAAAGAGTGAAATATGCTACAAGGCAAGGCATGATAAAAACCATGTTGATCACAAATTTTTGTTTGGAGATGAAGTTTGGTTATATATCAACAAAGAAATACTGCAAGGGGATGATAAAAATCTTAAGAAAATCCATTATGGTACATTTAAAATTCTAGAAAAGATCAACAACAATGCGTTTAAGCTAGATTTTCCTCCTTATATGAAAATATATTTTGTTGTTAATGTTGAGAATTTGAGATTGTTTGAGCCTCCTTTGATTGATGATCAAGGATACCATGTTCAAATGCCACCCACAGATGATTTCTCACCATAATACCTTGATGAAATTCAACAAGATCTCATATTTGATAGAAGAACCAGAACTTCAAGGAGAGGAAATGTCAAATACCTTAGAGTGGGACTCAAGAGACCAAATCCTTCCAAGGCCAAATGGATGGATATTGATAGGGTGAGGGACATGCACCCTCACCTGCTGAATAATTGAGACCATATTTTGTGGTCCAAAAGGCCTCTAGTGGGGAGGAATGATCAGAGGCTCAATATTTATCTCAAAATTTAAAGTGCTAAAAAATGCTCCAAACTAGAATGACCGCGTAGAGCTCATCACCACAATTTCGAAGCAATTCGTTTTGTCCAAATCTGACTCTAGATGAAGAAGTTATGACCTGCTGCCTAGTTTCCCAAAGAAGTAAAAAATGTGCAGAACAATGATAGACTGATGACTTGGCAGTCCAGTCAGCATCTCAGGACTATCCATGGAATATTCTCCAATTTAATCCAATGACACTATGACAAGTGTCACAGTTAGATTCACCAATCATGCTTGGGAATTGAAATTTTTTCCTCCTATTCTAAGGATGAATGAGATTTTTTTTAGGTTGGAGTAATCCAACTAGAGATGGACATGTGGTGCAACCAGAGGCCGCCATGTGTACACTCTAGTGTGGACCCCTCCAACCTTGGATTGAATTTCAAAATTCTCATATTATAAAATTGTCGGATATATCTATATATCGTGCACATATTATTCGAAACCTAAGGTTTTAGAACTTAGTCTATGGTGGAGGATTTATGGATGGTGGGACTATTGGGGAGGCTTTTACATATATGGTGGAGTGGGCTACCTATATGGTGGATAGGCCAACTATAGAGGGTTCCTATTGTACATCTGGCGGACATGAATAAATCATGGTGGAGGCTCCTAAACTAGCGGACACACTATATATTTTGTGGACTATTCTAAACCTAGAAGAGGCTTTAGACTTGGTGGAGGTGTTTGGTTTATATCCCAAAGTTTAAATTTTGGATATGTAACATTGCATTGCGGAAACAAATTTGGTGCGGGGGTCGAGGTTGAACCCACGACCACCCCCATGCCAATCCAACACGCTACCATCTCTTCTACACCGTGGGTCTTAACCCATAAGGGTTCCATGCATATTTAAACTTTTTATGCACCATAGTCAGGGGTCTGGAGGGGGCCAGCCCTGTGGGCCAACCCTCTCCCATATGCTCGTAAGCGGAGAACCAGGGGTGAGTGCTTATCATGAGCATGAAAATTCAAAATTGTTAAACATGTTGATGCCACTAATCTGGTATTAACGCCTCCATAACTGTGGTGAAACCTTAATCTAATCCACCACTAATAAAATGGATAACGTGAAATTTAGTGATGTGCTTATCTACTAAACTGTCATTAACTGTGTGTTAATCTGCAGATTAACTTAGCGACATATTTGGTGAGAGTGCTATTTTAGGGTGGAACTCCAAAATTAGCGGAGTTATTTGGACATTTTCTAGATTTAGTGGAGAAAATGTAGGGAAATTGGTTTTTTCCATAATTGAGGAAATTTTCGACCAATTTTGGCTCAAGAAGGGTCATTATTTATATATTTTCATGTTTTGGAGCCATTAGAGTATGTTGCAGAGGCAACATGAGACTATAAACATCATTTTTTCACAATTGAAGCTAATACAAAGGCCCATGCCATGGAAGTTGGACCAATGAGATGTAGCCCAGTAGGGGTGAAATCATTCATCAAGACCATGTGTATTTTACCTATTTGTCATGTTTTGATGTGTATTTATATGCTTCTGTTTAATATTTAGTTTCCAAGCTTTTATGTTCATGGAATAAAATTAATCTCATCAAGTTTGTCTGTTTATCAATCATAAGCACGTATATAAACCATTGTACAAGAAGAAAACAAAAGCGCTTTCATCATAAATTTGAAATTGATATTAGCACAAAAATAACTAAAAATCAAATTCAGATCAAGATGGTATCAGAGGAAAGGTTATTTTCTTGCTTTTCTTGAGATTGTGAAAGAAGGGTTTTAATAGTTGCAATTTTGTGATTCTTACAAGGTTGAAGTTACAGAGAGGAGGAGGGAAGCTATTGGTTTCTAGTAAATAGGTTAGGACTAAAATAAAGGGAGATAAGATAGCATCATCTTCACCCAAAGTTCCACTCATAGGTTCACTTGAATCACCTCAAGTTATATATGCATCATTTGAGATTGAAGAGGTACAAATTGCAGAAGAAGCTGAGTTGATTGAAAAGGTACAAGCATCAGAAGTTGAGCTTAAATGATTAGAAATTATAATAGGTGTTGGAGAGACTCAAGGAAATTAATAAGAGGTATATTTCGAGGGAGACTTCAGTGACATTAAGAGAATGGATAAAATCATGTTTGATTCATTCACAGCAAAAAGGGTAGGAGAAGGTTCTAAGCCTCCACACGGAGAAGGAACTTCAGATGATAAGAAGGATGATGAGAAGAGTTTGAAGGGAAGTGGATTAAATCTACCTCCATCTCCACCATCTTCATCCTCATCATATTCATCAGCATCATCTTCCACTTACACCACAAAAACCACCCACAGTCATCCAAAAACCCTAAAAGGAAAAACTCCATTACTCAAGTTGGACATCAAGTTTTAACTTCCCATGTACAATGATGAGGTAAATGCAGAGAAGTTGGAGAATTGTATGCATTAATTGGAAGTATTCTACAAAATTTAGAATCTACAAGAGGATGACATAAAGATCTAGTTTGCTGCATTAAGGCTAGAAGGAGAAGCACTAGTTTGGCGGGAGGCAAAGACTCAAGAGGAAATGTGAATCCATGGTAAGATATCCATTTATTGGGTTGAATTTATTTCTTTCATTAAAAGACAGTTTTATCCATTAGCCTATATGAAAAAAGAAATTATGAGTTGGAAAAACTTTAGGCAACTCAAGGGCCAAACAATTCAAGAGTACACCGAGGAGTTTAGAAATAGGGTTTTGTTGTTAGGAGTAAACCTGAATGCCCAAGACATACTCTTGAAATTCATTGGGGGTTTACATTCCTATTTGAAACATATTATCCTTATGTTTAACCCAAGAAATTTAGATGAAGTATGTGTGGAAGCCACACATCTTGAATCAAGGGGAAAGAACATTTAGAAAGACGGTAGTAAGAAGAAGCCATTCAAGGGTAAGGGAAAAGAGAAGGGAGGAAAATGGAAGGGAAAGAAGAATGCAAGAATTAAGAAAGAAGGGGAGAAAACTACATGAAAAAATTGTTCCAAAGAGGGGCACGACTAAGAGCACTATTTGAAACTACATCCCGAACTAAGGCCTAAGAAACCAAATAACAAGGGGAAATAGAAGATGACTGCCACCACACAACATGATCTTGGATCCGATTTCAGAGATGAGACCAGGATCATAGCCATGGTAAAAAAGGGAAAGGAAGCCATAGCATGTACTAGCTCCTCAAATAGTCACAACAACACTCCAAATGAAGACACAAAGATATAATTATTCCATGTGAGAGTGATTTCAAATCATATAAAGATTGATGGATTGTTTGATAGTGGGTCACAAGAAAACCTGATTTCAAAAGACTTGGTCAAAAATCTTAACCTTGATACCATACCATATCATAAACCATACCGTTTGGGTTGGATAGTTAATAATTTCAATTTACAGGTTACAAGGAAATGCATAGTTCGATTTTCTATTACTACAAAATTTGTTATGAAGCCGAGTTAGATGTGGTTTCACTTGACATTTTCGGGATTATCTTGGGAAGTCCATATTTTTATGGGAGGAACGCAGTGTTTTATCGCCATGAGAACAAATATCATTTGCTTAAGGATGGGGTGGAGTGTATTGTGAGATCTCATCACAAAAAGATGAATATTTCTTTAGTTAATGCAGGGCAAATGACTTAGGCTAGTTAATGCAAGTAAAAATTTTGTGCTTCTCATGATCAAGAAAAAGAATGATGTTGACTATGAATCTTTTGAAGGATGTGATGAAAATTTAAAACATTATTTGTTTGATGCGGTAAGTAATCATGGTGAGATGTTTCAAGAACCAATTGGGTTACCTCCCAAGAGGGGAATTTGGGTGAAGCAGGATGTTCCAAATTCAAACATTGGTATGTATCACATGTAAATTATGGAGAGTTTTGAAATCAAGAAGCGAATCCAAAATTTTTTGAACAAAGGTATCATATGCCCATCTAATTTTCCATGTGGTTGACTGATTTTTTTGGTACCAAAGAAGGAAGGGACTTGGTGCATGAGCATAGATATCTGTGCACTCAATAAAAAAATGGTAAGGAATCACTATCCACTCCCATGCATTGATGATTTTCTTGATAAGTTAAAGTATGCAAAGTATTTCACTAAGTTATGTTGGAAATATGATTCTTATGATTACATATGTTGTCCTTGGTGGCAAATCTCTTGCGAATGATGAAGTATATGGCTTCTGGTGAAGCACAATGGTTTTGTAGAAGGTCTAGCCGAAATAAAAGTATAAGTTTAGTAGAATATGGTTAATATTCATAATGGAGTTTCTATACATGAGTTATTTAAGGCCAAGTTGTGTATACATGCGGACAAGTATGATCCATTCACGTATGCCTTTGGTGCTCTAAAATTATGATACCTGAAGGCATTACCATAGTTTTGGCCCACAATATTGATCGCAATGTCATCTATTAATTTTCATCCAAGAATACCATCAGCACTTGTGTGGTTTTGGCTCATGGTATTGATAAAGGTTAAACCTATATATGGATAAAAATATCATAGTGCAAAAGGTGTGCATGAGTAAGGGTTTGAACTGAATACTTCTCCCTAATGTATCTGCATGAAATGGGTTCTGTTTACTGGTAGATCTAAAACTATGATGCACCCATGGATACAATGATGGATCAGGATCTCTAGACCTGAAATGACTATGTATTTTCATGATCTATTAATGAGATGTTTGGATCTGTGAGGTGGCGCATGTTTTCTGAAGTGAAGTGAAGGAATCTGTCTAAGTCTATAGATCTGAAAATTTATGCATAATCAATATTTACAGATCTATATGTTGGTTTGTCACAATGAAAGCACGTATACATGCAGGTTTGTTTCGGCTAAAGCGCGTATGGAAGTCATGGTTTTCTGAAGCTTGATGGAGAAGTTATCTATTTATTGTTGTTATATTTTCGTTGTCTATCAATGAATTATTCATGAAGACGTGGGTTGTTTGAATACTATATATGTTGCTAAGATGAATAAGTACAAATATGATCAATGAATGATTAAATATGATTAATGATGCTAACTAAATAACATTTCTACAAATATGAAAAGATATATGACTAAAAGCCTCAAATCTATTTCTAAGACTGATCAAATTCTGGAAATTCAATATTCACAGATCTATACGCAGGTTGGTGTGTAGGAAAGCGCGTATACATGCAGGTTCAGTAAAGTGAAGTAGCATATGCATTTAAGATAATGAATGATCAGGGTTGAAATTGTTTCTTCATGTTGATTCTGAAATATGGGTTTATTACAATGTTCTGGTTACAACGATCTCACTTTTATGTTTTAAGTTTGAGTTAAGTCTATTGGTGTTGATATTTATGTTGAGTTGTGTTGAAGTTGATGGATCTAGTGTGAAAATTTATGAAACATGCTCTATAGTGGATCTGAGGGTTGAAGACTTCAGGTTGGAAGAAGAAAATTCCTGCTAGTAGAAGATGGTGTTCTGATCAAGGGGGTTGAAGCCCTCTTCCAGTAGTGGTTGGTAAACGATATCAGGGGGTTGGAGCTCCCTTCCAGTAGCAGCTGGAAAATGAGAGAAGGTTGCAGCCTTCTGTAGGTAGATGACTGTGTACTAATATGAGTTTGAATCAGTACAACTTTTTAAATAGTTTTATATCTAATAAATATTGAAGATAGAGATGATAACAATGGAGGTTTTCTCCCGAATTGAGTTTCCACCTCAAATATTGGTGTTCATGTGTGATGCTTTTATATGATGATTTATTCTATTATTACTACACATATTTACTGCTTAACTATCTGATGCATAAATGATGATCTGGGTTAAAGAGTGTTTCTGAAGGCTTATCTAAATATTAAAGTTATCTGAGTATATGCTAGTATACGTTAGGATAGCCACATTTATACGCTAGTTGGGTTAATCCAAGTCACGTATTGAAATCAGTAAGATAAAAGAAAAATATTGTGATTATTGCAAACACTGATTCACACCCCCCCCCCCCCCCCCTCTCTGTATTTTTCCCAACAATTGGTATCAGAGTAGGTCCTTCTAAAGAAGCTTAATCGCTAGAAGTAAGATCATCTAAGATGAGCAATCAAGATGGTACAACATCTATCAAACCTCCACTCTTCAATGGAAACAATTTAATCTTCTGGAAGATAAGGACAAGATCCTATATTTAGTCTCTTGGAGCAGATGTATGGGCTATAGTAGAAGACGATTACCAATATCTAGCCTCAGTTCCAACAGATCAAGCAGCAAGAAAAAACTATGAAACCAATGCAAAGGCTGTCAATGCTTTATTGGGAGTCTAACTGAATCAAAATTTGTCAAAGTTATGGAGTTGAATAAAACAAAGGAGATATGGGACAAAATAATTCTAATATATGAAGGTGATGCCAAGGTAAAAAGTGCTAAACTCCAAACTATGAGAATTCAATATGAAAAACTTAGAATTCATAACGATGAAAGAATTTCTAGTATCTTTTTACGTCTAGATGAGACTGTAAATCGTATGATAAATCTGGGTGAAACTATAACTAACACCACTCTAGTAGAAATTTTTTTAAGATATCTAACTCCTAAATTTGAGTCAAAAGTGTTTGCCATCGAAGAGAAGAAGGATCTATAAACTCTTACTATTGTTCAACTTCATGGGATTCTAATTGCATGTGAAATGAGGTAAGGAGGTCCATATGACGTCAAAGAAGCTGATTTTAGAGCTACTGCAAAAGGCAAGGAAATGGAAGAACAAGAAGGATCAGGGTATGTATTAGAAGAAGATGAGATAAATTTTGTAAATAAACTAGAACTTGGCACTGGAAGGTTCAAAGGTAAGCTTCCTTTCAATTTTTTTTCTTGTGGAAGAGTTGGTCATTGGGTTGCTAAATGTTATCATAAATATAATCATGAAAAGGAAAAGGAATTAGAAAAATGTAATAAGAAACATTTCATCAATAGAAAAATCTATTATACTCATGAAGATAGTGATGTTCTATCGAATAGTGAAGAAGGTGAATCTGATCAAGATACTAGACTACTCATGGCATTTGAAAAGGACAATATGGAGGCTAAAGAAAATTTTATGGATGCTTTAGAAGAGATGATTTTCTTGAAGAAATCAATCAACTCAAAATATGTTTGGATGAAAATAAAATAGCCATAGATACTCTAAAGAATCAACTTAGAGAAAAGGAGAAGCACAATGAGAAATTAGAATGTGAAATAGTAAGTCTAAGAAAGGAAATTGATAAAGTGAAAACTTTAGATATTATATTTTATAAAGGATCTGAAACCTTAGATGAAATAATCAAGATACAACACTCTCCTCTTATAAAGACAAGTCTTGGATATATCGCAGAATCTTCTCAGTCTTCAACAACAAGATATCTAAATGCAGCTAAAGCGAGTCAACAACACTTCATCACTCAGTAAAAGAACAAAGATAATGCCTAGGTAAAGCATGACCTCTTCAATTCAAGAATGAACAATAACATAAGTCAACAAGTAAACACCAATAGAAGATTCCATGATCGCATAAATTTCTTCTTTAAAGGTCAGTATTTCTTATGTCATAATTTTGTTCATAAAGTTGCTCAATGTGTTGCATACAAAACCATCATGACCAGAGAAGCAAGAAAGCAAATAAATAAGATTGGAATAAAGAAGAATACTTATAAAAAAATTTCTACTCTTCAAGACGAAATTGAATGTTCTTATTGCAATAAATCTAGTCATGAAGAATCTGAATGCAGGAGCAAACTTCAGCCAAAAGAACATATACCCACAAAATCCAAGGTATGGAGAAAGAAGGATTTACAAGTTGAAAGCTGTGGCATAGATTTATTTGCAGAAGGAGAATAAAATCAATGCTACATTAATATAGATTTATTTGCAGAAGGAGAATAAAATCAATGCTAGATAAAAATAAACTCCTTTCATACAATGCTTTAGAGAAGGAAATGAATGTTACTTTTGGAAATGACTCTCCTGCTATCATTAAGGGTAAAGGTTATGTTTTTCTAAAAGAAAAGGTGAAAGCTAACAATGTTATCTATGTGTATGGATTAAAGCATAACTTGTTGATTGTGAGTCAAATGTGTGATCAAGTAAATGAAGTTGTTTTTAGTTCAAAAGAATGTGTAGTTCGTGAACTTGACATAGGAAAAACCGTAATAAAAGGAAATAGAACATCAAGCAATCTGTATATATTGAAAGGTGGCCAAGAGCAATGATATTTAGGTAAATCTATAGAAAATTGGTTATGGCACAAAATATTGGGACATTTGAGCTTTTATCAAATAAGCAAATCTAGAAGATTCAAAGTTGTTCGTGATCTACCCAACATCACTCTCCCTGAAAGTACCATATTCAAATAATGCCAATTTGGTAAGAAAACTAGGTTGCAATTCAATGCCAAAGAAGGATCAACAAGTAAGCCTCTTGAAATTATACATACTGATTTATGTGGTCTTATAAGGAAAAAGTCACCTCGTGGAGAATAAAACTATAATATATTTATTGATGACTTTTCTAAAATGTGTTGGATCAGTTTATTGATACATAAATATGAAGTGTTTGAAATCTTTAATATCTTCAAAGATTTGGTTTAAAATGAATTACATCTAAAAATCAAATGCCTTAGATCTGACTGAGGAGGAGAATACATATTAGATGAATTCTTTGATTTCTATGAACAATGTGGAAAAAAAATACAATTTTCTGTAGCTGGAACTCCACAACAAAATGGTGTGGTGGAAATAGAACAATTCAAAAAATGGCTCGTGTTATGCTGGATGAATATGGGACTCCTGATACCTTTTGGGGAGAAGCAACACATACTGTAGTAGATATTCTCAACAAGGCTCATGTTCGTTTGAAGAGTGATAAAACTCCTTATGAGCTCTGGTATGGTAATCTTCCCACTGTGAAGCATTTTAGAGTTTTTGGAAGAAAATGTTTTATGAAGAACAATGATGAAAAACTTGGTAAGTTTGAACCTAGAGTAGATGAAGGAAAATTTCTTGGTTACTTTTCTATAAGTAAAGCATCTAAATGTTACAATAAAAGACTTCGAAATATTGTTGAATGTATTGCTGCTGTAATTAATGAGTCTCTCACAATTCCCAAAAGGGAAATAACAATAACAAATGAAGATGATGATGATGTATATTTTCCCTCATAAAATAACAAAAATTTAGAAGGAGAACCCAATGAAGCACCAAAAGAAGATATATCAGAAAAGGTTCCATCTAAGTATGTTGAAAAGAATCATCCAGAATCTCAAATATTGGGAGAAAAGGGATAAGGTGTCCAAACAAGAAGAACTCTTGTAGGATCCCCTAGTTATCTGGCATTCTTATCCACTATTGAACCACAAAATGTAAATAAATCTAGTAAATATGAATGTTGGATTCAAGCCATGAATGAAGAACTTGATCATATTGAAAAGAATCATAGTTGGAAATTGCTTCCAAGACCTGATGATTAAAATGTTATTGGAACAAAATGGATATTCAAAAACAAGTTAAATGAAAATTGTGATGTTATAAGAAATAAAGCTATACTTGTTTGTAAAGGGTATTCTCAACAAGAAGGTAAAGACTTTGAAGAAACATTTCCACCTGTAGCCAGACTTGAAGCCATAAGAATGTTTCTTCCTTTTTCAAGTTTTCAACAATTCAAAGTTTATCAAATGCATGTAAAATCTTCTTTCCTCAATGGTGATCTAGAAGAAGAAGATTATATAGAACAACCTGATGGATTCATTCCAGGAAATGATGAAAAACTTGTTTGCAAACTTAAAAAGGATCTACATGGTCTCAAACAGGCTCCTCAGGCATGGTACTATCGTCTTGAAAAATATCTTCAACAACAAGGTTTCACAAAAGGATCTGCTGACAGTAACTTATACACAAAAATTGAGAATGATAAGATACTAATTATTGTTGTGTATGTTGATGACATAATTTTTGGGAGTAATGAAGAGTCCATGAGTCATAAATTTGATTCTATTATGTAGAAATAATTTGAAATGTCATTACTTGGGGAACTAAAATATTTTTTGGCTTACAAGTACAACAAGCAACATATGTCATATTCCTATCACAAGCAAAATATCTCAAGCAAATCCTGAAGAATTATGGGATGGAAGACTGCAAACCTGTAAGCACTTCAATGGTAACTGGATGTAACCTCAGTTCTCATGATGATTCTCCCATGGTAAATCAACCAGAGTATAGATCTATGATTGGAAGTCTATTTTATCTGACGAGACTAGACCAGACATTATGCATGTAGTTGAGATGATTCCAAGCTAATCCAAAAGAGTCACACCGTCAGGCTGTAAAAAGAATATTCAAATATCTACAAGGGACTCAAGAATTTGGTTTATGGTATCCAAAGAATCTTGATCTCACTCTTCATCCTTACACAGATGCGGATTGGGCTGGAAATGTTTATGATCGAAAAAGCACTAGTGGTGGTGCATTCTATAGGGGGCCCCGATTAGTATCTTGGTTAAGCAAGAAACATAGCTCCATTGCTTTATCTATAGCAGAAGCAGAATATGTGGCTTCTGCATCATGTTGCACACAACTCCTTTGGATGATGTAAACATTACAATATATTCAAATTAAATGTTCTCCTCCCATCTCCACTTATGTGATAATACAAGTGCCATTAGTATCTCAAAAAATCTTGTATACATTCCAAGACCAAGGCATTCCTATCAAGTATCACTTCTTAAGAGAACATGTGCTGGAGAAAAATGTTCAATTGGAGTATGTTCCCTCCAAAGAACAAGTTGTTGATATATTTACTAAACCTTTTCCTAGGGAAGCATTTGAATATCTCAGACAGAAGCTGGGAGTTGTCTCTCCATCACTTATCAAATTTTCTTAATTTCAGAATATTAAATTTGGTACGCTAGTTTCACAAAGGTGAGTCCCGTATATATGTGAGTTTTTGTGCATAAAGATGCGTATGGTTTTTGCTGACAGAAAATCAATGGGTTAGCTTTTAGAACAGTCTGTAGTGTTGACGGGTAAACTCTGCTGTTTTGGTATCCATATTACAGTTCCTTTCTTTGATATCTATCTCCTTGATGAAGATGTTTTGATGAATTGGTTGTTGAAAGTGTTCAAGATGGATAGGTTTAGGGGGAGCATTTTCCTGGCTGAAGAGGCTGCATTGTTGGCATTATGATTAGTTATTGTGTTATGATCTCCTTCTTGAGATTCTTTGGTCTTCGTTATAACAATTCATATTTGTAAATTGATATAAAGGTCATCATGTTCAAATTTTTAAACCCACTTGGTTGGGTAGTTGAGTCACTATGTAAATCCACCCGGTTGCATCCTTGATGTAATTTTGTGTCCTTGTTGATAGGAAAGGTCATACCCTATTAAAGAGTCATATATTTTATTGAAAATCTGAAGACTTCGCATGTGTTCATGGGGAGAATTTATCCGCCCTTTTCTCTTGATGTCAAAGGGGGAGAGTATTTGGTGTTTGAATATTGTTTGTGTATCTACAGGCTATGGTGATCAAACTCAATCATGGTTTTCCATCAAGTCCAAAAGGGGAGATTGCTAGAAATATGATTCTTATGATTACATATGTTGTCCTTTATGGAAACTCTCTTGCAAATGATGGAATATATGAATTTTGGTGAAGCACAGTGACTTTGCAGAAGGTATAGTAGAAAGAAAAGCATAAGTCCAACAGAATATGATTAATATTCATAATTGGAGGTTCTATACACGAGTTTTTTCAGGCCAAGTTGTGTATACACGCAGAAAAGAATGATCCAAGTCGCGTATGCATTTTGTGCTCTAAAATTATGATACCAGGAGGGATTACCATGGTTTTGGCCCACAATATTTAGCGCAATGTCATCTATTTAATTCCGTCCAAGAATACCATCAACACTTGTGTGGTTTTGGATCATGGTATTGATAAAGGCTAAACCTATATAAGAAGAAGAAGATCATAGTGAAAAATGTGTGCATGAGTAAGGGATTGAACTGAATACTTCTCTATAAAGTATATATGCATCAAATGGGTTCTGTTTAGTGGTAGATCTGAAATTATGATGCATCCCTGGATATAATGATGTACCAGGATCTCTAGACCTGAAATGCCTATATATTTTCTTGATCTCTTGATGAGATGTTCGGATATGTAACCCAACACATGTTTGCTGAAGTGAAGTGAAGAAATTTGGGTAAGTCTATAGATCTAAAAATTTCTATAGAATCAATATTTACAGATCGATACATTGGTTCATCACGGTGAAAGCGCATATACATGTGGGCTTGTTTCAGCTAAACAGCGTATGGAGGTCTGGGTTTTCTGAAGCTTGATGGAGAGGTTATCTGTTTATTACTGTTATATTTATGCTCTTTGTCAATGAAGCCTTCATAAATATGTGGGTTGTTTGAATACTGTATATGCTGCTAAGATGAATAAGTACAAATCTGATCAATGAGTGATTAAATATGATTAATGATGCTGGCTGAATAAGGTTTCTGCAGATCTGAAAATCTATATGACTGAAAGCCTCAGATTTGTTTCTAAGACTGATAAGATTATGGAAATTCAGTATTCACATATCTATACATAGGTTGGTGTGTAGGAAATCACGTATACATGAAGGTTCAGTAAAGTGAAGTAGCATATGAATTTAATATAATGAATGATCACGGTTGAAATTGTTTCTGCATGTTGATTCTGAAATTTGGGTTTATTACTGTGTTCTGGTTACAGTGATATCAATGTTCTGTTTGAAGTTTGGGTTAAGTCTATTGGTGTTGATATTTATGTTGAGTTGTGTTGAAGCTGATGGATTTAGTGTGAAAATCTATGAAACTTGATCTGTAGTGCGTCTGAGGGTTGAAGCCTTCAGTGTGGAAGTAGAAGCTTCCAGCCAGTAGAAGCTAGTGTTCTGATTAAGTGGGTTGAAGCTCCCTTCCAGTAGTGGCTGGTAAACGAGATTAGGGGGTTGGAGCTCCCTTCTAGTAGCAGCTGGAAAATGAGAGAAGGTTGCAGCCTTCTGCAGGTAGATGACTACGTACTGATATAAGTCTGAATCAATAAAACTTTGTCAAAAGTTTTCTATATAATAAATATTTAAGACATAGAGGACAACAATGGTGGTTTTCTCTCGAATTGGTTTTCCACCTTAAATCTTGGTGTTCATTTTTGATTCTCTTGTATGATGATTTATTATGTTATTACTACACATATTTACTACTTAACTATGTGATTCATAACTAATGATTTGAGTTAAAGAATGTTTCTGAAAGTTTATCTAAATAGTAAGGTTATCTGAGTATACGCTAGTTTTGTGTTAGGATAGCCACGTACATACGCTAGTTGGGCTAATCCAAGTTGCGTATTGAAATTAGTAAGAGAAAAGTAAAAGTTTGTGATTATTGCAAATACTGATTCACCCCATCCTCTCAGTATCTTTCCCAACAAGATGGACTTACGAAGGGGTTATCATCAAGTTAGAATAGCCGAGGAGGACATTTGGAAAACTGCATTTGAAACTAGACAAAGATTGTTTGAATGGCTAGTTATGCCATTTGGTCTAACAAATGCTCTAGCTACTTTCATGAGAGTTATGAACGGTGTACTAAGACCATTTCAAGATGACTTCATCATTGTTTAATTAGGTGATATTTTTTTATTCAGAAAATCAAGAGATGAACATGTCATGCATGTGAACAAGGTACTTGATGTCTTGAAAAAAGAGAAGTTAGTTTTAAATATGTCGAAGTGTGAGTTTGGCAAGAATTCTTTAGTGTATTTGGGACACATTGTTGGAGGAGGTGAGTTGAAGAGTCAAGAAAGTCTTCCATTTGGTAGATATGTAGAAAAAATCATTTGATGCTTTAAAGAAAAATATCATTTCAACATTGGTATTGGCTCTTCCGGATCTTAGATAGTCATTTGAGATCCAAACATATGCAAGTGATTACACCATGGGAGCAGTTCTAAAGCAGCATGGTAAGCCTAAATTTCGTTTCATTTTGAAATTTTTAATGGAGTTGTGACTAACTATCCCACCTATGAAAAAGAGTTATATGCATTGGTACAAAATGTAAAGAAATGGAGGCACTATTTGATGGGGAAAGAGACCATTATCCATATCGACCATCAACCATTACAGTACTTACAATCACAGTCAAAGTTGCACCAATCAAAACATTTCAGATGGATAGGATTTCTACAACAATTTCATTTGGTTATCAAGTATAAACAGGGAATCTAAAATAAGGTAGTTAATATGCTCTCTAGGCCTATTCTAAATTCATCTATTATACTAAAGCACAATTTAGTTATGCATGAAAGTTACATTGAACAATATGCATATGGTAATGCTTTTCAAGATGTGTATGAAAGCTTGAGTCAAGGAAACCAAAATGAAGAGTTAGATTATCATGTGCATAATAGTTTTTTGTATCAGTTGGGAAATTTATGTATACCACAGGGAGAAAGAAATAGTATCATAAGGGAGGCACACACTTCATTGATTGTTGGACATTTCGGTGTAGGCAAGATGGTAGCGAATGTCCAAAGGTATTGTTACTGGGCACACATGATTGATAATGTATCTCTTTTTATTAGAGGATGTTGTTTATGTGCAATAAGTAAGCCTAGTAATAGGAAACTTGGATTGTACACTCCACTTCCGGTTCCTTCACATCCTTGAGAGAGTATCTCAATGGATTTTGCATATGGTCTTCCAATGTCAAGGAAAGGTCATGATTACTTGTATGTTGTTGTAGATAGGTTCAATAAAATGTGTCTTTTGATGCCATGTAAAAAAAAAATTACAGTTGAACAAACAAATCATCTTTTCTTTCAAAATGTATGCGCTCATTTTGGTCTTCCTACTTCTATTGTAAGCTATCGAGATTCCCAATTTGTTGGGAATTTTTGGTCAAAATTATGGGACATGATGGACACAAATTTAAAGAAGAGTACAAAATTTCATCCGCAAATAGATGGCCAGACCGAGGTGGTTAACAGGACAATTATTCATCTTCTTAGAGGTTATTGCAGCAAACATCCCAATTTGTGAGATGAACAGTCACATTACATTCAACATGCATACAACAAGGCAAAGCATTCTTCCACAAACACATCACCATTTGAGGCATGTCTTGGGTACTTGCCAATATCGCCTTTGGACTTCATCTTTGAGAAATATGTCACTATATATGGTCTTAGTGACATAGATAAGGCAAGGAATTTCATTGAGAAAATTCAATTGGTACATCACACAGTGCAGGAAAAACGTGAAAAGAGTCAAAGTAGTTGCAAGGCAAGGCATGATAAACACTATGTTGATCACAAATTCTAGGTTGTAGATGAAGTTTGGTTATATGTCAACAAAGAAATATTGCAAGGGGAAGGTAAAAATATTAACCCAATCCGTTATGGTCCATTAAAAATTCTGGAAAAGAGTGGTAGCAATGCATTTAAGCTAGATTTTTCTCCTTATATGCAAATATATTCTGTCGTTACTATTAAGAATTTGAGATTGCTTGAGCATACTTTGATTGATGATAAAGGAGAGCATGTTCAAATGCCAACCATATATGATTTATCTCCAGAATACCTTAATGAAGTTTAACGAGATCTCATACTTGACAAAATAACCAAAACTTCAAGGAGAAGGGAATGTCAAAGTCCTTAGACCAGAACTCAAGGGGAAAAATCCATCAAAGGCCAAATGGATGGAGATTGAAAGGGTGAGGGAGTTGTACCCTCACCTGCGGAACAATTGATAGTATCTTTTGGGGTGCAAAAGGCTTCTAGTGGGGAGGAATGATCAGAGGCCTAGTATTTAGCTCAAAAATGAAGGTGCTCAGAAATTATCCAAACCAGAACGACCTCGCAGAGCTTTTTGCCAGGATTATGGTGCAATTAGTTTTGTCGAAATCTGACTCTAGATGAAGAAGTTATGACCTGCTGTCCATTTTCCAAAATAGGTAAAAAAGGTGTAGAACAGTGATAGACTGATGACTTGGCAGTCCAGTCAGCATATTAGGAATATCCAGAGAATATTCTCCAATTTCAGCCAGTGATACTATGGCAAGTGTCACAGTGAGATTCGCCAATGATGCTTGGGAATTGAATTTTTTTCCTCCTATTCTAACGATGAATGAGATTATTTTTATGTTAGAGTAGTCCAATCGGAGTTGGACATGTGGTGCAGTGAGAGGCCGCCATGTGTCCCCTCTGGTGTGGACCCCTACAACCTTGGATTGAATTTTGAATTTCTCATATTATCAAAGTTTCAGATATATCGATATATGGTGCACATATTATTTGAAACTTAAGGTTTTAGACCTTAGTCTTTGGTGGAGGATTTATGGATGACGGAAATATTGGTGAGGCTTTGATATATATGGAGGAGTGGGATAATTATATGGTAGACAGGCTTATGGAGGGCTCCTATTCTACATCTGGTGGACAGGGATAAATCATGGTAGAGGCTCCTAAACTAGTGTACATGATATTTGGTGGACTATTATAAACCTAGCGGAGGCTTCAGACTTGGCGGAGGTGTGTGGGTTATATCCCAAAGTTTAAAATTTGGATATGTAACATTGTAATTCAGAAAAAAATTTGGTGCAGGGGTCGGGGTTGAACCCACAACCACAACCATGCCAATCCAGCATGCTACCATCTCTTTTACTTCATGGGTCTTAAACGATAAGGCTTCCACATATATTCAAACTTTGTATGCGCCATTGTCGGCGGTTCAGAGGGGGCCAACCCTGCGGGCCAACCCCCTCTCATGTGCTCGTAAGCGGAGAACCAAGGGCGAGCGCTTATCATGAGCGGGAAAATTCAAAATTGTTAAACATGTTTATGCCACTAATCCATGATTAAAGCCTTCGTAACCGCGGTTAAACCTTAATCTAATCTGCCACTGATCAAATGGATAACACATAGTTTAATGATGCACTTATCCAGTAAGCGGTCATTACCTGTGTATTAATTTGTAGATTAACCTAGCGGCATATTTGGCAGGTGCCTATTTTAAGGTGGAACTCCAGAATTAATGGAGTTATCTGGACAGTTTCTAGATTTAGTGGATAAATTGTAGGAAAATTGGTTTTTTCCATAGCTAAGACAATTTTCGACCAATTTTGGCTTAGGAAGAGTCATTCTTGGTATATTTTGATGTTTTGGAGCCATTGGAGCAAGTTGTAGAGGCAACAAGAGACTGTAAACAACATGTTTTCACAATTGAAGCTAATACAAAGGCCCATGCCATGGACGCTAGACTAAGGAGATGTAGCCCAGGTGGGGTGAAATCCTTCATCCAAACCATGTGTATTTGACTCAGTTGTCATGGTTTTTTATGTGTTTATATGCTGCTATTCAATGTTTAGTTTCCATACTTTTATGTTCATGAAATCATCTTAATCTCATCAAATTTTTTTGTTTATCAATCATAATCACATCTATAAACGCTTGCAGAATAAGCAAACAGAAGCACTTTCATTATAAATTTGAAACTGATATTAGCACAACAATAAATAAAAATCAAATTCAGATCAGTTGGGCCTCCCAATCTGCCCTCAGGTAAATTCTTTGTTCTCTGTAGTGGGGCAGGAATCAATTTCTATGATTACATAATCTTTATTCTCTTCCCAATATGCTCCAATTTCTGCATAACTACCATTTGTTGCATCTCCATTCAAATATGTTTTGTGCTCTCGAGGATAACTGCTTAATTCCTGCTCATCTCCCTCATTTCCCTAGTCCCAATGGCTTTATTCCTCTCTTTGGTATTCATATCCCATGACATGCGTATGTATTTCTTCTTCTCTGATTCTTGATGGCTTCTTATTGAATGGCTCTCAAGAGTTATTGTGAGAATCTTAGAGGTATGGCTCCTGAAGCTGTAAGAGCCATCCTATAGATCCCATCCAGTCCTAGGATCAGATGTTTCATTGTTAACTTAGAATGGGTTCAAATCTCCAAAGGTAGTTAAAACGTCCTCTGAATTTGGAGGATGATAAGAGAACTCCTTAATGTCTTGAACGTCTTGAACCTGTATTGAACTGAGAGTCTCTTTGAGAAATTCTGCACCTTGGTTTACTCCCGATACGATTATTTCATGATAAGGGGTGGGGCTGGTCTAAAGCCTCTTCAAAGGCCATTTCTCCCTCCGAATAAGAGTGGTTGGTGCTACTAGATTCTTCTCTCAATCGCAGAGCTCAGGGTTGACCCTCATACTAGGTGGGCACAGTGCACTAATAGGCATCCTACTTGAAATTTTCTTCCTTAGCGGAGCCGTTGGTTCCTTAGCCCCTTCTCGCCTAGGCAAGTAGCATCCATCAATACCGTTCAGTGTTAATATTTGGCCGCTTTAATGACCGTAAAAGATAAGGATAGTGGTACAAGTAATAATATGTCTCAACAAAATTTATTGGCTATAAAACTGAGTCTGCTGTATTGGAAGCTGCCAGATCATTTACCGTTTCATGGTCAATGGGGTAAACAGACCGATCAATAAGCTTAGATGCAACTGTTTTCTCTGCTAGTTAGTATGCCTTTGCTTTTTCCTCTGCATCATCAACCTCAATGGGCGGAAAGAGTTCAAATGGGGTTTCGGTTATTCGAATGATTCGTGCACAAATATCAGCTATTAGGCCTGAGGACTGGATCGAAGGCTTATAGTGGTGTGGGACAGGTGCATGCCAGACTAGATCTAATGAAGTACTCCAACAGTAAGATTAAGGGCTCAGTCCTCTAAGGCAAGTGAGCTTCAAATTCCCCTCAAATTGTAGTCCGATCGTCGGATCGAACGAGAGGTAGTTTAAATGACTCACTCACAAAGTTATGAAGGCAGTGTATTAGTACTAGAGGATCCTTTGTTTCTATCTGGAAGGAAGGGAGTTTCTGTTGAATTCTATTATGTGAACTCACCCCCTATAGGAGGCAAGTAATTCTGTCAGACTCACTCCCTACCTAGCACTGCCCACTGGGTTCAATCAATACTTCCAAATCTTCTCGTAGTTTATCTAAAGTTGAACTCTTATCTTCTAATGCTAAATTTGCTTCTATCAGCTTCATTTGAACCCTCTGTTCACACCACACCTCTGCCAACACAAGAACTGGATAACGAGCTCTTTTTTCTTATTTCAAAGCTAACACTGCTTTTCCGCAAATTACACTTGGTATTCTTCGAGAAGCACTTGTTGCTTTTCAACCAATCTTGTTTTCTAATAATACCAAGATTAGTTTCCAACTAAAAAGTAGTTCTAAGTTCCATTTTTCATAAAATCATTCTATCTCAATGTGCGTTGCCTTTTTTATCAATGTTATTTTCATATTATGAATGAAATCATTGTATCTCAATGTGCTTTGTCTCCTTCTTCAATGTTATTTTCTAACGATCACATAAAACATTAAAGACAATAAAATGTTTTTATTTTATTTCATTAAATTAACATTATTGATTTCAGTTGATCTTTCCCATTTATTAAATATTCGTTTCCCCCTTCTTTCAAAATTACCATCACCCACCATAATATCCTAAATGTCCTTACATCAAAAATATATTAACATTTGATGTTGATTCTTCTCAAAAGTTAAATGGTAAAGGAAAAATGAAATCTTATATTGGTAAATTATGGTTTCCTCTCCATTTGAGTGGATGTTAATGGATGATAATGAAATTATTATGGCGATTAATTTTCCTAATTATATAGAGATGTAAAATGCAATATTGTTTTCCGTAAAAATTTCATCGTAACGTCTAAATTTATTTAAAAATATAAAAAATATAATTATTATAATATTGATATTTATTTTATGATATTAAAATTCCAATATATTTAGCCTTAATGGTAACATATTGTGCATTTGACCGAACGACTATTAATTATGTATAATTGTTAAACAAATTTAACATTTTTAAATTTTACCCTCACAAATTGTCAAATTGTCAAATTGTCATTAGTATTTTATAAATTATAAATATTAAAACCCAAGAAATATGAAAACAATTATTTATCATAGATAGAATCTTTTGGTCATTTTGCAATGTCTAAAATAACACTACTTTATCAACATTTATATTTTTATCTACAAAGTTTCGATTCTCTACATAATTGGAATTTCCTTGGGTATTCTATTTCTGGAATTTATTGAATCTATTCTTATATTTTGCTAATTATTTTGACAGATTTTGTTGTAATAGATAAGCACAATGTTAATTTTTGATGGGAATGAAATGAAATGAAAATTTGAGGAACGTTTCTAGGTTTAAGGAGGCCTATAGTGATGGGAAAGGTTGTTTCCTTTGTAATGAATATTACGGATAAAAAATGAGAATAATTAAGAAATAATCAATCATAAAATTGTATACAAGAATTTTAGACTCTGTGTTTAGACTCATAAGTGTAGGTTTCTGGAACTTAGAATAAGTACAAGGTTGACTTGTAAAATATGTTGAAATCAAGGTTTTAAAAGTTATGTTTATTTAAAGTTGCCATGACTTTTAATTAGAAAATCCAAATTTCAAGATTCAAATTTCTTTGGATGATGGAAAGACAGTAAAGTATATTAAGAAAATGGGAAAATAATCTCTTAATAAATCACAAATGAAGGAGATTAAGAAATTAAAGAAAGAAAAAGGTGATTTAAGGGAAAATTTAAAAATGAAAAATGGAGAAATCAACATGTTATGTAAGCATACATGAGATATTATTAATAATGTTAACAATTTTAATAAGGAATTATTGTACTTTTTAAATTTGTACAATTAATAGCTAAAAACAAATTCTTAACAAAAATAGAAAAGTTACAATGAAAAACATACAAATTTACACAAATATTTTATCTTGGAAACCCAAACTTGGAAAACTAGCAAATTTTTTTCTTTATATATTTTGTACGGTATCTTAATACAATATATATCTGATGGCATGTGTGAATTGTTAATCCATTCATATTTCTTCAACAAAAACTACAAAACCATCCAAGGGGGGATGAACAAGCCCCTTTCGGACCCCCCTTTGTTCATGGTGTATATAAGTTATGCAAAGAATATAACACATACCTAAAGTTATCCCACTTCTTATTTTCTTGGCATATTGGAGGACACAAGAGTACATAGTCAATAATGAAGGATAAATATGCTCATTGTTTCTCTACACAACTAAAAGTTTCCAGTGCTCTTATATTTTCTCAATACAATTGCAACATTCTTCAAAGTGTCCATATTTACCAATATCACCTTCTTGTCCTCAATCGTATCTCTCACGGAAGTGATACTGAACATCAATATGTTTTGTATTTTAATGATATACATGGTTCCTTGCCAAGAAAATTGTGATTTGACTAACAATCTATCCTTATAGCTTGTTGTACCAACTCGATACGTTCATACAATCTTTGTAACCAATCTTCTTCCTTTGTTGCATGAGAGGTTTCCATGTACTTGGTTTCAATATTTGAAAGTGTCACTACAAATTGTACGTTACTCATCCAACTGATAGATCCTCCAAATAGGTTAAACACATATTCACTTGTAGATATTCTACAATATAGATCTCTACTCCAATTTTCATCAATAAACCCATGTATGTCCAACTATTTTTTCTACTCTTGATCCTCCTTTATAGCACAATCCATAATCAATAATGTCATGCAAATGCCTAGAAACCCTCAATACTATTGTCTGATTCTCCTTCTGTAGTTTTTAACATATACATGCTCAATACTCTCACTACATGTGTAATGTATATTCTTGTACAAACTATTGTGTACATCAAAGTTCCAACCACACTGGAATATGTAACATGAGTCATGTCCTTTTCCTCTTGCCATGTTTTGGGACACTAATTTGTAGATAAAATTATACCTACATGAAGAGAGACCTTAACCGGTTCACTTTCCTAAATATTGAACCTCTCCAATATTGTCTCGAAATACTTCCTCTTATTTAACTAAAGTTTCCCCTTTTCCCAATATCTTTTAATTCCCATGCCAAAAATGAAATTTGTGGCATCGAGACCCTTCATTTAAAAATTACAAGACAAAGGGGTTTTTACTTCTTGGATGATCTATCATTTCCAATTAAAAACATATCATCTACATATAATACCAAATAAATAAGACGATCACCATCTAATTTAAAATACACATATTGATCTACTAATCTCCTTGTGAAGCTAAGTCCATGTATATATGTATCAAATTTTTGATACCACATCCTTGATGACTGCTTCAACTCATACAAGGACTCTTTTAGCCTGCACACCAACTCTTTATTACCCTTCACTACAAAGCATTCTAATTGCTTCATATAAATCTCTTCTTAAAAATACCCATGTAGGAATGTTGTATTCACATCCATTTGTTCTACCTAAAAATCAAGAGAAACAACAATATATAAAATAAATCTAATAGAAGTTGACTTTAGAGCATGAGAAAAAATATCACCAAAGTTAGTTCCCTAAACTTGGAAATATCCTTTTATTACTAACCAAGCTTTGTCAAAGGCCACCATTTCTTCAACCATGGACATTTTCCATATTTTTCCATCCTCTAAATCTACTATCTCTGTAATAGTTCTAGGATCATAATAAGTAATAAAAAACATAAAATTTTAATGAATATTGGGTGGAATATAATTTTCTTGTTATCTTCCTTCCTGAACCAATCTCCTCAAAACTACAAAATGTGGTTCTTCTTCTTTTGATTCATGTTCTTCTGTAGAGTTTTAGTCATCATCCTTTAGTTCAATCCAGATCTTCTCTAGTTATTTATTCCTTAGTAGGACTTTATATTTGATAACATCTATCACTTTTTAAAATTTCACAACTCAAATATACACAACTTCTTTTGTTTTTGGGTTCTAAAGGTTGTAGCCTTTGAAAGCATATTTATAACTAATAATGATGCACCTTTCATATTTGTTAGCAAAATTAGTTATTTTTTCCTTTATAAAATGTACATATGCATCAAAACCAAATATTCTAAGATGTGTGAGAGATGGTTTCTTACCAATCCATGCCTCATGTGGAGTCTTATCATCTAACATTGATGAGGGTGATATATTTACCAAGTAACATGTAATATCCACTTCTTTTTTCCACAATTCTTGTCCTAACCCAATACCATTAATCATGTTCCTCGCTTTTCCATCAATTTTCTATTCATCGTTTCTTCAACTCCATTATATTAAGGTGTGAATCAGGTAGTCTTTTGTCATGCTATGCCACACTTCTTACAAACTCTTCAAATTTCTTCCTGAAAAAATATCCACCATTATCCATTCTCAACACCTTTATTTTATTCTTTGTATGATTCTCCAACACAACATTCAAATTTAGGGATTTAAGGGTGCGAACCTATATGAAATGATGTTGTAATCATTATAATCCTTTACAAGAAATCTACATTTTCATACTAAAATGGGATCTATAGAAATTGTTTGTACATGACATTTTGGGAATAAATAAGATCCATAAAATGAAAGAAGAGATGCATTGAAAGAAACAATGCCAAAGTTGGTACATGCATAAATTAAACCGTATATTAAATGTCGTCGTTTTTTCTTTAAATATATTTTTTAAAATATTTTTTTAAATACAATTATTTAGTTTTTAATTAAGCTATTAAAATTGAACAATCTAAATGTCTTAATAGTCCAACTGTAGAAAAGAACAAAATTAAAATATAATAAATTGTTTATATCTTACTTGTCTTATTTATGTGTATGTTTCTCCGTTATAGTTTTTCCTTTTTTTGTAAACTTAGTAGTTCCTCGCTATTCATTCCATATTAAAAAAAATGTAGGTTACATCAAAATATAATACTGTTGACCTCAACCTTCCCGTATGAAACTAGGTGTGTTGGCCATCTTAAAGAGTTATAGGCCATCCGAAACATAAAGTGTTTAAAATGGTCTCTTGCTATCTTTAAAGGTCTATTGTATATATTAACATATATAAACATATAGAAAAAGTGAATTTTATCTGTATTCATATATATAAAAAATTATAAATTCAAAATATTCAGTCTTTTGAAGACTCAATGGGCGTCGGGTCTTTCACACTTGACCCGAGCATGTCAAATTGGTGTAGATTCTGGAGTTGTCTATCGATACGTCCAAGATGAACGTTATGGTGGTGCTGCTATAAATGGATCTATTGAATGTCTCTCTGGATTTCCACCATAATTGAGGCTACCTACTGGCCCCCCTGATCCCTTGAACTATGACAATCACCTTAGCCAATAGACATTTCAGCGTCCAGAAAATACGAATACACTATTGAAAAAGAGACAGTCTATTGCAGTTATTACCAGGATCCGTTAGAGTTGGATCCATATCATCCTTCTTCCACTTTAGTCCTGACATCCTGTTCCCACCCAAAAATAAAAAATTTGACTTGGCGAGGTGTTCCTTATGAATAGGCCTGAAACAGGTTCTCCATAATTTCTTTCCCAGACTTCCGTCCTCTTCTATTTTTACCCGCTTTAGCCTTCCATTTTTCTTTGCCTTCGTTTATACCCGACTGAGCTTTAACCATGTTTCCTTGAACCCGGTCTTCTAGAAAATGTGCGTTCACCCAACTTCACACCGGGATACCGACCCAATGTGCAATGGCTTGCGAGTGAAAATTTCTAGGAATACCTGCAAAAGAACACAACATAACAATATGAAGGTTACAAAGATTATTAAAAATTATATGTTGTTGACTGGGAGCCAACAAATTTCTGTCAACATGGCCAAAGTAATATGCAATTTCATAATTGGAGCCTCCCTTACATCTAGACAAGTCACTGCCTTTCAAATATTTTTGTGCCTACCCTTCCCAATATTAACCCAAAACATAAAATTTGAGATCAAACTCGAAATAAACCCATTAATCTTAACTATAAATTCCTTACAAACCCTGACTACAAAAAATAAGTCTTTCCCTAACAACCTAAAATTTATGTTTCTATCTAGACTCAAAAGAACCCTCATACTCGTTACAAAAAATCCATTAAAAATCCAGACCAAGGATCGAGACCATTGCCTACCAGCCTGAGAAGTAAGTTTCTGGTGTTATTCTTATTGACATCATAGATGGTTTTGACCAAACCACTAACAACCCTACTGCTAGAACCAGTATAAACATTCGTTACCAAACCTATACTTGCAAAATTATCATTGTAGGACATACGTTAGATTTCCCATAATTTCCGAGTACCATCTAAATCATTACAAAAGTAATTATGTGAAATTATGGTAGGAGTTACTATAGAGCCATGCAGAGGAAAAAAGTAAGAAGGAGGAATATGAAACAAGATTTCACAGCCGAGAGGAGCAAGAGGTATATGAAACAGGCTTTGATAGCCGAGAGGAAAATATCCAGGGGTGGGAAAAGGACATGCAAAGTCTTCAGAATATCATGAAAGGTCTGCCATATAACATGCAGGGGCTACAAACATATATAAGTTGATGTAATGCGACATGCAGGGGATACAAACAAATATAAGTCGATTAATGCAAACATGTAGTGTTGACATAGGTTTTAAACTAACGAGGGTCATTACATTGCATCACCACCTCCTCTCTAGTTTCTATACCTAGAACATAAAACAAAAACCCGCCCTCGAATTGCAGAGGGGGGTAGTATTGCAATTTGACCAGAACTAGATTACACAACTCCAAAAAGACCCAAAAATCAAACATGAAATTCATATTAGTCCCATTCCTCTTAATCAACTCATGGTTATTAGGAAACTGACTAACGATATTTCTAAACAAGGTCATAGGACCCAATGCATACACAATAAAAGTTATCTTCATTGCAGTGGTAAAATTTCTAGGGAGAAAACTGAATACATACCCACGCAGATGACACGTCGAGGTTGTGAGGGCTTGCTCCTGATCCCCTATATTCTTCCTAGTGCTTTGCAATCTCCTTTCTGTCATACTCCAAAAACCCGCAGAGAGAGTGTTTTTATCCCCATATCCTCCCGTGCCGACGATTTCCACTAGACCCTTCTGACATGCCTTGCTGTTTGGTAGGTTCCTCAAATGAGATCATCAATATTCGTGGGTGGAGTCTCCCTCCTCTGTCAACACACGTCATATCCTTTATAGGTTAACCCACTAGAGAGTAAATTTATAAATTTGTTGGTATATGGTTACACATCTCTAGAGTAAATGAATAATGTGCATTTTGAAGTATAAATATGTTTTTATATTAATTTTAAGGTAGTATAAATAAAAAATGTGTAGGTTGAAATATAAAAATGTTTTAATATTATTGGTAGTGTAGTTATATGTTAGGGTGTTTTTAATTTTTGAAGTTTTGGTTTTTTAAAATTAAAATTGGGTAAATTTTGGTTGATATTGAGTTTTTTTTTAAACTGTTTTTTAAATTCATTAAAGTTTTTTTAGGTTATACAACTCAAACTTGTAATTTAATTTTAAATAAAATTGACTAAAAATATATTTAAAATAACCAAAACATAAAATAATTATATCTCACTATATATTCTAAAAAATACACCAAAACATAGAAATGTAAATTTACCCAATGTTACTTTTTTATTTCATTCCAATCAAATTTTAGCATTGTACTTTTCAATTACAACAAAATCATAAAAATATATTCAATTAATGCTGCACACAGAATGGAATGAAATCTAAATCTAATGTTAAATTTTAATTGGAAAATCTAAATTTCAAGATTCAAAATCCTTTCGGTGATGGAAAGATAGTAGAGTATCTTAAGAAAATGGGAAAACAATTATGGATTATTTTTGCTAAGAGAATGTAAATAACTTAGTTTAGAGGATACAATTATGAAATTTATCCTATGGATTTTTTAAGAATTTCAAAGAAATTCAATCCCTTAATAAATCGCTAATGAAAGAGGTTGAGAAGGTTAAACAAGAAAAATGTGAGTCAAGGGAAGATTTAAAAATGAAAATGGAGAAATCAACATGTTATGTAAACATAATTGAGAAATTCTTAATAATGTTAACAATTTTAACAAGGACTTATAATAACTTTTATCGTATAATTAGTCTCTGAAACCAAATTCTTAATAAAAACATAAAAGTTACAATGGAAAATGCACAGCTTTACACAAGATTTATTTTTCTTGGTATAAATCTTCTTGGAAAACCTAGAAGATTTATTTTTCTTTATATATTTTGTATAGTATTACAATAAAATATATATACCATGGCATATGTGAAGTGTGAATCCAATCATATCTCTTCAAGAAAAACTATAAAACGATGCGAAAAATATCATCTTCCATAAAATTGATTTTAACAAAACCTTGGGTTAAACACTGCCAAAAATGGATGCAAAAAATCTTTCCCCTTGCATAACCCCATGCAAGGGGGGTTGAAAAGCCCCTTGTGGTCCCCCCTTTGATCATGGTGCATATAAGTCACGCAAATAATATAATAAATACCCAACATTCTCCAACGTGTTGTTTTCTTGACATATTGGGGGGCATAGGAGTATACAGTCAATAATTCAGGGTAAAGATGCTCATTATTTCTCTACACAAAGAATAATTAGATTCTCGTTGCTTCTCTACACAAAAGAAAATTTTTAGCACTCTTAGATTTTCTTAATGCATTTTCGACATTCTTCAAAGTTTCCACCTTTACCAACAACACCTTCTTGTCCTCAATCGTATCCCTCACGAAAGTGATACTAAACATAAATATGTTTTATATTTTAACGATAAGAACATTTGCTTGCCATAAAAATTATGCTTTGACTAACAATATATCCTTAGATCTTGTTGTACCAACCCCATACATTAACACAATATTTGTAAACAAGGTTCTTCCTTTCTTACATGAGTGGTTTCCATGCACTCAATTTCTATAGTTGAAAGTGCCAATACAAACTTCTCCTACTCATCTAACTAACAGATCCTCCAAATAGGTTAAACACATACCACTTGTAGCTCTTCTAAAATATAGATATCTAGTCCAATTTGCATCATCAAATGCATGTATGTCCAAATTTTGTTTCTAGTCCTCGTCTTCCTTTGTAGTAAAATCCATAATCATTAGTGCCATGCAAACACCTAAAAACCCTGAATATTATTATCTGATGCTCCTTCCCTAGTTTTGGGATATACCTTCTTATTACTCCCACTACATGTGCAACATTTGGTCTTGTATAGACCATTGTGTACATCAAAATTCCAACCAAACTCAAATATGCAACATAAGGAATGTCCTATTCCTCTTCTTGTGTCTTTGGACACTAGTCTACATATAACCTTATACCTACATGAAGAGGGATCCACATCGGTTCACTTTCCTACATATTAAACCTATGAGATATTGTCTCAAAATACTTCCTCTTCTTTAAATAGAGTGTTCCCTTTTCCCAATCCCTTTTAATTTCTATTCCGAAAATGAAATTTGTGGCACCAAGATCCTTCATTTCAAAATTAGAATACAAATGGGTTTTTACTTCCTAGATGATCTATAATTTCCAATTAACAACATATCATCTACATATAATACCAAATAAATAATACGATGACCAACTAATTTAAAATACACTTATTGATCTGCTTTGTTCCTTGTGAAGCTAATCCCCTATATATATGTATCAAATTTTTGATACCACATCCTTGGTGATTGATTTAACTCATACAAGGATTTTTTTAGCCTCCATACCAACTCCTTCTTTCACTCCATTGCAAAGGCTTCTAATTTCTTTATATAAATCTCTTATTCAAATCCCCCATGTAGGAATGTTGTATTCACATCCATTTTTTCAACCTAAAAATGAAGAGCAGCAACAATAAGTAAAATAAATCTAAAAGAAGCTAACCTTACAACACGAGAAAAAAAATCACCAAAGTAATTTTCTTTCACTTGGGAATAATGTATTATTATTAACCAAGCATTGTGTTTCTCCACTTTTCCTCTTACATTAAGTTACTTCTTAAACACCCATTTTCTACGCATGGGTTTACTTCCACTTGGAAACTCCGCGAGATCTTAAGCCCCATTTTTATCCAAGGCCACCATTTCTTCAAAAATGGACTCTTTCCATATTTTTTTCGTCCTCTAAATCCTCTACCTCCCTAATATATATAGAATCATCATCAGTAATAAACAAAACAAAATTTGAATGGAAATTGTGTGGAGTATACCTTTATTGCTATCTTCCTTTCCGAACCAATCTCCTCAAAACTAGAGTATGTGGTTCTTCTTCTTTTGATTAATGTTCTTCTGTAGAGATTCAGTCATCATCCTTTAGTTCAATCTAGATATTTTTTAGTTATTTTTCCCTTGGTAGGAATTCCTATATGATATCATCTTTCACTTTTTTGAATATCACAAGTGGACTATACACAACCCATTTTATTTTTGGGTTTCAAAGCTTGTAACCTTTGAACCCATATTTATAATTAATAATGATGCACCTTTCATATTTGGTATCAAATTTAGTTCTTTTTTCCTTTATAACATGTATATATTCATTAAAACCAAATACTGTGAGATGTGTGAGAGATTTTTTCTTACCAATCCATGCCTCATGTGGAGTCTTATCATTGAACGCTCATGAGGGTGATATATTTACCAAGTAACATGAAATATCCACTTTCTCTTCTGAGAATTATTGTCCTAACAAAACAACATTAAGCATGTTCCTTTATTTTTCCATCAGTTTTCTATTCATCCTTTCTTCAACCACTACAAGGAGAAGACCCTCTAGCGGAGGTTTTAAAGGAGGTTTTTAGTGTTATAAAATTGGCCAAAATTGTCAAAAAAACATTTGCTACAACATCCGTTTATGGTTACAGAGGTTTTGGCGGAGATTTTAATGGAAATACAACACAACTAAAAAAAATGGGTGGCCAAAGGTTATTACAGATGTTTTTTTCATCAGTGCACTACTCGCGCTTGAATGCACCTATGTGTACATCTAGAAGGTAGGCCGGGCCGTTCAAAGGAGAATGCACCGAGCCATCAAGGTATAAAATTGCACTGGTCGCAGTGTTGGTGATACAATGCACGTGGGTGTTCTAATTTTTCTTGGGATTTGTACCGTGCCCATAGGTCGTCTCAATGCACCGGTTCATAGACTTATAGAAACGCACTGGTGCAATGTATCACACAAAGCACCAAGATTTATAATTGGTATCGGTATCTGTATGATTCCAATAGGTCGTACAAATGCACCGGTGCGTAGAGACACATGAACACACCGATGCACAATATTGCATATGCGCACCGAGATTTACAATTGGTATCGGTATTTGTGCAGTGTCGAGAGGTCGTCCAAATGCAGCAGTGCGTAATTCCACATAAGCACACTGGTTCGCATTACCGCACAAACGCACCGATATTTTTAATTGGTTTTGGTATTTGTGTGGTACCCATAGGTCATAGAAACACACAGGTGCACTTCAAAATACAAACACACCAGTGCACAGTCGCTGACACAGACCAATTTTAATTTTGTATTTTTTAGAAACATCGACCTGTGACAGTGCAATTATTGTGATTGTTTTAAATTCATTATTCATCAAAAGTTGACACATCTTATAAAAATATTCATATTAATTAAATTTTTATTAATGCATTTGAATGTGATGTTTGGATTAATTTTTTATACCATATCATAATTATTGTGATTTTTTAAAATTCATTATTCATCAAAAGTCAACACATATATATCTTATAACAACATTCATATGAATTAAATTTTTAATAGTGCATTTGAATGTGATGTTTGGATTAATTTGTTATATCATATCATCAAATTTCAGATCTATTCATTATAATATTTAATCATCCATAAATTTAATCAGTGGTGTTACATTTCAAAGCGACAATGGAGAATGAAATAGAATAAATTAAAAAATATTTTATTATATATATATATATATATATATATATATATATATATATATATATATATATATATATATATATATATATATATATATATAAAACGATTTTTCATACAAATGGGGCAGTTATTGGTATCCCTTTGTCTTTCAATTGGGACACTATGTCCATTACATTAAACAAAATTTCTGATTTCACAGGATAATATTTAAAAAAAACAACGTCTTGCTTTGATATCCAAACATAGTGATCATCATTCTTCGCTTTAACTGTTGTCACTGCCAGAGCTATTTCCATGAATTGGGTTATTTTCAGGAATGTTTTGTTCACTGTGTTGATTGTTTTCTTTTTCTTCACCTTCCATCTACAAACATAAAAATAAACTGTAATAAGTGTATATACATTGGTGATAATAATGAGAATTGGACTATTAAACAAATACATCAATGTAAATTGAAAAGAAATGATGTACCATTGCAACAATTGACCAATAAACTATACACATTCTTTCAAAACCATGTAACATGCCATCTTTCAATATTTCATCTATTGGCGCAGTTCCATACTTTGTTTCCTGCCAGTTTTATATATCATAAAAAATCATATATTTAATATAAAAGATTTTTTTGTTCTATTAATTATAGATGGAGCTATGTAAAACAAGATTGATAGATGCTTACAAATTCCACAATTAATTTGTAATATGCCAACATATACTCACAACCCATATTTAACCCAATTTCAATCAATTCCTCTGATGGTTCTTCTTTGTATGTTAACACATGTTTGAAGACATTCAATGATGATTTTTTGTAAAACAACTTAAAAGATACAAAAATGAAATCTAGTTAAGTTGTTATAAGGAAGTAACAATTACTCACAAACTTAGATATAAACCCTTTTCTTCTTCGTTGTCTTGTCTTATGTGCTGAATGAGTTCCATTTTCTTTTATTTTCTGCAAGAAAATACTTAAAAATTAATATTTAGTGCTAAATTGTTTATTTTTTGTACTTAATGATCGAAAAATTCAATGATTACATATTACATTTGAAGCACGTTGTTGTTGACATGGCTCTTCTTGCGATGAAATTTTGTCCATTTCTTTGACCATCTCCTTGTACACCTTTTTGGACATTCCTACTCGCATAATTATGATATCAACTCATTCATCTTTTGAGATTATCATAATCTTCCTGAAAATGTAACATGAAAATAAACTATTTAATTTTTCTATTGATATATAAAAAGTAAATATCACAAAAGTGATATTTATAAATAATTCTAGACATACATTTAAAGGAATATTACTTTTTCATTCCTTCATTTTTGTTGTTGTACCTTTTTGCTATCAAAAGTCTGACATGTTTCATTGACCAATTCTCTGGAAACCCTTCCTGTAGTTTATATAAAATTTGGTTCTTGGAATCATTGGATTGGTTTTTGTATTGCAAGTGGAAAGAATGTCTATACACTTGTGCCACTAGATCCCTCAAAATTTTGTAAAAGTTTTTCCCCCTTTCGTTAACCTCCAACAACACTCCAGATGAGCTAAGGAGCAATTCATTTTCATTTGCATGTTCTATTTTTTTTCTTTTCTTAGAAGAACATTCCTTTTCTGAGTTGTTGGTCCCTGTAGAACATTAAACATATGTGAATTAATAGATTGTTTGAAATATGTTATCTAGTAATTTTAAGTATATTGTTAATGAAAATTAAAAAAAGAAACTCATATTGGATCGATAGTATTTTTCATTCACCCGATTCATCATTTCGTAATTTTTCCATCAAGTGTTTACACTCTTCTGGTCCTAGATCAGAAATAACCTTACTGAGCTTCGTCATTTTGTGGCTCTGCATGATACACAGTAAACAATACATATTAGTTAAACTTACATATAGTTCAAAAATAATATTTTTTGTAAAGAATTTATAAAGAACTTGCCTTTTTGCTTTTCTTGATGTGCTATCAGTATTTTTATTACTTGATCTCTTGTCAGTAATTTCTTTATCATTCTGAAACCTGTACCATATCAGTCATTAATAAATTAATAAATAAATTGTCAACGTTTCAGGTAAAAAAAATCTCAAGAAAATGGTGCGTCATTTATTCTGTACGCACTGATGTCGGATCATGGAGGTATTATAAACGCACCACACGAACCATATAATAGATCGCATGGTGCTCAATGTCAACAAGGAGCACCAATGCGTTACATGTTAACCACCACACCGATTAACACAGAGAAAATAATAGGAATCGTCGACTTTTAGTTTTTGTAGTATAAACTGGTGCCATATTTTACATATGGTGCACTGATAAAAAAAAAATAGTTTTTTAATTTGTTATCACAGTACTTTTGCAATACGCTTGGACAATACAACATGCTGGTGCACTAGGTTACGACAGGTGCACCGATGAAAAAAAATCAGTTTCTTTTTAAATTCACACAAGGTTTGACATTGATTGGGATCCGACTATGCAAGTCATCCCGTGGATTAGATGTATTAGGCCTATATTTAGAAATACAAGCCCTATAAATCTAAAATGAAAATCCCTAATTCTGAAATCACAGAAAGAGGGAGAAGAAAGGGCAGAAGCAAAAAGAATGTAGGGAATGTTTCTAAAATGGATTTTTTTTTTTGTGTGCGAAAGAACACATTCACGGTGCACCATAATGAAATAGCGCACTGACAACATATTTTACATATGGCACACTGAGAAAAAAATATTTTGTTTTTAATTTTTTATCATAGTACTTTCGCGGTGCGCTGGGATAATACAATGCACCGGTGTGCTAGGTTACGCCGGGTGCACCGATGAAAAAAAATCTATTTTTTTTAAATTCATGCAAGGGTTGACATGGATTGGGATCTGACTATGCAAGTCATCTTATGGGTTGGATGTCTTAGGCCTATATTTAGCAATACAAACCCTATAAATCTAAATTAAAAAGCCCTAATTTTGAAATCACAGAAAGAGGGAGAAGAAAGGGCATAAACAAAAAGAATTTACGGTTTGTTTCTAGAATGGATTTTTTTTTGTGTGTGAAACAACACGTTCGAGGTGCACCATAATAAAATAGTGCACCGGTGCCATATTTTACATATGGTGCACTGATAATTTTTTTTTAAATTATTTATCACAGTAATTTTGTGGTGCATTGGGATAATCCAGCACACCTATGCACTAGGTTACACTGGGCGCACCGATGAAAAAAAATCTGTTTTTTTTTAAATTTCATGGAAGGGCCAACATGGATTGGGATCCCACTATGCAAGTCATCCCATCGGTTAGATGTCTTAGGCCTATATTTATCAACACAAACCCTATAAATCTAAATTGAAAAGCCCTAATTCTGAAATCACAGAAAGAGGGAGAAGAAAGGGTAAAAACAAAAAGAATCTAGGGTTTGTTTCTAAAAATGGAATTTTTTTATTTTATTTTGTTCCTGAAAATTGAAGAAAAAGTAAAAAAAACTGCAGAAAAAGTAAAAAAAACAATAAACTTTGATTTTTTCTTTTACTGCGTAAAAAAACTACAAAAAAGTAAAAAAAACAATAAATTTTAATCACGAGATCATTTGAAATTCTATGTTACAGGGTTTGAATCACCAGAGGTTTTGAATTTTGATTGTTTGAATACTTCTTTTCGAACGTATTTTCCTACTCCACAGTGCTCTCGTGCTCTGTTTGCTCCAGGTATGTCTCCTGCAAATCTCTAGTTGATTTTTTTTGCAAAAATAGTGAAATAATGAAAAGTGTTTAATATTTAAAGAAATGTTTTATGAAATTAGATTTTTGAAAATATTTTTCCGCCCATTGTTTAATTTAACACCTTTTTTCACATAAAGAAAACAAATTTGGGCTTTTTTTATTTGCGATAATTCATCATCGGTCTGTCACGTAATAGAACCACACCGGTGCGTCCGTTTATAAAACAACACCAGTGCGCAGTACCAAAAATGCACTGGTGCGGTGCTCTATAAATTAGCACCGATAAAAAGAAGTCCATTTTTAAGCCACCGAAATTACTTTTAGGTTTGTGCACCAAAATTTATTGTTGTTTTTTCTCAAATGCAGGGAAAAAATATCATAATTATATCAAATGGACAATTCTTCAAAATCCAACTCATTCCATAATATTTCTCAAAGTCCATCGCGGAGTTCTCCCTATCCATCTCAAGACGTAATATTTACTTCAGATTTTATTTATATTTTCATTATCTAATTGAATTTATGTTTTTTATCCATGTCAATCATGCACAGCTTAATTAAATTTATAATATATACAAATTTGCAGATTCATGCAGATTCAACATTGAGTTCAGATGCAGAAAATATTCAAACAAATCCTAAACATCAGAAGGTCTTATCAGGAGCTGCATACCGCAAGGCATATTTGGTAGATGAAAATGGATAACCGTTTCACTCTGCCAATTGTAACAATATTGCATATTCTAACAAAAATCCCGAGAAAATGATGATAATAATTATAATTGTTTGGTATATTTATTAATGTAATTATTTCAATGTCAAACCAATTTATAATCATGCAATATTGTCAACGTGGTTACTAATTGATATCATATATTTTGTACTAATCATGTTAATTTTTTTTTTTTTTAATTATTAGGATTATAGTGATGATGAGGGAACTACCTACCATCTTCCTTTGCACCCCATGACAATGTCAAATCGAGAGAAGACTGAATAAGGAGAAAAAATTAGAGAGCAATGATACCCAGAATGGTTGAATCAACCACCGATTCAATTCTTGCTACGTTTAGATTCACCAATTAGGAATGACTACAAAAAATTGTAGTTCTTTACAAGCTAGAAATGGAGGCAATCAAATAGAGGTTGGTATGGATGATTACTTAAGAGATACGACTGCCATGGAGACAATTTTGTTAGATGCATTCCAAAACGATGATCAGCTAGGGGATGATGCTCATATTGCTGACACCTTTTTCAGAAGCCTTAAATTTTCTTCCACCACCCCTCTCTTTGGACCTGGTGGTCAGTCAAAGTCTACCCAGTTGGGTACAAAGATGTTACTGTACAACTTGAAAGAAAAGTTTGGATTGTCGAATGAATGTTTCTCAGAACTTGTGAGGTAAGTTACCATAAAGTACTCCATTATATAAATTTGAAATATAATCAGTACACTGCATTGAAAATTACAAATGGTAAATTTTATGCATGTTAATAATTATATCAACATTAATGTACATTTATTAATATAATTTTCCATGATCACCAACTATAGTTTATTGAAATATAAAGTTCTTCCGAGTGATTATGTCTTTCTCGGTAGCTGCAAAGAGGCGAAGAAATTGTTGAAAATGCTAGGTGTTGAGTACATATCATATCATGCATGTCTAAATGATTGTATTCTATATAGAAGAGAATATATAGATAAAGAGATGTGTCCGAAATGTGGGCATGAAAAGTATGATAAATAAAAAAAGAAGGTTAAATCACGTACTGGTCCTCCTTTTAAGATATTGAGGCACATGCCTATAATCCCAAGGATTCAAAGGCTCTTTCATTGCAAAGAATTAGCTATGTTGCAGGGATGGCATGCCTCAAATAGAAGTGAGTTGGGAGTTATGCGAATCCCAACTGATTCAATAGCCATGAAGCATATAGAGGATACATGGCCTGAAAAATTCAAGGATGAAGTACAAAGTCTGCGACTCATCATATTCATGGGTGGCATCAACCCATATTCCCTCCAGAACACCAACTATTCTGTTTGGCATGTAGTAGTGATAAATAACAATACCCCCCCATGGTTGTTCATGAAGAAAGAAAATCTTATGTTGGCTCTCATAGTCCCTGGTAGAAGACAAGTGAAGAATCTGGATATCTACTTACAACCATTGGTAGAGGAATTGAAGGAATTATGGGTTGGATTAAATTTATACGATGTATCAAGACTCGTAACAGTAGAGAGGAGTTTTACGTTGTATGGCATATGTGCTTACACAACACATGATTATCCAGGCTTAGGAGTTTGCTCTGGTAAATTACATGTTTAATTTATTGATTTGTTTTTATACATAACAATATTCTTTCACATATTAGTTATTTAGTTCGTTGTAATATTTGTTTTGATCTTCATGATATTCTTTAACATGCCATGCATATTAATTGTATACAATAGTCTCGCAGGCCTTGTAACAAAAGGGTATTTATGATGTAAATGTTGTGGACCTTCTCTGAAAGTTAGATGGTTGAAGGACCTACAAAACCTAGTGTATGATTTCCCGAGGCTATTCCTCCCAGAAGAACACCCTTACAAAAGAGCAACATCCAATTTCAATGGTAAACGAGAGAGAACCCAAAGGTCTCCAATAACGACACCAGCTGAATGGCTTAGAGAATATGAGAGAGAGAAGGAGAAGGAGTTCTTAGAAATGTTCGATCCAAATGGGGAGCCTATGTTCAATGATCCAGAATTCTTCAAAATCTATGTTGAGAAATTTCTCATTGGGATGAAAAGGAAATCTATCTTTTACAACCTCCCATATTATGAGCATCTTAATATTACCCACTTATTATATCCATGCATATAATTAAAAATGTTTCATCTTCTTTATGGAGGCAGATATCATCGAAACAAAGTGACACATTAGCTATTAGGAAAGATCTTATTACTTCAAAAACTAAAAAGAAACATTGGCCAAGACGATTAGAAAGTATAAGATCATAGGGAGGCACTGGTCCCTCTAATTCATGGTTTTTCAAAGAAGGTGATGTCCCATGGATTAAAAAAAAAGATGATATTTCTTTGGCAAAGGAAGTTATAATGGGTGTGAGGGTGCCAACATCATACTGGCCTTCACTATGACACTGCTTCACCGTGGATAACCATTTGTCGGGGTTGAAATCGTATGACCATTTGAATATTCTAAGAGTAAATATAATTTCAAAAGAATGATTTTATTATTTTTTATATTAATAAATTTTATCCCATGCGGGGATCATCAAACATAACTAATTTTGTATATTATTTCCTGTGTTTATAACTTTGCAGTGTCATTATCCTTTGTTCATGCGTGGGTGTATGAAACATGAATTCCCTAAAGACCTAGGACGTGCCATATCTAAATTATCTGCATTTGTACGTTGGATCACGTCAAAGGAGATTCATGTGGTTAGCATTCCACGGTGGTGTCAAGAGATAGTTGAGATTTTCTGTATGTTTGAGAAGGAACTATCGACAAGTTTCATGGACTTATAGGTTCATCTTCTAATCCACCTAGAAGATGAGGTTGAATTAGTTGGGGTGGTTTCTTGTTGTTGGATGTTCTTCTTAGAGAGGTACATGAAGAAATTGAAAGGTTTTGCTCGACAAAGGGGAAAAACCAAGGGGTCTATGGTAGAGGGGTACATATCATATGAGTCTTTCTATTATGCCAATGAGTACATTAAGAAGGTCGACAACATACCAGGTGCGATGATTTGGGATGATGAAAGGGATGAAGACAAAAGAGAACGAAAGTTGCTCCAAATGAGTGGAAAAAAGCGCTTGATAAACAGTAAGCAACTTATAATTTTTCAAATTTACACAAAGCTAATATTCATGTTTAACTTCAATATAATGTATATTTTTATCTCTAGGTACTATATAATGTCGGTTTGATTTCATCAACAAATGCAGAAATTGAAGCAATCAATAAATTCGTTCTTTACAATTTTGAAGTGACATAACTATGGGTCACATTGTATGAACAAAAGAGGATGAAATGGGATAGTGATAGAAAATAATTCAAATAGTTGAATGGTAGAAGTGTGCCTTATCCCGATCATTTAAAAGAAAATATGCCAAAAATATGCCCCCAACACTTGGGTTGTTGACCAAGTCAGAGAGAAATATGGTGCAACCAGTCATTACCCATATGCTGAAGAGGATGCGCTAAACATAGGGATTGGGTGTAGAAACTCGGTAACAATAATTTTTAATTTATATGTAAATTTGAAACTTATAAGACATCTATATCTCATATTTTAACTATTGGGTTATTATAAGACACATGAATTTTTTTTAACTTTTTTATAATAGGTGCATTTGTTCCCATCTATGTGGGCATATGGACACCATTTTTCACACAGAAAATGCTGATGCTAGAAACATCACACAAGACTATGGAGTGGAAGTCGAGTTCGATCAATCTAGTTGATCTTGCCATTGTTATCAAAACCTAGTACGAGGGATGTTAGGTTACGGCAGAAAGATACAAAAGATCATTGAAGTGGACTTTTCTTCTTTCCAATGTGTTATTTTTAGGTGTAAGTGGTAGGGCACCTTTGATCAGAATAATAAAGGGTGAAAATGTGAAGTTGGGTTACAGTTTTTGCCCTTTTTTGAGAAAAAACTTTCATTTTTTTCAGTTATTCAACTTTCTGCAAGCTAAAACAATTTTTATGTTTAGAATTTCATTTTGTGATAAAAATAAAAGTTGTCAGAAATTTTGTTAGCTTTCTATTACTTATTTTTAAAAAATTTTTTATACACATTTGCTATGTCAACTTAGCGTTTCTTTGAGTATGTGTTTTTTAACAATCAACGGATTCATAAGAAGTCATGTTAATACGCAATGTTGTATTCTTTGAAAATTTGTTTTTTTGAGAAACAAAATGTGTTACAACAATCTAAACATAGTCTACTTTGGTTTCGTCATATTTACAAAGCCAATGGATGCATATCATAATTACTAGAATTTTTTGAATTGGTTCAATATGAAAAACTGCATATTTTGAATATGTTTCGCAGCGCAATAAATTTCTTAACATATAAGTTATAAACTAAAAATCTAAAAGCTACCCATTAGAGACAATAGACCAATGTAATGTACGATAATTTTTTCAAATTTTTTTACAATGTATTTTGGAAGATACAGAATTTTGATTTCAATGAATCACAATGACCTTCAGAAATTGTTTGCATCCGTTTTATTACAAAATTAATTAAAATTAGTAAATATTTATGAAATTCCATAAAAGTTAATTTCTTGAAAGTAGATTCAATTCTAAAAATGCTTGTCTTGGTTTCAATAGTTAATTCAGATTGTTTCATGATGTTTAGTCAGTCCAAAGTTGAAGAAACATATTCAGGGCTTGGTTCTGCGTAACTGGTGATGCGTTAGTTCGACCGAACTCTTAAAAAAAGTTCGGCCGAACTATTTTTTGTGCCGAAGACATGTTGAATGAAACAAAAAAGTAGTTCAGCCCAACTATTTATTAAAAGTTGGGCCAAAATTTTACTTAAATTTCCGTCGGCCGGAAAGTACCGCCGAGCCCCCCAAAAAAAATTTCGCGGCAATATAAATTTCTGTGAAACCATTCATTATTTTCGCATATTTTCGCACTTTTGGTCTGATTTTACAAAAGTCTTGATCTGATTTTGCAAAGAATTGTTTTGGGCTTAAGGAATTTTCTTGGAGGTACATTCAAAGGACTTGAAAGGACTTTTTTTTTAGATACATTATTTTCGTACATTTTATCTGATTTTGCAAGGACTTTTTTTGGGTTTAAAGAATTTTCTTGGCAGTACATTCAAAAGACATTTCTTGGAGGTATGTGATACAGTTTTTTGGGCTTTTTTTTTTTTTTAAAGTATGGATTTGGGCTTAATTTTGAAAGGACATTTTTTGGTTTTGGGTTGAAGTAAATCTTTTATAATGATTTTTTTAAAATGAGTTTTTGTGTAACTTTTTAAATGAAATTTTTTTGTAGGACTTGGAAAGAAATATTTTGAACTTCGTTTCATTTTTATAAGACATTTTTTTCTTGAATTTTTTAAAGTAAGTGTTTTGGATTGGAGTATGTATTTTTTGCAAAAATTTTAAAATGAGTTTTATTTTTTAAATTAAATCTTTTGTGATGTTTTTTTTAATTGAGTTTTTGTCTAGATTTTAGAAGGAAATTTTTTGAACTTCATACTCTATTATCATGGGAAATCGAGGAAATTGTACGAGAAAATACGATCGAAAAAGAGACCCTGAAGAACGTAGAGAAGAGACGAGACAATCTCGCAAAAGAAAGATATAAGCACTCTCAAATATTGAAGGGGAAAATCAACCTCAACTAGAAGTTGAAATAGGTATGTAAATGTAAATATTATGATTTTGATATATTTAAAATTTTCCTAGTGTAAAATGTGAAGCTTTTTTTTTATTTGATGAACTAATTTGAAAAATATTTTGCAATGTAAATAGAGAGATATTCCTCAAAACATTGATGATGAGATACAAAATTTTGAAAGAGAAAGTGAACGAGATATTAAACCAATGATTGAAGATGGTGAAAATGATGAAAGAAATTCAAGTGAAGAAATTGAATCACAAGGTGTATATATATATATATATATATATATATATATATATGTTGAACACATGCACATATTATTGAAATTATATATATATTTATTAATTTAGTTATTTATTGAATATGTAAACTTATTATGTACTATTCATTCGAATATGTACAAATGAAATCAATGTCGATGACGAGATGTTAGAAAATGTTGACACTCACACATATGGAGATAAAAAAGCTGACCATTATATACGATATCGTGTTAACCACATTTTTGAGAAGTATTTCATAAAGGAAAATGTGACAGTTCAAGCCCAAATGTTGAAAGGTCTCCTATCATTAAGGAAATTAAAAGAAGCTACGACTTTATTGGGTATTCGAAAATCAACCAAAGATAAAAAAAATGAAGGAAAATGTGATACAAAATATAAATAGTGCTATAAATTCAATTAGAAGATCTAGATAGAAAAATGTTTCAGTTGTACGTAGAGCAATACATATGGCAGTGGTTTCATCAAGTACTAAAGAGAATCGCTTGGTAAAATCTATGGCACGAGCATTAGGAACCTCATGAAAAACTTTGCACAAACATCGAAAATTTTAGTTGCAAATAGATGTAAATGATGAACTTGCTTGTTGGAGAGCTATTTGTAGGCAACCATATAAAGATAGACTTGGAGAAAATGTCAAAAAAATAATATATGAATATTGGAAGAACAATTCATGTGTTTCGCCAACTGCAAGGCATGTGATGCAAAGAAGAATAGAACGAAATCAGTACGAAGAACATGAAAAACATTTCTTGGAAACCACTCAGATAGAGTTGTTCAACAAGTTCAAAGAAGAGAATCGTGAAATTCATGTTTCAATCAGTGCTTTTGTTCAACAAAAACCATGGTATGTAAAATCTATCACCGTACGCGACACTTGTTGTTGTCGTTATCATGTGGAATTTGAGTTATATTATGACACATTCCTTGATTTTGGTAGAACATTTTGGAAGGATTCACCTCCTCCTTCCACTATCCGTGATTTCATATCTCAAATTATATGTGAAAGAGAAAGTGATGAACTATTTTACAAAAAGAAATGTGTTGGTGGTAAAAAATGTGATGATTGTGGAAATTTGACTAAATTTCAAAACAAATATCGTACTGATATAAATGATCAATCATTGTCCAACATTGAAGTGAAATGGAAGAGATATGAATATATCCATACATCGATTGAAGGTGCAAATAGTGTTAAAAGAATTGAATTACGAGAAGACGAAATTTTTGTGATAGACTTTTTGAGAAAGTTTGAGGCAGAAATTTACAAATACACCAAGCATTCCCATAGAGCTCGATGGCAAGACTTGCAATTCAAAAAATCTCGTGAATTTTTTCCACCGGGGACCATTTTGTCAGTGATTGATTTGCAGAAAACTACACATTTGTTCCACAAAAAGAAATTCAGAGTGAATACTATCATTCTGACCAAGTCTCCATGCTCGTCCATATTCTATATAGACATGCTGAACAAAACATCGATCATATAGAAAGCACCAGTGAAAATCGACATATTATTAAAGAATATCACTTTTATATCAGTGACGATCGTACACATGATACATATTTTTTACAACATTGTTTTGGAAAAATTTATGATTCCTTGAAAAATCATGGAATAACATTCAATGAACATTGGATATGGTCAGACAGATTCACAGGACAATTCAAATCTGCACGATCATTCTTTTGGTTGTGTTGTCTTCATAAGAAAACATGCGTTAAATATTGTTGGAATTTCTTTGAGACTGGCCATGGAAAAGGAGAACATGATAGTGCATGGGGCATGCATAAAACGAGCACTTCGAAGATATCAAATGAACCCCTCTACAAGCCGACTTGTGGATGTGAAAGAAGTTGTTCAATGGTGCATCGCTGCTCTAAGCCATGAGACTAACCAATCAAGGGAAGTGCGAAGGTACATTCAATTTAATTTTTATTGAATATCTAATTAAATAAACAGTGTACATTTATCACAATGATTATCTTTGATTGTATTTTGATATCATATTTACATTCTTCTTTAAATTTTCCATATAAAGGTTTTTTTGGCATATTGGGATCGAAGATGTAGATAGATCAATTGGAAATGATGTTGAAACAATAAAAGGGACTCGAAAATTGCATTCAATTAAAGAAAAGTCGTCTAGAAATGTGTTTGCATCGGATAAAAGAAAATATTCTTGTTTTTGTCATGTTTGCATAGACAACACAAAATCCAATGATGTTTGTGAAAACAAAATGTATGTAAAATATTGGAAACATATAGAGCTAAATACAAAGGGAAAAATGTTCATTGCAATGTTTGAAGAAATGCAATCAGAGGAGACTACAATATCATCCGATGGTGATCGAGTTTCTGATCTTGTTAGAGAAGGTAACATTTGAATTGCTTTCTAATGATAAATATCTAGAAATAAATTTGAATATGTATAATTTTGTTAAGTTTGTTTTATTGTGCAGGAGATGTTTTTGTTGTAATTGCACCTACTAACAACGATGAAAATGTGAAGTATTATTTGATGCGTTGCACTGAACGAAAAATGAAATTATTAGAAGACTATAATGATCACGGATTTCCATATGAAAGAGGATCTATTATACTAAAAGGTTATTTTTTCAGACAAACTAATCAAAGTGGGAATTTTGTTTACTTTGAAGACTATGAACCTGATTTCATAAGTTGTCAATATAGTCACTTGGTGTGTGCAGCATGCATAAAGTTGATCGAAGTTCAATCAAAGAAAAAAAATGAATATTAAGAAATGGAAAATGTCAAAATCTGATCATGAACAAATTATTGAAGATGGCATTCCATTGGAATTTTTTTGATTAAACTACCCAACAATTTATTCTCTTTGGATTATATGTTCTAGAACTTCCAGTACTCAATTAAAAATTGAGCTGCCTTGTTATGTTATCTGTGCAAGTGTTTGCATATGTACAAATTGTTTTGGTACATGCACACTCTAGTATCAACTGAAAGTAGCTTTTTTATACATGCATTGATGAAAAATGTTGCATACATATTGGATATATATGTATATGTTCTAGAATGCAATTAACTGTTCAAGTAGTTTTACTATGTGCATTGATGAAAAATGTTTCACGTACTCAATATATATGTTCTAGAATGCAATTAACTGAAATTAGTTTTTCTATGTGCATTGATGAAAAATGTTGCATCTACTGGATATATACACGAACTCAATGCACACATTTTTTCTTGTGGGATTTTTTGGTAAAAAGTATCCACAATGTAAATAAATTATCCGCAGTATAATTTTGTATGAAGATTCCTTTCAGACAAGAGATTCGGAGCACTTCTTCGACTTTTGGTGGGATTTGACCCACATCTCTATTCCTGATTGAAAATATAGTACAAAATTTGTCTGTCCAATGGTCGAATATGTTCTATGTGCATTAATGAAAAATTTACATACTACATACTATTGTTTGAGTGAAAAAGATTTTAAAAACTTACCAAATGTACTTCCACCATGTCTAAAACTTGAATTTTAAAAACTTTTTGATTATATCAAAACAAATTACTTCACATGTCATGCCAATTGTAGTTCAACTATCCAATAAAAACATTAACCATTTAACATTATATCACATGCCAAATGTAGATTGAAATGGTATCCAAAACTTAGTTTTAAAAACTTTTTGATTATATCACAACATTACTTCACATGATTAATGTACTTCAACCATCCAAAACTTGGGTTTTAATTTTTTTTTGATTATATCACAACATTACTTGACATGTCATTCAATTGTAGTTCAACTATCCAATAAAAACATAAAAAACATTATATCACATGTCCCAAATGTGCCAAATGTAGATTGAAACCATCCAAAACTTAAGTTTTAAGAACTTTTTGATTATATATCGTGGAACATTACTTCACATGCCATGCCAATTATAGTTCAACTATCCAATATAAACATTTAACATTATATCACATGTGCCAAATGTAGATTGAAACCATCCAAAACTTAAGTTTTAATTTTTTTTTTTGATTATATATCGTGCAACATTACTTCACATGCAATGCCAATTATAGTTCAACTATCCAATAAAAACATTTAACATTATATCACATGCCAAATGTAGATTGAAACCATACAAAATTATAGATCACAACATTACTTCACATGCATGTATTACTTCACATGCCATGCCTATTGTAGTTCTTGACTATCCAATAAAAACATTAAACATAAATAACATTAAATATCACATGCCAAATGTAGATTGAAACCATCCAAAACTTGAGTTTTAAAAACTTTTTGATATATATCATGTAAAATTACTTCATATTCCATGCCAATTATAGTTCAACTATCCAATAAAAGCATTTAACATTATATCACATGCCAAATGTAGATTGAAACCATCCAAAACTTAACCTTTAATTTAACAAAAAATTATAGATCACACCATTACTTCACATGCACGTATTACTTCACATGCCATGCCAATTTTAGTTCTTGAATATCCAATAAAAACATTTAACATTAAATACCACATGCCAAATGTAGATTGAAACCATCCAAAACTTGAGTTTTACAAACTTTTTGATATATATCATGTAACATTACTTCACATGCCATGCCAATTATAGTTCAACTATCCAATAAAAACATTAAACATTTAACATTAAATATCACATGACAAATGTAGATTGAAACCATAAAAAACTTGAGTTTTAAAAACTTTTTGATTATATCATGTAACTTTACTTCACATGCCATGCCAATTATAGTTCAACTATCCAATAAAAACATTAAACATTTAACATTAAATATCACATGCCAAATGTAGATTGAAACCATCCAAAATTTGAGTTCTAAAAACTTTTTGATTATATCATGTAACATTACTTCACATGCCATGCCAATTATAGTTCAACTATCCAATAAAAACATTAAACATTTAACATTAAATATCACATGCCAAATGTAGATTGAAACCATCCAAAACTTGAGTTTTAAAAACTTTTTTATTATATCATGTAACATTACTTCACATGCCATGCCAATTATAGTTCAACTATCCAATAAAAACATTTAACATTATATCACATGCCAAATGTAGATTGAAACCATCCAAAACTTAAATTTTAATTTAACAAAAAATTATAGATCACAACATTACTTCACATGCCAAATGTACTTCAAGCATCCAAAACTTAAATTTTAAAAACAAAACAAATTATAACACATCATTACATAATATGCCAAATGTAGTTCAGAAGCAAAACATTAATTTATAGATGACAACATTACTAGTAGTTCAATTATCCAAAACTTAAAAGTTTTAAAAACCAAACAAATTATATAACAACATTACTTCACATTCACATGCCAAAAGTATTAAAACCATCAAAAACTTAACTTTTTGGAACAAAACAAATTATATTAACACTGTAATAAAATATGTCCAAAAATTGTAGATCTCACAAGTATCAAACTGTATCAAGTTATATATATATATATATGACAATGCATCTAGATAATATATAAAAAAGTAAATTTAAGACTATCTAAATCTTGAAATCAAATCTACAAATCATGTCCATCAAATAGAGATGGATGTAGTGTCTTTCCTATTAGAGTCTCAATCCGCACACTAACATGCGAAGCATGGGAAACCTATACACAATGCACATGTACAAACATTAAAATTTGATGTTTTAAAAATGAGTGAGAATATATATAGAACTTCATCTAAAAAACAAATATAAAAAAAAAACATGCAATACCTCATGAGGTTCCCTCTCCATTTGTTCACCTGCTACAAGTTCCCCCATGGGAACATCTCTAACAGTAAACTGTACAATATATATATATATATATATATATATATATATATATATATCTTAAAAAAATTTAGATGAAAATGCACTTGTACATATATAAACTAATTTTCAATAATATTAAAAAAAAAAGTTAGACAACTTGTTCAAATGGTTGAAATGGTGTGGCTGTTCCTATCTCCGTCGCTAGAGTCCCTAGATTAAAGAAATATTCTATAGAAACCTAAAATTAAAAATTTTAAAAGCATAAAATAACTCAAGATCAAGATCTCAATTTATAATAAAACTTAAATAAACTTCAATTTATAAATTATAGTAAAATTAAAAAAACATATATATATATTTAAAAGAGAAAAATTGAATACTTTTGTAGGTGAATTTGGGACATCTCCTAAGAGAGGCTCCAAATGAAATTCTCCGAGAACCTAAAATTCAAAAAATTTAAAATAACTCAAGATATATATATATATATATATATATATATCTCAATTTTTAATGGAACTTTTTGAGATGGAATATATATATATATATATATATATATATATATATATATATATATATATATATATATATATAACTTAAACATAAATTTTAAAAGTGAAGAATTGTCCATACTTGTTGTGGATGTGACACATCTCCTAAGGAAGTAGAAGGTACATCACCCAAGGAAGAAGAAGGTACTGCGATCCCAAAAACATCGGACAGAATCAGAATCTGTTAAAACATTTTATCATTATATATACATACATGTACATGTGTGCACAATTATTTATTTTATAAATATCACTTAAAGAACACTAATATTTGTCAACATATTTTGATGGTGAGACCCATCTGCATTGTTTGAACTAGAGGTCCCGAACGTGATATTAACATTTTCGTCATTCATCATGCGTGACAACTGAAAATGGTGTTTTAACATATAATGATACATTTTTTTAGATTAATGTACATAAAAATAAATGTATACATGTACATACACATGTATTTATTACAAATTTTACACATGTATGTGTTAAAATAATTGAACCCTAACGTCATTAACACATACCGTTCCTGTGCCCTCTTCTTCATGAGTAATTAGGTCTTGAAAACCATTGTGACAATTCTTTGCATATATTTGGAGGTCTTCAACATTCATGTTGTCAATCTCTTCATCTGGACAATACACAAAATTCTCACGTGCATTTTCACGTGCTCTTTGTTGATTTAGACAAACATCGACTCCACCCAATCCATTGTAAACATTGTCGATCATGACATCCCTTGCTTCTTGAATTATTTGAGAAGTCGCATCCATCTCTGATCGTAGAGTTTCGACCTAAAAATGTCAACTCACCAATGGCGGCTAAGGGTGAGGCAACTCCACATCTTGCTTAGCGCCCATACGGTCATACAATTAAACTTTCCCCGAACCAAAAAATTCTGACAAAAGGTCATTGTAGTTGGGTTTCATATTAAAGAAAAATGATGCGTAAAACAATTGTGTAAAATAAATAGGAAACTTGTCATTCCATGGGAGCCTTCCATAGGCCGCAAGGTGCCTATCATACAAATAGTGAGCTATATTTGGGTGCTTGAAATGTTGCACCTTCAGCATTTTTCTTTTTGGCCCTTCCTTGAAATTGAAAATTGACTTCGCCATATCTTTTGTAACTCTTTGTTTTACATCCTCCCATTTATCGGGACCCATTACTGTTTCCTTTCTATTTCTTATCACTTATACAAATGTATCAAGCGTTGGCTCAAGATTTTTGTACACATTTACAATTTCGCTCAATGAATGTGTAACTATTTCGAGGCTTTGTCGACTCTCAGCAGGTAGATTCAAAGCCACAAGATCTCTCCACAATTTTTCATGAAGTTGCTGACACCTTTGTAAGGTGCATTGCGCCATGTTTCTTTCCCATGGTATATCAGAAATGTCAGCCGGATAAGTTGTGGTGGGTAGAAAACCTTCTTCTTGAATGTAGCGTTCTGCCCTGCATCTATTTTGACCAATATTTGGAACATTTTCAGCCTCTACATCACTATATATATAAAATTTTGTATATTAAAAAAAACACCTGTAAACAAATTTGTACAAATTCAATGAAAAAAATATTGAAATTGATGGCAACCTCGACGTGGTTGGTTAGCATATTCTCCACCTTGAAACTGTTGAGACCCAGAACGACCCTGCTAAGAACCAGCACCACCAGCCGTTGATTGGCCTCCGGGAGAATAAATATCACCCCCTTCACGCAACCTACTACCACTCATTGATGGCCCTTTAAGGGGATTTGAACCACCACCAACCTCTCGAGAGGATTGAGAAGCTTCATAAACTAATACGAATTTATAATCAATTGAAAAATAAATGCATACATATAAATACACGTGCACATATTCATTGATTAAATTGTGTTAAAACCATACCATGACTGGGTGAAACATGGGCATCCATAGCTAGAGTAGAGACCCTTCTCTTCTTATTAGCTCCTAAAAAATAAAAAATGAAACTTATTAACAACGAATTTAACTCACAATTTGATAAAAAATCAATTCCATATGTACACACATGTATGGCGATTTAAGATTATATTTAAATTTACCATGAACATCTTTCGATCCTGATCCCTGATACTCCCCTGTCGTAGAGATATGAGATTCTGTTGATCTTCATCGTTCATCCTCCATGATATATATATCTACGGAGGACATTTACAATTAATTTTTTAAATAACTAATTTAAATTAAATTCAAGATAAAGTTTAGAAAATTAATTTGTTTAATTTAGTGTAAACAAATTATGTAAAACACAACTTTCAAAGCACTAATTGATGTGTGAAAATCAATTTAAGAAAAAAAAAGTTATAAAAATGATAAGTTCACCAATTTGTGTTTTACATTAAAATTAATGTAATTTAGTGTAAACAAATTATGTAAAACACAACTTTCAAAGCACTAATTGATGTGTGAAACTCAATTTAAGCAAAAAAAAGTTATAAAAATGATAAGTTCACCAAATTCTGTTTTACATGAAAATTAATGTAATTTAGTGTAAAAAAATTATGTAAAACACAACTTTCAAAGCACTAACTGATGTGTGAAACTCAATTTAAGAAAAAAAAAGTTATAAAAATGATAAGTTCACCAAATTGTGTTGTACATGGTGGGAGCACACTTGGTATAAAATTGAAAAAAACACATTTTCATTAAAAATGAAGTGAAACTCCATTTAAAAAAACCCCATTTAAACAAAAAATTGTTGAAGTACCTACATTTTAATTTCATAAAAATGTGAAGTTCACCACTTGTTGCAAATGTAAAGTTCACCAAGTTGCGCTTTACATGGTGTGGTGGGAGCACACTTGGTATATAATTAAGAAATCACATGGTCATTAAAAAAACACATTTATAAGTACACAACACACACATATTCAAGATATGTTACAATGTCCATCAATTTTGAAGTTCACCAAGTTGCGCTTTACATGGTGTGGTGGGAGCACACTTGGTATATAATTGAAAAAAAAACATGGTTATTAAAAAAGACACATTTCTAAGTACACAACACACACATATCCAAGATATGTTACAATTTCCATCAATTGTGAAGTTCAACAAGTTGCTCTTTACATGGTTTGGTGGGATCACACTTAGTATATAATTGAAAAAAGCACATGGTTATTAAAAAAGACACATTTATAAGTACACAACACACACATATACAAGATATGTTACAATGTCCATCAATAAATTTTGAAGGAGAGCATCTCAACGTTAATTCATCTTTGAGAGATGAATCTTGAATTTTTTAAGAAGAGCGTCTCAAAACTAATTTATCTTTGAGAGGTGAATCTTGAATTTTTGAAGAAGAGTGTCTCAAAACTAATTCATCTTTGAGAGATGAATCTTGCATTGGCATTGCCCCGTATAATTCTAATTCATCTTTGATAGATGAATCCTAAATTTTCATTGCCCCACGCAATAAATCAACATACATGTTATTCACATTTGTACAATGCCTTATACTAAAAAATTGAAATTGGCTAACAATATTTTTTGCTATTCCATGCAGTTCTTTTAGCCTCTCCTTCTTAACTTGGTATACACCATTCATCTGGTTGCACACAAATTTATAATTGGTGAAAACTACAATTCCATTTGATCCATACTCCATCACTGTTCCCAAGCCTTCTATCAATCCAATATAATATGCTTCGTTGTTTATTGTTCTTCCCGGTATATTCATTTTCCTTTGGACGACTTTGCTAGTCGCAATATTGGAAAGCACATATGTAATCAATGCATTCCCTGGATTGGGATAGCAAGAAACTTCTATGCATAATTTCCATTTTTCAACCATATTTAATGGTTTTCTTATCCCTAAAAAAAACAAATTCAATAAAAATATATATTAAATTGACATTTATTGCAAATGCATGGAAGAAGTGAAAAAATTATATTTAGATCTATTCCAGAGATTGACCGTAGGGACATTTACTAGATATGTCAACTTTCATAAAAGATGAGATCCAAAGGCTACCTACTCCTTTACAGATTCTGCCTATAGAACTACCATGGATATGAAAATGAAAAACTTCTAATTAGATCTATTCTAGTGATTGAATGTAGGGGCATTTACTGTTAGGTTAAAACCTATGTTTTGTATCAAATCACTTTTGGTTTGAATGGGAAACTTTTATGGCTAATTTGTGTTTTACATGTTGAATATGAAAGGTTTTTTCTCTCTCATTGTTTGAGACCATGGATATGAGAATGAAAAACTATATACTTGGTTAAAACCTATGTTTTGTATCAAATTACTTTTTGTTTCTAAATACCATATACATGTTGATTGTACGGGCATTTGCTGTAGGGGCATTTAGATCTATTCTAGAGATTGACTGTAAGGGCATTTACTAGATATGCCACCTTTCATAAAAGATGAGATCCAAAGGCTACATGGCCCTTTACAGACTCCGCCTATAGAACTACCATGGATATGAAAATTAAAAACTTCTAGTTAGATATATTCTAAAGATTGAATGTAGGGGCATTTACAAGATTAGGTTAAAACCTATGTTTTGTATCATATCACTTTTGGTTTCACTTTTATGGCTAATTTGTGTTTTACATGTTGAATATAAAAGGTTTTTTCTTTCTCATTGTTTGAGACCATGGATATGAAAATGAAAAACTATATACTTGGTTAAAACTATGTTTTGTATCAAATTACTTTTTTTTTCTAAATACTATATAAATGTTGATTGTAGGGGCATCTACTGTAGGGGCATCTAGATCTATTCCAGAGATTGACTGTAGGGGCATTTACTAGATATGTCACCTTTTATAAAAGATGAGATCCAGAGGCTACCTGGCCCTTTACAGACTCTGCCTATAGAACTACCATGGATATGAAAATGAAAAACTTCTAATTAGATATATTCTAAAGATTGAATGTAGGGGCATTTACTAGATTAGGTTAAAACCTATGTTTTGTATCATATCACTTTTGGTTTCACTTTTATGGCTAATTTGTGTTTTACATGTTGAATATAAAAGGTTTTTTCTTTCTCATTGTTTGAGACCATGGATATGAAAATGAAAAACTATATACTTGGTTAAACCTATGTTTTGTATCAAATTACTTTTTGTTTCTAAATACTATATACATGTTGACTATAGGGGCATTTATTGTAGGGGAATTTATATCTATTCCAGAGATTGACTGTAGGGCATTTACTAGATATGTCACCTTTCATAAAAGATGAGATCCAAAGGCTACCTAGCCCTTTACAGACTCTACCTATAGAACTACCATGGATATGAAAATGAAAAACTTCTAATTAAATCTATTCTAAAGATTAAATGTAGGGGCATTTACTAGATTAGGTTAAAACCTATTTTTTGTATCAAATCATTTTTGGTTTCAATGGGAAACTTTTATGGCTAATTTGTGTTTTACATGTTCAATATAAAAGTTTTTTTTCTCTCTCATTGTTTGAGACCATGGATATGAAAATGAAAAACTTCTATTTAGATCTAGATTCTCTAGAGCTATGGCTAATTTGTGTTTTACATACATTGACTCTTAGGTTAAAACCTATGTTTTGTATCAAATCACTTATGGTTTCAATGGGAAACTTCTATGGCTAATTTGTGTTTTACATGAAAATGAAAAAATTCTATTTAAAACTATTCTAGAGATTGACAGTAGGGGCATTTACTTTTAGTTTAAAACCTAGGTTTTGTATCAAATCACTTTTGGTTTCAATGGGAAACTTTTATGGCTAATTTTTGTTTACATGTTGAATATAAAAGGTTTTTCTCTCTCTCTCTCATTGTTTAAGACCATGGATATGAAAATGAAAAACTTCTATTTAGATCTATTCTAGAGATATGGCTAATTTGTGTTTTACATACATTGAATATAACATGTTTTTTCTCTCATTGTTTGAGACCGTGGATATGAAAATGAAAAAATTCTATATGTAGGGGCATTTACTCTTAGGTTGAAACCTATGTTTTGTATCAAATCACTTATGGTTTCAATGGGAAACTTTTATGGCTGATTTGTGTTTTACATGTTGAATATAAAATGTTTTTTTCTCTCTCATTGTTAAAGACCATGGATATGAAAATGAAAAACTTCTATTTAGATCTATTCTAGAGATGTGGCTAATTTGTGTTTTACATACATTGAATATAAAATGTTTTTTCTCTCATTGTTTAAGACCATGGATATGAAATGAAAAACTTCTATATTTAAAACAATTCCAGATGTGGCTAATTTGTGTTTTACATACATTTAATATAAAAGGTTTTTTCTCTCATTGTTTGAGACCATGGATATGAATATGAAAAACTTCTATATTTAAAACTTTTCCAAATATTGATTGACTGTAGGGGCATTTACTCTTAGGTTAAAACCTATGTTTTGTATCAAATCACTTTCGGTTTCAATGGGAAACTTTTATGGCTAATTTGTGTTTTACATGTTGAATATAAAAGGTTTTTTTCTCTATCATTGTTTAAGAACATGGATATGAAAATGAAAAAATTAAATATTTTAAACTATTCCAGAGATTGATTGATTTTAGGGGCATTTACTCTTAGTTTAAAACCTATGTTTTGTATCAAATCACTTTTGGTTTCAATGGGAAACTTTTATGGCTAATTTGTGTTTTACATGTTGAATATAAATGGTTTTTTTCTCTCTCATTGTTTGAGACCATGGATATGAATATGAAAAACTTCTATATTTAAAACTTTTCCAGAGATTGATTGGCTATAGGGGCATTTACTCTTAAGTTAAAACCTATGTTTTGTATCAAATCACTTTTGGTTTCAATGGGAAACTTTTATGGCTAATTTGTGTTTTAAATGTTGAATATAAAGGTTTTTTCTCTCTCATTGTTTGAGACCATGGATATGAAAATGAAAAAATTCTATTTAAATCTATTCTAGAGATTGAATGTAGGGGCATTTACTGGATATGTCACCTTTCATAAAAGATGAGATCCAAAGGCTACCTGGCCCTTTACAAACTCTGCCTATAGAACTATCAAATCACTTTTGGTTTCAATGGTTTTTTTATTGGCTAATGTGTTTTTATCAAATCAATTTGATAAGATGATGGATGATGAATGAGGTGATGTTGATCATAACCTTTACATATATATGATAGGAAGCTTGATATACATAACAAGGTTTAGACTAGATATAATTTTGGAGTTTATATTAGTTGGAATATCTCAATATAATAGTCATCTATTACCAACAAACAGATATTAAGATACAAGTGAAAGAGACTACAAACAATGGACTATAGTATCCAAAAGGTGAGAAATTTACATTTACAACATAGAGAGATTCAACTAGGCTTGTGTGGATGACATGAAAAGTATAAGTGGACAATGTATAATTCTACTTTGAAGAGTCTTTGGTTGAATGTTTAAGCAAGAAAGAGTCATTACTTGGACAATGTATAATTCTACTTAGAAGAGTCTTTGGTTGCATGGTTAAGCAAGAAAGAGTCATTACTTTCTCTATCTAGAGTAGAAGTGGAATACATAGTAGTTACTTCTTTTAAATGAATATGGAATGAATCTAAAAATGAATATGGAATGAATCATTGTAAATTATGATAAATCTTGTATTTAATGACATTTGATCTATGAATAATATGGAATGAATCATTGTACATAATGAAAAGTCATGAGATCCACATTTCCACCATACTATTTGCAAGTTCTATATGAAGATATGTAGTCTAATAACTAATTAGTTATCGTTTCAATGGGAAATTTTTATGGCTAATTTGTGTTTTACATGTTGAATATAAAAGGTTTTTTCTCTCTCATTGTTTGAGACCATGGATATGAAAATGAAAAAATTCTATTTAGATCTATTCCAGAGATTGACTGTCGGGGCATTTACTGGATATGTCACCTTTCATAAAATATGAGATCCAAAGGCTACCTGGCCCTTTACAAACTCTGCCTATAGAATTATCGAATCACTTTTGCTTTCAATGGTTTGTTTATTGGCTAATGTGTTTTTATCAAATCAATTGGATGCAAGTTATGTGTAGATGATGGATGATGAATGAGTTGATGTTGATCATAACCTTTACATCTATATGATAGGAAGCTTGATATACATAACAAGGTTTAGACTAGATATAATTTTGGAATTTACACTAGTTGGAATATTTCAATATAATATAGTCATCTATTACCAATAGACAGATATTAAGATACAAGTGAAAGAGACTACAAACAATGGACTATAGTACCCAAAAGGTGAGAAATTTACATTGAACACATAGAAAGATTCAAATAGGCTTGTGTGGATGACATGAAAAGTACAGTTGGACAATGTATAATTCTACTTAGAAGAGTCTTTGGTTGCATGGTTAAGAAAGAAATAGTCATTACTTTCTCTATATAGAGTAGAAGTGGAATACATAGTAGTTAGTTCTTTTAAATGAATATGGATGAATCATTGTACATTATGATAAATCTTGTATTTAATGACATTTGATCTATGAATAACATGGAATGAATCAGTGTACATTATGAAGAGTCATGAGATCCACATTTCCACCATAATATTTACAAGTTCTATATGAAGATATGCAGTCTAATAAATAATCAGTTTTGATATTTGTGTAAATATGAAAACAGTTCTATGATATAAAGGCAAACAAGGGATCAATATAAATTTACAACTTTCAAGTTTCAAGTTTTGAGCTTCTAAAATAACTGAAATGTACAAGTTTCAAGTTTCAAGTTTCTAATATATAGATTCTATAATCTATTTGATAAATTGGGCACATGACCTTGACTGCATACTACAAGTCTCTAACACATATTGTAACCTAAGAACTATAACCACTTGTTGCATACTAGACTACAAACTTAAATGAATTTTATGTTATGGATAGAACTGTAACCACTTGTTGCCTAAGAACTGTAACCACTTGTTGCATAACCTAAGAAATTGTAACCTAAGAACAGTAACCACTTGTTGCATAACCAAACTACAAATTGCAAACTGCAAATTTTGGACAGATGTTTTATGAATTTATTGATCCAGAAGGTGAAGAGGCTAAAGGTATGATCAATTTTTCATAAAGGTTATTTCACTTTATACCATCCTATTTCCTTTTCTGACAGGTCATAAGTTCTTCGGCCACAGAGATTGATTCCTTACAGGCTTTGGTGGTAGGAAGATGTTCTGTTATATTTCTGAGTTTTTCTTGCAAAGGATGAGCTTCTTGTAGGGAGCATCGGTTTATACATGGACGTCTTGGACCACACAACGATGAATTCAACGCTTTCTGGTAGGTCACAGGTGTTTTTGGCCACAGTGAATGACACCCTTTAGGTTTTGGTGTGACAACTTCAATGCTGGAAGGCTACTGGGAGAGTAGATTTTGGAAGGCCAGGATGATATTTTGTCTTAGTATACTACTGTTTTTTCTTCTCCGGAAGGTCCTGAAAGCCCCTTCACTACAACCCCCTATATTATGGCTGCTACCCAGGTGAATTTTCCCTCGGTCACTTACCGTTCGTTATGCCTACCTTCTCATTGTTCCATATTGAAGGGAGCAGAGTTATGCTTGCTGCATCCTCTCCCCTAGGTCTACAGGCAACAAGCAGGATAACCCTCCTGTATGGAAACAAGTATGAACGGAGCTGCAGAATTAATACTCCCTCCAGTCTATTCTAGTAGAAATATACTACTGTTTTTTCTTTTCCGGAAGAACTGGAGTATTTTAACTTTTATGTATCTTATGTTTTATGGGTAGAATTTTAGGACTGTTTCAGTTTTAGATATAAAAAAGGCTTGAAACGAACTGCAATTTTTTGTATTAGTTATAAGGTTTTTCTACATATTTTTCATTTTCAACTGGACATAATATATTCCAGAGTTTTTCTGCTTGAAAAACCTAAGAACTATAAAAACTTTTTAAATACCAAACTACAAACTTAATTTTTTTGTAAAATTTGGGAGTGATTTATATATAGCGATCTTGGATTCTGATATCACTTATATTCTAAGCGATAAAATAACTTATGACTTCCAACAATAGAAGGATGGGCTGATTACTTGGTGGTTTTCTTAATGTCGCCGCAGATGATCAGTAATAGAGTAGTAGCAGCACCAGAGCAATTCGACAACCTATAAGCAACACAGGAAAAAAAACGTTAATTATATCAGAAAATCATTCACAACCTATAAAAAATTCACTGCAGAAAACTAGAAAACCATAACAATTACCTGGTGTTTTGCTTAACGTCGCTGCAAATCATCAACAACAGAGCTGAAGCAGCACCAGAGCAGCAGCAGCATCGTAGAAATTCAATGAACCCGACGAAAGACGTGCGAAGCAATAGAGCAGTGCTAGAGCAGCAATTCAATAAACACGAAAGCAAAGCAGTAGATAGAAATACAAGTGAAGCAGCAGATACAAAGCCACGCGGAAAGAAAAACATTCGCGGGCGATATATTTATAAGAAATAGTTTGGCCGAACTCAAAGTTCAGCCGAACTGTTGTTGTCGGTTTTTCCATCTCTGGAAAAAATTATGTTTGTCCACGCTGTCAGTGTGCTGTCAATCTAAACGACATAATGAGTTCGGTCGAAATTTCCCATAAAGTTTGGCCAAACTATCTAATAGTTCGGCCGAACTATTACCGAAATTTTTTTTCCGCCCTCGATTCTCACAAAAGTGTAACCCAACTTCACATTTTCACCCATAAAGGAAGATCACGATAGTAGGCTAATATGTATCAACTCTAGAAAGATGAGGGATGAAGCTAAGGAGCCCTATGTTTTCCCCAAACCTTGCAACCATGTGTTTTTTTACCCAGATGTGTTGGATAGGGATTGGTGGTTCGTATTGACACATGACCCTATATCAAAACATATTTTTGAGAACATTAGTGTTATCATGCCATGCAAGCTCGAAAATAATGAGGGTGATCATGAGAATCAAGAATGATATGGTACATGTGTTATTTCATCAATATTTATACTTTTTAAGATGGGTTTTTCGAAACATTGTAATATGTATTTTGAATTAATTTGTAAATTTTTATTGTGTTAATGTTAAAATCAATATTTCACTTGATAATTTGAAATTATGTTGATCTAAAAAACAATGGCGTACTGTATAACTTGATTTTTTTTTTTGTATCTAAGATCATAATAAAATAATGATAATTCTAAAGTACATGAATTTATTTTCATTGTTTTCTAAAATTTATTATGTTACAGTAATTCATGTTATTTTAGATTTACTATTTTACAATTATTTAAAATTTTACAAATTTACAAATTTAAAAATTTTGATAACATCATTTCACATTAATCCAAGTTCACATTAATACAATTAAAATTTTAAAAATATTTTACATACAATTATAATTAGAATTAGAATTACAATTACAATTTTACAATTTGACACACAATTACAATTAAAATTACAATTACAATTTTAGAAATTTACATACAATTACAATTACAATTACAATTTTACATACAATTAGAATTAAAAATATTACAATTTTAGAATATCATGATCATTTAGTATTAAATTAATTAATAAACATCACGTTCTTGAAAACCATCATACAAAACATCATATTTGACTAAAAAACACATTCAAAATCGCTAACATCATTGTGATCATGATCATACAACAAAAAAAAACTAACATTATATATTAAAATCATCACAAAAAAAACATAAAATATACATCTCATGTCAAATAACTGATGCTATCATAGACACATCTATCTGCAAGTTTCACATTAAATCAAGTACATATCATACATGACCTAACGATATACACATCATGATGATCACCAACACGTAAATTAAGTACAACTGCAACATGAGCATGAAATACATGGACCATATATATATATATATATATATATATATATATATATATATATATATAACTAAATAATGTCAAAAATATACAACTGTAATATAAATGTCATGGATCAGCTAGTGGTACATCATCAATAACAGTACTAGTAGAGGCCTGCTCAGTCAATGGTGGAGCCTCGATGGTCGATGGTCGAGCTTGGTCATGATCATGCGTATTGTTGGATGCTACAGGTTGTTGATTGGACATGGTCGATGGTCCAGCCTGCTCTCCATGATGACTGCTGCTCGATGCTAGTGGAGGCTACTCATTTGGCGCGGCGCGAGGTGAACGATCATGAGATGATGAGTCGCTGCTCACGGACTATCGATCATGTGCTACATCTCGACCATGCCTATAACGTGCAATGGTCCTCCTCAACCGCGTAAGTAAGGTCATAGCTCCTACAACATGCCACATCAGTCTATACATGTCACCCAGCACGCCTCTCCACATCAATCTGTACATGTCACCCAGCATGCCTCTCCACATCTGTAACAACCTACCATCAGCTTATATGTCTCTCATATGAGCGGGCCTGATGCCTGCCTCAATAATCAATGTAGTGAGTTGGTCGCCTGACTCCATCCTGTATCTTCTATCAAGCCGATCGCGTCTAGAAAAAGGCGGTACCAGCATACCAGCAGGAGAATGTCTCTTTGTATCAACCTCCTAATGATACTTGGCATCTGACATGCCCTGATCGTCATCACGGTCCACACTTGGATCATGTGGTGGTGACAGCATGTCCTTGCCATCAAAAGACCCAATATCTGCAAAATATATACAAGTACATACAATAATTATACAATTTCATTACAAAATTTAATAAAAACAATTTAAAGAACCTGTTAGAATAAATTTAAATAAAACAAGAATATTACCTCTATCATCCGGCGGTTCAGCAGCTATGAAGAGGATTTTGACACACCCTCGCCAATCCAAATCTGCATAAGGACAGGGGACCATAATGAAGGGATTCTCATCAACACTAGCTAGCAACTCTAGTGCATCATTTGATATCCTCGCTGGAAGCATAGTCTCGCCCCTCTTGGGCATCATCTGCCCCCGCATGTGCATCCATGCCTCGACCATCAGCCTATGAAGTTGCCAAAAAAAAGTAGGCCTTGTCTCTAGAAACCTTTCAAAAAATAAAAAAAAATATCTGAAGCAAAAGGGAAGTTGACCCTCCCTCGTGCATGAGCACGAAATCTATCTAAGGTTGTACAGAACTACCCCAAAAAAGTGGCAGACCACATGAAAATTCGTGGCTCCTGTACTAAAGAATCTGCATAATATAGAAGCTAGCAACTAATGCGTTTTCCTTCACTGGTGTTGTGTGAAATGGTAGAAATGAGAAGTGAGGGACACTACACCTCATCACTAGCAAATGCAAAAATACGTAACTAACCTCAAACGACCTAAAAATCTAAAGGAGACAATACTGATGCTCCAATGTATCTCTGGGAGTACACTACCTAACTCCCTGCTACATAGCCAGCTGGAACTTCTAGGAATGAGGTAAAATCCATCTCTCTCCTCGATAGCCCTGTAATGAAATATATATCCTCGTCATTGGGCATGTACCACTGGTTATGACCAACCCAGAAAGCCTATTGGTGGGCATTCCACCTTCAGATAAGATGTCTAAAAAAAAACCATGGCCCTTTAGGGAAGTAGCCTCCTCATAGAACTTGAGGAGGCCTACCTGCCGTAGGATCCCCTAGGTAGCTACGGTAATAGGGCAAGGGTATGCATCTCTCTCCCTCTCTCGTGCCTCCCATAGGTGAACCATGTTATATTGCTCCGCCTGTTGTTGTTTTTGTTCCCCCTCTTCTCTCCTTTCCTGTCTTTGAATGATTGAAAAATTAAATACAATTTTTTTATTAAATGAGACATTTATTTAGAAATATACATATATAATTTTTTTTGGAAAAACAAAAAAAAAACATTTGGTGTGCCAAAAAAATAGTCATGCACCGGTCTTGATTCATCTTTTTATGGAGTGCAACGACGACAGTGCACGAGATAATATGCAACGCATTGGCGACATTACTCCTAAAAATTTTTAGTGCAGCATTGACTATGCACAGCATCAGGAGTGTGGTGTGCTAACTAAAATCTACACCCTGGGGCATATAGTTAATTTAGTGGACCGACCTCCTGCCATCATTACATAGTCAACTGTGTGGTCTTTTACTAGGCCGCATCATTGACCCTGTCCAAATACGCAAAGCAATGCACTGACAAAAATACCTGTCCCGACGTGGATATTTTAGTCAATGCACCGTATTGCCGCTATTCCAATAGGTCAATAGTGCAGGTAGGTTACTGACCACACCACACTTTTAAAAAAAATTAAAATAACACGGTGCACCTTCAGTACCTCCCCAAAACCAGTGCGTATACCGTTAGCTCCAGTTTACCAGGCCACACTGTTTACCATGTTGAAATGAAGAATGCAGTGTGCTGAAAAAATTACCTGCCCCAGGGTATATATTTCAGTCAATGCACCATGTTGCCACAATTCCACATTGTCAACAGTGCAGTTATGTAAACGACCGCACCGTACTTTTAAAAAAAAATTAAAATAACACGGTGCACCTATCGGTAATGCCCTGAAACCGGTACAAATACCGTTAGAACCGGTTGCGGTGTGGCCTATAAGTTTACAGGTAGCACCGCGAATCGGTGCGAGTCGAATGGCTCAAGCGCATCGCGTGACAATATTTTTGTTTTTCTTTTAAATGTTTAATTTTAAGGTTATTTGAAATTCTATTCCGCTAAAAGGCTTAATTATGGAAAAAAAAGAAAAATACATGTACATTTGGCCATTGAGGAGGCATATTGGTTGTATAATTTGAAAAAGAAAATTTGCCCACCATTCTGCAAAATTCAGGCTGGAGATTGGTGGGCAATGCACAGTAGCAGTGCGTGCAATGGGTGCAATGGGAGCACCGATGTCAGAGCGGTATAGACAAGGATAAATTGCACCAATGCTTGAGAGCTCTGGCGCACTGAGAAAAGTGAAAAATGCGGTTTTTTGGCTGTAATTTTTTTTATTTAACCCTGTTCTAGTGCGTGGGGTTTTTATGGGCACACCAATGCGGTTGCTTAATACCACACCATGTAGTTTCTGTTTTGGCGTTCTTTTTTATGATGCACCAGTGCGGAAGATTTGTAAAGCACCAGTGCACTACAGTAATACGATGCACCGGGTGAGTGTGTATGGAGCGCACGATGTCTGGTGTGCCAATGTTTTGTGTGCACCGATGCTTTCTCTTGTTGAGCGCATCGATGTGGTTTATGATGATAAGTGAACTGGACAAAAAGACATCCGCAAAAACCTCCACCCTCCAACCCCCTCTAGTAACCTCTTCTAGAAACGAATGTCTGGGGTATTTTTATAAGGGATTCCTCAAAAACATCCACTAGAGGGTCCTTTCCTTGTAGTGAACTCCATTCCGATTGAGGTGTGTATTGTGTAATCTCCTGTCATGCTATACCACACTTATTATAGGACTCGTGAAATTTCTTCCCACAAGACTCTCCACCATTATCCATCGTTAACAACTTTATTTTATTCTTTGTATTATTCCACAACAGAGACTTAATTTATTCAATTGAGTCAAATACTTCATATTTCTTCCTCAGGAAATATATCCATGTATTCCTCGATAAGTCATGTATAAATGATATTTAATACATAGATTTACATAATTCTGGAACAAACACAGGTCTAAACACATCACTATGCATTGGATGTAGTATTCCCTCTGTCCTTTTAGCACCAGAGGAGAATCTTACCCGATTCTACTTCCCATATAAGAAATGATCACAAAAATCAAAATATAAAGAGAAATCAAACACGCCTTCTACCATACGATTACCATGCAATAATTGAAGGACCTTCTCTATCATATGTCCCAGTATTTGATGCCACAACATATCCTTCTCTCTATAATTTGCAATAGTTTTTCCTTTTGTTTCTCCACTCTCAGGAACAACGAAACTATTGCAACAATCACTAATAGTGCTTCCCAATATCTTATACATAGTTCCAACCCAAACTCCCCTCATCAATACCATTTCTCCTTGAACCATCTTGTCGGTATATTTCTCAAGCACTATTTTACACTTGCATTGCTCATCTTACATACATAAATAATTTGTTTGGATAATATTGAGATGTATACAACACAAAGGAGTTTCCTGATCCTTCCATCCATGATATTCAACTTAAATTTTTCTCATCCTATGAATCTTGTAATTTATTCATCTCCTAGTTATAAACATCACCACCATCAACCTTTCATACTCACAAAACCACTCTTTATGAGGAGTCATATGAAAATGTATGTCTGAGTTGACTAGGCAAGCCTCATGATATACTTGTGTACCTAAATAATCCAAATATACATCCTCTCCTTAATCTAAGGAGGTTTTCTCCTCTATGGAAGGAGCATATTGAAACCCCTTCCCTTCTTTTTCAATTTTAGCTTTACAGTCTTGCAATTCCCTTCCTTTCCACATATTCAACACACCTTTACAAAATTTAATAGATATTTCAATATTACTCTATATTTGGATCTCACACTTGAGGAATTGTTGTTATTTCCATTTTGGGAATTTCCTCTTACATTAAAGGAATATTTGTTCTACCTCTCCATGTTTTTCCATTTCATCCTCTCTGACAACACAAATGAAACTTTCATCGAATTTTAAGCTAGTTACATTACTACCTATAAAAACAACTAGAATATCCCACAAGTCTAATATAGAACATAATAGGCTAATACACTTATCCTCATCTAAAATATTAATATCAACAGTTAATAGTGCACTCAACATAATATTGAAGGGATTCACATGATCTGTCACTAAACCTCCACCCCTCATCCTCATGTTATATATTTTTCTATAGAAACAATTTGCTAAACAAGGACTTAGACTGATGCAAAGCCCTTAACTTGTCCCATAAACCCTTTAATACAACTTCCCCTAACAGGTTCAATAATATCGAACTCGAGAGACAATTATCATATTGTTCTATTTACCTTTTGATCCAACTTCCTCTAGTCTTATATTGATATCCTTGTTGGTGTAGAACCTAGATCCAAAACAATCAATTTGTCTCTATCCACTAACAAGTCTTCCATTTTTATCTTCCACATACAAAAATGCTTCCCATTGAATTTATCAGTCTCTATTATTGAATTTCTCACCATTTATTTTCACCACAAGAATCAATTTCATAGATCTCTCACTGTAATAATGTCTACCACAAGCCTGAGCCAAATCCCTTAGCTACAAAGGCATCCCCTTGAAGCTAAAAATACTCTAATACCAAATGTAATTTTTAACCCTATACGATTAATTATTGTAAGTATATTCTTAACACAATTAAAAAGATACAATGGAAAACACACAAATTTACACAAAGATTTTATCTTGGAAATAACTACCAAGCTTTTTTTCATTATATATTTAGTACACTATTATATTACAATATATATCCCTAGGGATACATGAACCTCCAATATATTTAGTACACTATTACAATACAATATATATCCCTAGGAATACATGAACTTCCAATCCAACAATAATTATTTAACTGTGTGCATGTATATCGTGTAAAGAATATAACACATACCAAACACCTGTAAAAAATAGAATAAAAAATAATTACTAAGGGAATCAATAAAATTATTGAAATATATATAAAAAATAATGATATCAAATAAGATATGCAAGAAATAATTGAAGAAGGAACAAATAAATAGATGGAAAATATCACTTTCCAATTTTGGAAAGAGAAAGAATAAGATCTAGAAGAAGCTCATGAAATGATACTTGAAGAAGTTTAGTTTAATCTTGAGAATTTCAAAGTCAAATATGATGTATCTATCTTTAAAAAATGTACTAAGAACGAACGAATAATAGGGTAAATAACATGACATTGTCTTTGAAAACAACACTAATCATATTGTGTGTGTTGAAAGAAAACCATTATAGGTGAAACCATATTGACACCTTCATTATCTAGAAAGTTGGTAGTAAATCCATGAAGATTACTATCATCATTATCGACGACTATGACGGAAAGTTGAATGATATTAATTGAATATGGTACCAAATAATCACTATTTAATGAGATATTGTGAAAAGCGAACATGTACAATACTAGCATTTTGCAAATGAATATGCAAAAGAAAATGTTGAAGGTCACATTGATTGGTCAACGGATGATTGGACAACTAACTTGTTCTATATTTGAGAAATCAATATAAAATTTAAAGAGAAAAAAAAACTAAACATTTAAACATCAAACCATAAGGTATCATTTTTAAATTAAAAATGACATTCAATCACAAAAATTAATAAACCTACTTATCAATAGGTAACATTATTTTTTAGTAATTCTTTCCAATTATTTTTTAATAATTCCTTTACCAAATTTTCTTAGCTAATAATTTTTTATCTAAGTTTTAATATCAATAGAAATTTAAACAACTTTGTTTAATAAAATTTGTAATAGAAATTTAAACAATTTTGTTTAATAAAATTTTTAATAATTTTAAATTTATTTGAACCATAATTAATATTAAAAATATCATAATTAATTAAATATTTATTTGAATGTTTCATATAATCTCAACTATTGGAGTCACTATTCTACATATTTATGGAAGTATACAGTGGATAAAAGATAAGCTTATTGCTCGAAATCTTATACAGAGTTAAATTTTTAGTTCTACAAGGTATTTTTATTTGATGTAAAAACAATATAATATCAAGATTTTGTTAAGAAATGTTAATTTTGAGGTTGGAATTCCACATAGTGCGGAAATCAATAGAACTATATACATATTCAAATGTGACCAAATATGCATAATGGATATGGACCGATTATATATTTGATTTTGATTTTGATTTTATTTTTATTCGTTTATTTTTATATTTTTCATTTTATTCGTTTTTATTTTAATTTTTATCTATTTATTTATTTTATTATTTATTTATTTATTTTTATTTTTATTTTTTATATGTTTAATATTTTTATTTCTAATTTATTTATTTTTTCTTTTTTTTTTAAATTTTTTTTTAAGCTTAAATAAAATTATTTATAAAATAAGGTAACTGATGTTATGAGTTTTGAATCAACTAACATATAATTATTAAAAATAAAATAATTCTTTATATATTTAAACTATAAATAGTATTTCATTATTCTTAACATTTAATTTATTTGAAAATGTCAATTGTTAATCTCAATCAAAACACACACGACCAGGGCGAACTCTTTGATAGGCACAAGAGTTAATACAAAGTCTACTCCTTCGGTGTACCTTTGCACCCTTAGAGGCAAATGCTAGTTATAATCATTATTCCTGAAGTATTGGCATTCAATTGCTGATGGAAACTAACGGAATTGGCATCAATTTAAAATATTAGTCAGGGCCGTGCAATGGCTCTAACCACGATTCTTAGGGTAGCGATGAAATACGCAGCACCTCTGCAGAGAGGCTTTCCTTCCACTTAAGGAATTACTCTCCCACAGGAAATTTAGATGTGTGATAGCAACATACTACTCTTTCGAAAGGATACCCTGCATCAGAATCTTATTGCTAAGGTTACCTTGTCTGTCGTTCAGTGCTGTCAAATTCAACAAACCAATAGAACCAAAAAAAAAAAAAATTAACCCGCGACGGTGTGCATGTTTGCAATGCAGCACCTGCAAAGGTCCGCAATATTTACTTTGAAAATATGCAGAGATTTCGTTAGTTTTTCAGAAGATGTAAAATGTAGTCCTCTGTTAAGATTTTAACTGGGTATATAGCCATACCATTTCATCCTCTAAATTTAGGTGAGATAATAAGAGTCGAGATCCAGCTATACTGATAATTTCTAAAATAAAATAATAAATCTCACGTTAAATCCAAAAGGATGGAATGCATGCATTCCATCATTACTATAGAAGTGTTTATCTTAGCAGGGCCAATGCTCCAATATTTCAAATAATAAAATTATAGAGTCTTGAGATTGATTCTCAAACAGAAATCACTAACCTTCATGGTAAACCCGAATAATAGATTTAGATGGTGCTATAAATGAGAAATAATTTAGATTAAATAATATCCCAATATTAGGCAAATCTGGAGAACAAGACTGTAGAAGTGAGTACTTCCGTGGTGACACTATCGACCTGCGTGAACAATGCAGAAAAGAAGGCCAGTAAGCATCGTATTCGACCTTCCTCAACTTCATGTGAATTATGAAGACAAGGGCTTCCCATAACTGTACATTTAGTAGTCAAGTTAACGATGCTTGAACAGAAATATACTCACTAAGAAATAGAAACTATGAAAATTGTTAAAAAATGGGTGGAAAGATTTAACCTTAAATTAGCATCTCCCAAGTTTCTATGTCTGAGAAGAAATCAACCAATAGTTAGAAAATATTTTTAGATATTTAAGGAAACCGAAATTAACAAAAGCACATCATACTTCTAAATTAAACCATATGAAATTTAGTGATGAATATTAACAAAAATTTGGTGGGATTATTAAACACATTGTTGCTTATCGGTCGTGCAGACGTAGAACTCTAAATGGAAGTTTAAATACTCGGACAGAGACACAGTTCTAAATGCGCTCATGAAGAGAGGTCGATAAGGGAAAAGTACCTGGGTTACTCCACACGAGAACCGAGCCAAGAAACGGATTCATGTGGCTATGCAAGCCCAAGTAAAAACCGAACTGTGGCATAAACAAATGAACAACAATAAAAATTTGAAAATGAAAAATCTGAGGATAAATAGGAGTAGTGGAAAATCAAAATAAAACTAAATTTAATTTAGGAACAAATGCAGGTGATTACCTATTAAACCGAAATCGTGAGAGATTTTACAATGGAGAAGCTATTACACCTCATACTCCGAACTTCGAATTCGTGCCATGAAGTCTCCAAGAGAGGAGAGGAAAGAATCAATAGGAAGGTAGGAAATGGAATCGTATGTGCAAGAGTAAATAGGAAAATTTCAAACAAAATTTTTAAACCAACCTATCGAATGAGAGTAATACAGAGGAAATGCACAAACAACGGAACTTACCAGTCAAAAAGGAGTTTGAAGAAAGCACTGGTTCGGGCCATTTGCATGGAGGAAGCTACTTCGAACGCATTCTGCCAGAGTAAACCAATTTCTTTTCAGAACAAAAAACCAAAGAGAGAAATGAAGGGTGTAAATTGAGCGTTTTAGTTAAAATTCTATTGTAAACCCTAGTCGATCGAAACCCTACAAGTGTCGATAGATTAATCAACATCACCCAATTCCATTGCATGAATTTTTGAGCACCAAACCATCACGTGAAGTTGTACAAGAGACTTACGTTAACGACCAGAAAAATTAAAGCACCAGGCTGTCGAAATAATGACCATGTCCTTCTCAAATATTTCCCGGGGCTCAAGAAGTCGTGTTATGTGCTGGCCTGATGAATGCGTTTCTCAAATTCGAAAAGGAGTAGGTGTAAAGAATTGAAGTTAGGGCGAGAAGATTTAATCGTACGACAACAATTTAATAGTCTACAGTCGATATCCATATCGTAATGTTTAACTTCCGAAGTTTTAAGGTTACAAAATGAAAGATCTTACATATAATATATTATAGAAAAGTTGCCTGCCAAGTGTCAAATTTTGACAGGGCAGAAGGGCGATAGGTGGAGCACAGAGATTGGCTAGGAGCACTATTCATCCCCAAAACTCGTAATAGAGACACCTTCGGCGTAATTAATTGAATATGGTACCAAATAATCACTATTTAATGAGATATTGTGAAAAGCGAACATGTACAATAAATTCGAGATATTAAAAAAAAATTACTACCAACAAATCATGGAGAATATAGCATGCCATTGTCTTTGAAAACAATGGTAATCATATTATGTGTATATTCAATGAATACAATAAATTCGAGATCTCAAAAAAAAATTACTACCAACAAATCATGGAGGATATAGCATGCCATTGTCTTTGAAAACAATGGTAATCATATTACGTGTATATTCAATGAAAATCATCGTAAGTGAAACCATATTGGCACTCTCATTATAGAGAGAGTCGTCAGCAAATCCATGAACACTCGTATTATCTTTATAAGGAGTAAGATGGAAAGTCGAATGATATTCATTACATATGATACCAAAGAATCACTAATTAATGAGATATTATAAAAGGCCAACATATACCACAAATTGGAGAAATTAAAACAACAAAACATGAAATCGAAAGGAAAAAAAAAACTTATCAAGTACTAAGATCAAAATGAATTGAATTTAGATGCATAAATAGTTACCAATGGCATCAAGAGAGTAAGAATATAAAGACATACTATTATTTCGTTTCATTACCTATAATACCCTTAATAATTTCATTACATATAATACTTTTAATTGTAAATATTTGAGGACAAATATTTTCCAAAAAAGACACTATGATATATGCTATGGATTAAAATAATAAAGGAACACATATTTTAGATAGAATAAGTATATATAGAAGTGAAAATAGCTATTGTTGAGACAAACATAATTTGGATATATAAATTTATTGTGGTTATTTATATGGCTTTTTTTTATATATAAACATTATATAAACATTTAGTGCGCAATTCATCTCTTCAATTTTTCTCATTTGGATTTATTTTCCACATTCACATTTTGGGTTCATTGCATGTATTGTAGTTTACTATGTTATTTAAATATTTAATACCTAACATCATTTTCTCTATAAAAACTCATTTAGCTAATAATAAAGATGTATTTGACATGTGTCATTTTCTCTTGGAAAGTAATAAAATGTAATCCTGGTAAGTTACACATGCACTGGACTAGTATCATGCTGCATCATTAATCCATATATTTTAAATGGTTCAACTCTTTTCATGGAAAAAGAAACAATATCTTATTACTAAGAGACTCAATTTCAAGGGTGTGTGGGAAGAATTTAGTAAGGCACTCTAACGTTGAGAATGCACCCAAATAAATCATACACATTTCTCGTGTGTTTTCAATAATTGTGAATTTGTTTGATATTATGTCTTTAACTTCTTAATAACACTGTTTTAGATTTATATGTTGCCACTAATTCACTCTGAAATATATTTCATTATGGTATTGTTTTCTATGTTCTTCCAATTCTTTTCAGATGACTTGTTATATTTTCATCTACAAACCTGTATCACATTACCCTTATTTATTTATTTATTACTTTCCACATTATTAGTATTGTCAGCATTATTAAATATAATAAATATTAGTATTGTCAGCATTATTAAATAGAATTAAATTACATTTTATTAGTATGTTCTGCATCTTCAAACATAATTACATTATGTTTAATATTTTATTCTATTTGTATTCTATATTAATGTCAGGTTAGATATTCTATTTGCATTCTATATTAATGTCATATAACATGAGATATATCACTAAATTCAATGTATTATAAGAAATTAGACTATCATGGGTTGGAAAAATAATATAATGTTAAGAAAATATATTATAGTTACCATAAGTAAAGATATTATAACTACATGCAAAAATCAATGTATCATTAAAAAAATTAAATAAAAAAATCTACATGGAAATCAATTCATCTAAAAATAAATTTAAAAATTTGATATTGAAATTGATGCATTGTAAGAATGCTCATGTATAATTAATAATAATAATAAATCTAAAATAAAATGTAATAATTTTACGCCTAAATATTGATATTAAGTTTTTTTTAGCAAATCGATAGAGAACAAAATTAATGTATATTTTGTTGGAAATATTTAATTCCTACTTGTCTATGGTTGTAATTCTCCATTTTAGGAGTTTGTTCCTAGATAATAGGAATTAGCTAGAATATAGTTTCTCCTAGTTTAGTGTGTGGTTGAGAGAATCTCTCAATCACACTACTGTACGTCTAAGATAGAATTCCTATCTTGAGATTTTTGCTTGTATAAATATGTATGTAATTCCTTCATTCATAATATAGAATATAGTGAGTGTGTTTGTACACTCTCCAGGTTCTCACCTGGAGAGCCATTTTCATTCATTTTATCATGGTATCGGAGCTTCAGAGCCCGTAAGGGCCTGGGCCTCGGCCCCTCGTGGGCTGAGGGAAATATCAGATAGAGAGTTTTGTTTGTAGTTTATTTTTCTTTGGGTTTGTCCATCTGAGGAGTGTTGCCTACCTGAGGAGCAACTGTTTGAAAGCTCGCTGTTGCGTTAACTATGTGGAGCTCGTAAGCGGTGGATGCTGTGCCTGCGTCGATTGGTGGTTGTCTGCCTGAGATCTCTCTTCGAGTATACAGAGAAACGACTTCACAGGAATTTGAATGGAGGCGAATTAATATATATATCGGCTTTGTATCAAGATCGGATCCAGTACAGTGATCATATCGGAACTTCGGAAGGTGAATCGAGAGTCACATTGCCAACACTGATTAGCGATTCCGATTAGATCGATTTTCGATTAGATCGATCTCTGATTATATCGTAGTGGAGAACGTATTGAATCGGATCGGGAGTTGGTTGGATCGGTGGATCTGCCAATTTCTAGTGAAGCGGAGGCAGAGGATGGACCACAGGATCTGGAATGGAAGGTCCTGTTGTATCTGCAGTGAGCAGGATGCGATGTTTTCCATAAACTGGTGAGATATATTATATTGTTTGGATTCTGTTGGGATTGAAAGGAAAACTTGTAAAATGTATCAGATGTAGAGAAATAAAGAGTGCAGATAACTCAGGTCTATGGATTTTATGATGAGTGCCGGCGAAAGTACAGGAATGCCAATACATGGCGTTTTTGCACTGATGTATTTGATTACCTCACACTGTCAACAATCATTGATAGACAGGTGCTTTGTGTCCATGGGGGTCTCTCGCCTGACATCCGGGCAATCGATCAGATCAGAGTTATTGACAGGCATTGTGAGATACCACATGAAGGACCCTTCTGCGATTTGATGTGGAGTGATCCAGAAGATATTGATACTTGGGCGGTTAGTCCTCGTGGTGCTGGATGGTTTTTTGGGTGCAGAGTAACTCCCGAGTTCAATCACATTAATGACTTGGAACTTGTCTGCCGAGCACATCAACTGGTGCAGGAAGGCCTGAAGTACATGTTTGAAGACAGAAGCTTAGTAACGGTTTGGTCAGCACCAAATTACTGCTACCGATGTGGCAATGTAGCTTCAATTTTGAGCTTTAATGAGAACATGGAAAGGGATGTGAAATTCTTCACTAAAACAGAGGAAAGAGGCATTCAAGCCTATGCAGGTCACAGTTATATGCTGGAAGACAGTTTATAATTGCTATGTTTCTTCATTCCTCCGTGCTGGTCCTGAGGTGCTCTGCATAGACTAAACAATTGTATTCATGTTTTCTATTGCCAGTTTTTTATTTTGATGAAGTGGGTTTAATTTAGGTTGGGACTTTGAAGTACAATAGTGTTTTTCACTTTACATCCTAAGTTGGAGGTCTTTTGAATTTTTAGTTCCACATGCATGGAATGTTGATGCACGATTTTCTGTTTCGTCACTATTAAGTTGATAGGAATTTTTAATTTGTAAGCCACGGGTTGGCTGATTGGGTTCAAATTTTCGACTTGCCTGCCTTTTATTTGAGCAGAAGTTGTGGACGTGTCTCTAAATGTAAGAGCTGAATGTATTTGATACTGGACCGTGTTCCCATGGATGCGACACCCCGTGGAGGTTGATTCATTTCAAGAGTTGCCTTTGGAGCTTGTCCCTTGCTTGGACCCACGGTTAGAAAGTGCTTTAAAATGTATTGGCGTGAAAGCATTGTTCCCTGTACAAGTAGTAGTTTGGCAAGAGACAGTTGGACCTGGTGCTGCAGAACATGATCTATGTGTATTTTCTCTAGCATATGCATTGCCTATTGTACAAATGCTTTCAAGGTGCACTTTGCAGTATCTGCGTGCTCTAGTTGTGCTATGTGGTTTCGGATTGCACGAAAAATGGGTTTCATGATGTGGATTTCGGGTGGGGAAGACCAGCCTATGGTGGGCCTGCAAAAGGTGGAATATTCTTTGTATTTTTGGTGAATTTGATGGCATGGGAAATAGTTATCCTTGGGTAGAGATAGAGAAATTAAAATCTGAAGAGTTTATGCTTTTATTTAGTTTCTTGGAATCATGGTTAAGGATTATTGAACCTTATTGAGCCTAGCTAACTCAATGTAGGTAAAGTTATTTTGTTAGAATTAGCTACTCTAACAAATTACAGGTGAAACGTGGATTTCCAAGAAGTTATTTGAACAGACAAAGATGCCCAAGATGTGAACAATGTAAAGACGAGGTAAAGGAGCAGCAACAACATTTATGGTGGACAACAAAATAGATGTTTGTTTGAGTTAGTATGGTTTGTGGAATAGACTCCCTAGCATGTTATAAGCAAGTCCAGTTGTTGTAATGGTCATTATATGTACCCAGAAACTCCAAATGTTGAAGTATGAAATGTAAGCCTTTTAAAGGTATTTGAAAGTTCGTGGTGATCTTAAAACCACTTTGTAATGGTTTATGGTCAGCCTGAAACCATCTTTTGTCACTGTAAAGTGATGGTTGGTGGTGATCCAGAAACCATCTATAGAGCCTTTGTGGCTGGTTGCCTTTGTGGCTTGAGGTGCCTTTGTGGCCGTACGTACACGAGTGGCCGCGTGTGCATGAGAGCTGTGTGCTCAGTAGAGCTTTGTGCTCAATTTGAGCAGGTGGACTGCAGTAACACCTGACTCAATCTCAGATGACTGATCGATCTCTGAGAAGAAGGGGGTTGGCATGATTTCTTAGCTGACAGTTGTGCTGAGAAGTACAATTGGTGTGACTGTTCAGTACATACTCGTGCCAATGCGCCAAATCACGGGAATGGTGCGGAAGCGCACGATTTTTTTATATTCAAAATGATTACACTAACATTTAGTTTGAAGAATTTTTTTTGGCTAATAAAGAGACTTATGCTCTTATTTGACCCTATAATTAGTATGTTTTTTTATTATGTTACTTGTTACGCAGTGATATATATGATTTTTTGAAAGCTATTAGTTTTTCCATAGTAGTTAAAGTTTTCAATTTCCTATAAGTAACATTGGGATTTCGGGGGAAATTTTCCTATGACATAAGCGCACCACCACATGCTTGACTCCAGAGTTTGAGTTGTGACATCATTCTAGTATGCATGGTAGAGGGTTATGGATTTGGTTGTACACTAGAGGTACAGGTAAGAGAAATTTTCCGTGCAACTGGGAATTAACTTGGGTTGTGTTGAGCTCTAGTGGTGTAAATTTCGTATTAAGGGTGTAGGTGGAAAATTTATTTTGTTTGAATGATTATCGATGGGCATGATTAGTCGTTTTGGCACTCGCTAACATTGAATTTGGGCTGTGTTGAGCTCTAGTGGTACATTTATCTGAGATTATAATTTCGTCTGAATAGTTGTTTGTCATGGCTTTCATTGAAGCAATGGAATTTGTGTGCAGAATGCTGGAAAAGTGAATTTTCACAAGAGACACGATTTCAAACCTTCTGGACGAATTCTTGATAGGTGAATTTTTGGAATTCTTTTGTGGTTTAATTGTTGTGGTGCAAGGTCTTGAGTTCTAATGGTGTAGTTTTTCGCATAATTTGTACGTTAGAATTTAAAATTTAGAGTGTAAGAATTGTTCAGGCAAGCAGATTGTTAGATTCTAGCGACGGGAACCTGGTGAGTTTTTACTTCTACCTTCAAGAAAAATATGGTTTAATGGGTGATTTTACTTGTTAAAAAAGTGTTAAGTACATTTTGGGGTCATGTTTCGATGGTTTGGATGCGATGCTGGTGGAATAAGGTAGTAGTAAATGAGGATGAGTAGGTCGGAGGGCAACCCATATTTTCGTTTGTCGAAGTCCTGTGAGTATGAGTTTCGATTCTGCATGCATGTGGTATAGTTTTTAATCGTCTCATGGGAACTATTTCATGCTTTCCTCTAACTGTTACGGCGAAGTTTTCATGGAATTTATCTTGGGTTTTGTGAAGAGAGGAGTATAGGAATGTTTGGATTTTTAGAAGAGTTGTGAGTAAGGTGGTAGCTGAGATTTATTATCGTGTTGTTTTAGATGGTCGGGGTGTTGGAGTTATATTGACGTAAACATGTAAGTCCAGAAGAAAATAACTCTGAGCTTAGTGGGGCACGATGCATAATCACAAGGATATGTTAATTATTAAGTTTCTAAAATTTATTATGTCAGAAGTTGGTGCATGTTTCCGTTTTCACTGGCTCATGGACATGGTGTCGATGGAGACATGATATCATGGTGTTTTCAATTGTCAAGGACTGAGAGGTCTATTGGAATAAATATATAAGTGGCGAAGGAAAAATTTTCATCCTTAGTCAGGCCAGATGCATAGAAGAACCCTTTTATTTTTCTATACCTTGAGGTGTTACAAGTTGAGTGATTTTTTCATTTTAGAAAGTCCATTAAGAAATAAATAAATGAAAAAATAGATATATCAGCTCTATTTGATTGTTTAATTTGTAGTTTATAACTTCGCTCTACATATGTGAGTTTTTTGATGGAATCTACATTCAACTCGTTGCCATAAGACACATTTGGCGCTATTAATTTGATTTTCAAAACACTAAATTTGTTGGTATAGAAGTTGTATATTAATTTGAGATAATGGTGAACTAGGAAAACAGGGGCATAAAAGAATTGATAGACATATTGAACTTTCAACGGTATTGGAGAACTTTTGAGACCAACATTACTAGTATTCTAAGTTTCCAACAATTGGATTTTCTAATGTACATTCATGATAAATCTTATGTATATATGAACATGCTTGAGCCGTGGTGGTGGTGGTCTAGATGCAGGAGTCAAAGATAAACTTTGAAATCTCAAAAAAAATTCTTCTAGTTCAGGTGGAACCTCTTCACGGTTCTTCTTTTCTATATCAGTCATCAACCTCCAATTTATAAAAAAAAATTAAATTTCATTTAAATACCCAATATTGATAAATTAACTAAAGCTTTCAACATTTGCAGATTTACAACTTAAAACCATAATCACATTTTCTTCAATTTATTTATTTAATGACAGACTTCAAACTGTATTAAAACCTTTTTCATGATATTATCGCATCCAATATTTAGACTAACCTCCACGCATATTTTCATGCAAACACCGTCGGATCGATGATTGTGATACGAAAGCCATCATATTTATTAAGTGATGGATGGATGGATCAAACCATAAAATCGAATTTATGATTTGTCGGGCCCGGTTGGGATATTCCAACTCTTTCAATTAAATTTGCGATAACCATCAGATCTCAGATCCACGGTTGTAACTCTTCTAAACTCCTCACACACTATAGCGTTTCCATTTTACTTCAACACTACCAAATTGGAAATTCCTGGGAAGTTTCACTTACCATTGCGGAAGGTAAACTGTCATAAAGAAACTCACGCATGCATTTATGCCAACCAAGCTAGGTTGTAATATGCTCACATATAAATTAACATACAAAGAATTCGATTAAGTCAAGTTCACATTAGAATCAAACAATCTTAATAATATTTCGAAAAGAAAATATAACACCTCCTGGATTTGGCAATTACACACTCAATTACCCAGCTACAGAGGAAAACGAATTTTTATTCTATTCCATTCCTATTTCCATAAAATTCATCCTCTTCGGATACATTTTAAAGTTACATTTTAAATGTATATTGCTCATGCAAACAAATTGATCAAATTCTATGGATCAAATTTTCCCAATTTTAGATAAAATCCTATTGCCCGATATTCTCCCTAAAAATTATCAGCTAAAAACTAAATTCAATGAATCAAATACAAGCTATCCAAATCCTTCAATACCAGTCAAATCTTATCTACCAAAACAATAAATCACCAACTAAAGGAACCCACTCCTTTGCTTGTAATTTTTTTTTTTTTTTTTGGAATAAAAATGAAGTCGTTTTTCCTCTAGCCTCATGCTCCTCCATCAGACTCGCGAGGAAAAAATTCTTCATGGGCTCCTATCCATGAGCTCCTCCACCAAAATTCCCAATTTCTCTAACATGGTATCTGTCATCCAAGTAGCTTCTGCAACTTGTTGATCTTTCCACTTGATCAAATACTCAAAGTATTCCCGTCCTCTTATGTTCTTGGACAATATTTTGTCTAAAATATTCTTTGGCTGCAACGTTTTTGCTGTGGGTAACTATTTCAACTAGTCAATCTATTATTTTCCTTCAGCTGTATCACCTGTGTCTCCGTCCTCATACCTGTACAAATCAACAACATTGAAAGTTGGAGATATTCCAATGTCAGGGGGTAATTCAATTTCATATGCATTTGTAGAAAATTTTCTCAATACTCTGCATGGCCCGATTTTCTTAAATTTCAACTTGTTATATGCCCTTTTTGGAAATCTTTCCTTCCTAAGGTCTGCTAGAACCAAATCTCCAACCCCAAAATTAACTTCTCTTTTCTTAAAATCTTCTTTGATTTTGTATTTGATGTTGTTGTCCTGTAACTGTTGTTTTACCTATTCATGTATTGCTTGAATTTCTAAAGTAAAATCTTCTCCATCAACAGTTCTCATCTCTTCCTTTCCCAAATTTCTTGGTTCATACACTCCTCTTAGGCGCATTCCATAAACTATATGGAATGGACTCTGTCATGTAATCCTGTTAAGAGAGTCATTATAAGCATATTCATCCAGTGTCAAAATTTGATCCCACTATTTAGGATGTTCACCTGCAAGAGTTCTCAAAATATTACCCAAGATTTTGTTCACCACCTCAGTCTGTCCATCAGTCTGAGGGTGATAAGCTGAGCTGAAGCTCAGTTTAGTACTAAGATTTTCCCATAATGTCCTCCAAAAACGACCACAAATATGGTGTCCCTATGAGAGACAATGATTTTAGGTAACCCATGCAACCTTACAATATCTTTGAAAAACAAATTAGCAACATGAGTAGCATCACTGGTTTTATAACATGGAAAAAAATGCGCCATTTTAGAAAATATGTCAACTACAACATAAATTGCATCATTCCCTCTCTGTGTTTTCGGTAAAGCCAAAACAAAATCCATACTTACCATATCCCAAGGTCTATCTGGAATAGGTAATGGAACATACAAACCAATGTTTTGAGTCCTTCCTTTTTCATACTAAGAAAATTTACAATTTTTCACGTACTTCTCCACTTCAGTTCTCATCTTTGGCCAAAAATAAAAATGACTCAGTTGTTCAAAAGTCTTGTCTACACCAAAATTTCCACCAAGTCCACCACTATTTTTCTCCTTAATGAAATTTTCTCTCATAGAACAATTTGGTATGCACAGTTGATTTCTTTTAAACAAAAAACCTTCTTGCAAGAAAAAATCCAGGCACTTGCTTCTGTCCAACAAAACAGGATTACTGCATGCTTCAAATGCCTCTTTAAATTCCAAATCTATCTTATACAATTCTTCAAGAAAATCAAAACCCAACACTTGAATTTGACTTTCTTGAACTAAAATGTTTTTTCTACTTAAGGCATCTGCTACTTTGTTTGCTTGGCTAGTTATATGTTTCAATACAAAATTGAAACTTTGAAGATACTCTAACCATTTTTCATGTTTCTGATTTACTTCTGGCTACTGCATAATGTACTGTAATGCATGATTATGTAAATAAAGCACAAACTCTTTAGAAATCAAGTAATGTCTCCACTTCTTTAATGATTGCACAACTGCATAAAATTCCTTGTCATAAGAAAAATATTTTCTTCTTGTCTCATTCAGTTTTTCATTGAAATAAGCTACAGGTCTGTCTTCTTGATTTAACACAGCTCCAATAGCTTCTCCACTGGTATCACATTTCACTTGAAAAGGTTTGTTAAAAAACTAAAATGTGTTTTTCTGTTATCTTCCTTTTCAACAACTGAATTTTTTTTCTACTTCATTAGTCCATTTAAATGGTTTTTTGTCCTTCTTTATAGTTTCAATAATAAGAGCATTGATTTTACTAGAATTCCTTAGGAATTTTCTATAAAAACTAGCAAGACCATGGAAGCTTCTTACGTCAAAAACACTCTTAAGTGAAGGCCATTCTATGATTTCATTTATCTTCTCTGGATCCATTTCCAATCCATCAACAGAAACAACAAAACCTAAGTATACCAATTCACCAATTCTTCCTTCATGAATGAACATTTTTCTAAATTTAACAACTTTTCCTGATGCAAATTCCTTAAGACATAATTCAGATGTCTCATGTGTTCTTCTTTAGATTTGCTGTAAATTAACATATCATCAAGATATACTATTACAAATTTACCAATAAATTCTTTAAACACTTCATTCATAAGCCTTAGAAATGTACTAGGAGCATTTGATAATCCAAACGAAATTACCATCCATTCATACAATCCTTCATTCGATTTAAAAGTTGTCTTCCATTCATCTCCTTCCCTTATCCTAATTTGATGATAGCCACTCTTTAAATCCAGTTTTGTAAAATATCTTGCCCCATTTAAAAATCCATCAAATATTCAATTCTGGGTAAAGGAAATCTATACCTGATTGTTATTTTATTGATTGCTCTTGAATCAGTACACATTCTCTAGCCTCCATATTTTTTTGGACTCAACACTGTTGGCACTACACAAGGACTCAAACTTTCTCTGATCAATTCTTTATCTAACAGCTCCTGCACCTGCTTCCCGACTTCTTCATTTTCTGTGGGAGTCAGCGTGTGTGCTGCTTTATTTGGAAAATTTTCTCCTGGAATCTAATCTATATGATGGCTGATTTTTCTAATAGGTGGTAATTCATTCGGAAAATCATCTACATTGATATCACAACAATTTTCTAGCATCTCTTGAATTTCAATTGGTAAATTAGAAATTTTAGTGGAAGTAATTACTACCTTGGGTTTGCAAATTAATGCAAAGTTTACCTCATTATCTTCAATCTACTGCAAATATTCTTTCCCACTTAATAGAAAAGATTTTAGATCAGATCTTCTTTTTGATGTATCTTCTTCTTCTATAGGAAAAAATGTATGATTGACACCATATTGACAAAACTTGTATGTGTTCTTTTTCCCATCATGCATAGCTCCTCTGTCATACTACCAAGGTCTACCTAGCAATATGTGACATACGTCCACAGGCATTACATCACATAATTTTGTCTTTGTAGCTACCCAAATGGAATTCCACTTCACACTGTTCATTCACTAACAACCGATGTCCTTTCTGAAGCCATGACACCTTGTAGGGTGTTGGATGTTTCTTTGTCATAAATTTAAATTTCTCCACCACTTCTGTAGAGACCAAATTATCAGTGTTGCCACTATCAATTACCATTTGACAACATTTTCCTTGAACTTTTCACACACTTCTAAACAAATTCTTTCTTTGTGTTGTTTCAACAACTTCTTTTGCTGGTTTTAACAAAACTTTGTTAACTACAAAATATTCTCCTTTCTCTGGTATATTTTCTTCTTCTGGCACTTTTGCTGCTTCTAGCACTTTTGCTGCTTCTTCTTCATTCTGAGAAAATATTACATTCCTCTAATTTTTCCCCACATTCTTTGGACATTCATAAGCTCTCTGTCCAAGCTTGTTACATCTATAACATCTGCTTTCTCTTCCTTTGCCTTTGCCTCCTCTTCCACTGGAGAAACCCCTTTTTCCACTTGCATCAGCTTCTGTAGATGTATCCTGACTTGAGATGTTGCTAGCTCCTTCTCTAGCTATTGTAGATCTTCCTCTACCAACTTGATTTCCTTTTCCTCGGAAATTATTTCTTCCTTTGGCAGATTGCTTCCTTACGAGTTTTTCTTCAACTTTCAAGGCCATTTGATAAGCCTCTTCCATTGTTTTAGGAGACAACAGAATTATCTCATCTTGGATCTCCATCCTGAGACCATTTATATATCTTTCAATATTCTCTGCTATATCTTGAATTTGTCCTACTCTTATGCTCACTTTGTAAAATTCCTCTGTGTATTATTTGACGGTCATTGACATTTGTCTAATATTATGCATTTGTCTAAATAATGAAAGTTTATAATCACTTGGAAAAAACTTACCTCTCAACTTTTCCACCATGTTGTTCCAATTCTTTATTGCCTACTTACCAAGCCTCCTTCTTTCTGCTTGTACTCCATCCCACCAAAGCACTGCATGTCCTTTTAATTTTGTGACATCAAATTTCACTCTTTTTCCTTCATCCATTTCTTCATAATCGAAGAACCTATCCATGTCATTAACCCAATCTATCGATTCCACTGGGTTTAAGCCTCCTATAAATATTGAAACTTCAAGTCTGGGTTTAGATGTGGATTCCAACATTGATTTAAAAAATATCATTTTAGGAGTAACTTCTATAGGTTCTCCCTCTTCTGCAAATTCAACTTTAGGCTCACTGACATCTCTGGCATCTGCATCTCTTTTATTTCCCATTTCCATTGCTTCTAATTTGGCTTGCATTTGTTGCATAACTTCCATCACTTCAACATTTGCAACTGGTCTTCCTCTTCTTCGACCAGCACCACTTCCCCTTCCAACTCTGTAAGCCATTTTGGATTTATTTTCCTAAACTTTGAGATCACTCTCAATGTCTAAATGTTGCTCTGATACCACTAATGGTGGTCTAGATGCAGGAGTCAAAGATAAACTTTCAAATCTCGAAACAATTTCTTCTAGTTCAGGTGGAACCTCTTCATGGTTCTCCTTTTCTTTATCGGTCATCAACCTCCAATTTATAACACAAATTTAAATTTCATTTAAATACCCACTATTGGTAAATTAACTAAATCTTTCAACATTTGCGGATTTACAACTTAAAACCATAATCACATTTTCTTCAATTTATTTATTTAATGGTGGACTTCAAACCGTATTAAAACATTTTTCATGATATTATCGCATCCAATATTTAGACTAACCTCCACGCATATTTTCATGTGAACACCATTGGATCAATCATTGTGATGCAAAATCTGTCATATTTATTAACTGCTGGATGGATAGCTCAAATCATCAAATCAGATTTATGACTTATCGGGTCCGGTTGAGATATTAAATATCTTGCAATTAAATTTACGATAACCGTCAGATCTCAAATCCACTGTTGTAACTCTTATAAACTCCTCACGCACTATAGCCTTTCCATTTTACTTCAACTCCACCAGATTTGAAATTCCTGTGAAGTTTCACTTACCATTGCGGAAGGAAAATGCCATAAAGAAACTCACAGATACGTTTACTGCCAACCAATCTAGTTTGTAATATTCTCACATATAAATTAACATACAGAGAAATCAATTAATTCATCTTTGCATTGGAATCAAACAATCTTAATAATATTTCGAAAAAAAAATAACACCTCTCAGATTTCACAATTATGCACTCAATTACCCAGCTACAGAAGAAAATGAAATTTTATTCTATTCCATTCCTATTTCTATCAAAATCCTCCTCTCCAGATACATTTCAAACTTAAATTTTAAATATATATTGTTCATACAAACAAACTGATCAAATTTTATGGATCAAATTTTCCTAGTTTTAAATAAAATCCTATTACTCGATATTCTCCCTAAAAATTATCAAGTAAAAGATAAATTCAATGAATCAAATACAAGCTATCCAAATCCCAGAATACTATTCAAATCTTATCTACAAAAACAGTAAATCACCAGGTAAAGGAACCCACTCCTTTGCTTGTAAACATTTTTTGTATTTTTGGAATAAAAATGAAGTCCTTTTTCCTCATGCTCCTGCATCAGGTGGTAAGAGTGCATTTTAAAAAAATCAAAATTTGTAGTAAGAGCATTGGTCCCCATCTCAGTTTTTTGTGGTTTCTTTGGTGTCGGAGGAAATCTGTATTCGAGGTCGACCTAATTTTTGTGGTCGGGTAGTCGGCGTGTATGTGGAAAATAATAATAAGGAAAAGTATGACATTTGATCAATCTTGGAAAACGTTTGGCTTGGGGAAGTGTTTAATTTGGAGCTGGTGTCTAAGTTAATTGTTTTTTGACTATCGTAATATATGAAAAAATAGATAGATGAGCTTTGTTAGATTGTTTAATTTTTAGTTTAGAACCTCATTTTTCTTATGCTATTTTTTTGATGTATTTTACATTCAACCCACTATCATAGGACACATTTGGTGCTATTAAATTGACAAGGGCATAAAACATTGACGAAAAAATTAAAATTTCAAGGGTATTGTAAATCTTTGAAGACCAACGACACCAATATTTTGAGTTTCCAATGGTGGGATTTTCTAATGTACATTATTGCTAAATATTTTTTTATATCTGAGCATGCCTGAGCCGTGGTGGTAAGCTTACGTTTAAAAACAAATCAAATTTGGAGTAAGAGCATCTATCTCCATCTTAATTTTTTTGGGTTTCTTTGGAGTCAGAGGAAATCCGTAGTCACGGTCAGCCTCAAGTTCGTGGTCGGGTAGTCAGGGTGTATGTGGAAAATAACCATAAGGAAAAGGCCGAGCTTTGATCCATCTTGGAAAATTTTGGGCTTAGACAGTGTTGAAGTTGGAGTTGGCATTTAAATTAACTGTTTTTCGACTATTGTAATCTATGAACCATATTCACATTAGTTTTTTCTTTAGAGAAGAGATGGGTGTTTGCTTTGTTTTAAACATTTTAATACTAATTTTTTTTATTTGTACGTATTTTTTTGTTTTCTATGTTAAAATTTTACATATAAATAATCATTATCTTTTCTGTAGAATTTATTTAAATGAAAATTTCTTATAAAAGTAATGTTGAAGTTAATTTTTTATTGATAAAAACTATAGAGCGCTTTAAATTACATTTATTAAATGATACGTTAAATGTAAAATAATAATAATATATTATAGACATGCATGTTTCTTATGTGGGCCTCCATACAAGAAACTCAGAGGTCATCCTAGCTACGAGGTTGGAGGTTTCAGCTGTAAGCACAAATGGCTATGCAGTCATAGTTCTTTTGTGATCCCTATTGAAAGCAAGTCGGAGGTTGGGGGTCAACATTGTTTTTTGGATGGTGTCTCTAGACACTCTCGACTGCTGATACTCCCCAACAAATTCGGCTCCAACCTCAATGCTTCATGTGAGCAGGTGCGAGGTGAGGAAAATTCAACACAGGTTGTAATATTTGTTTGATTTAAATATTATTTTTATAAAAATTATTACTTATAAATTAATGCTTATATTACTTGACATTAAATCATTGTGTTACCATTTTAGTTTTTTTGTTCAATATAAATCGAAAATATAATTTTTTGGAAATAATTTTTATTGTTTATTGTTGATTGATTTGTATTATTGGAATAGGCAAATATAAATAACCACATTCACATTAATTTTTTTCTTCAAAGAAGGGATAACAGATTTACATCTTTTGAACACTTTATTTTAGAAGAATAATTTATTGTTTTTCTGTTATTTTTCTATTGATAACAAAAAATAATAGATTTTAAATTAATTTTATTAAATATTATGTTATATGAAAAAACAAAATAATAAATTATAAAAAAGACTAACTATACATATATGCTTGTTTTTTGGACCATGCTAGAAGCAAGTGTGATGTCGACATGCATATCAGATCGGAGGTCGCGATTGTATTTTGAATGGTTTTATGAGGCTTTGTGACCTATTCAGCTCTGTAAACATGTCCAACCCAACTATATGCACATATTTGTTTTGTGGTCCCCATTGAAAGAAAGCCGAAATTCGGTGTTGTTGTTTGTATGATGTCTCTGGAAACTCATGACTGGTACCCAGCCAAAAGGGCTCCAGATACAATAGCACATGCACATTGACACGTGTAATATGAATTGAACACAAGCTACGATTGTGGAATATTGCAAAAAGAAAAAGTTTCAATGAGTGATATAATGTTTTGAGTACACTTTATAAAAGAAAATGGGACATAGTTTAAAATGATGTCAATGTGAATTGAAAGTTTATTTGAATTTGAGTTTATTTTTATTTATATATTTTGGATATTAAGTTTTTTTGGAATATTGAATAATTATTGAAATTTAAAATTAATTATATTTATAATAATTTTTACATATATATGTATACAACATTAGAAAAAAACATATATTAGAATTTCAATAAATTTGTTTTTTTTTAGTTTTCTACATAATGCTAAACCACTTTACTATCAAAATCTATTCTTTTTTTATTTGAATAAATAAATTATTAAATTATTATGTAAAGTTGTTTTATATTTTATTACTTTAAATGCAATGAATGTTAGAATTGGTTATTCAACTTGTATTGTTGGACGTCATTGTCATGTTGTTTCATCAATATTGTATTTAAGGGAAGAAAACAATTAAATAAATAAAAAAATGTAAATAAACATGAAAATTACAATAATCTTGTGGTTAAAAAACACATTTTTGTATTATAATATAGCTATATATATATATATATATATATTGTTGTAAAGAGAATGAGCCCTGCAACTCCTATGGCCATCACCTACGGTTGAGACCACCCTCGGGCCTATGGCTACCTCGTAAGATATCATTCTCTACTGGTGCCTCCCTAACCTCCTTCTCGTGCTCAACAAGAACACTCCATCATGGATCGCATTGGGGGGATTGTGGATCCTCCCTCCTTTGGCCTCTCATTCAATGGCGCGATGATAGAGTCTGACAACATCGGTCATAACAATTCGTCCCTTCTATCTAGTCCTATAGCAATGCCCCCTGCTATGAAGACCCCTCCTGAAGGTGTTGAAACTGCAACAACCATTACATCCTCCACCTGAATTCCAAAAACAACATAATGCCTAAAGATAGAGCTTCTAGCACAATGAATCAATGAAAAAATTTAATACATGAAGGATTATGCTCTGATCAACAAGTTTATGGGATTTTGGCCAACTGAAAATGCCCTCCTTAGCTGGATGGAAGCCAAATGGAAACCCAAAGGAAATATTGACGTAAAACTTAGCTCAAAAGGTTTCCTCAACATTATATTTACATGCATCGAAGACAAGAAAAAAATTATGGATGACGACCCATACTTCTTCAATTTAGTAGGCCTTTTTCTCCGAAATTGGTTGAGTGCTTCAATCCCAACAAGGAATACTTCAACTCGTTTCTGGTATGGATCCCTCTTGAGTCCTTGCGTCAGGAATATTGGGAAGAACAAACCATGAAAGAGATTGGAAACACACTTGGAGAATTCATTACAATAGCAGATGAGACAAGAATCAACAAGCATACAACCTACAGAAGGATCTGAAAGTACATGCACACAGCCAAATCTCTTCCTGATGAGGTACGTCTTATCCATGACGATTTTGAATTGGTACAAATTGTGGATTATGAACATGTACCATTAAAATGCAGAAAATGCGACATGCATGGACATCTATTCAAGGAATTCCCTCTTAATCCAAGCTCCTCCACGAACAAGTATTCTACATCCAAGGATTTGAAAGGATTCACAAAATTCACGAACAAAAGAATACATACCAAGAAGCTACACACTGTGGCTTCCAGTCGAGCTCCATAAGCTAGAAACAAATTTGAAACTCTGGTTAATATGAATTCTGAAACCTCTCCTATCCCCAGTGCCTCAGATCCGCCCATGGAGGAAAAACCACAACCACAAGAGCATCTCATGACCACACAATCTATGGATCTCCCAAGAAATCTCATACCCAACATCATCCTTCAGAAAACTCAGGCAAAGGCAAAGGCTCAGCCTTTGAACTACCTATAGCGATGGAGGAGGAGCCAAAAGTATAGATTATAGAGATCTGCACATCCTAGGTGTTGAATATGCATGCAAGAAGAAATACTATCAATCAATCCCCACTTAATAGATCCAACGACTCGAGGAAGTCCTCCCTTGAGCCCAAAAACTTCCCACTCTAGGAATTCAAGGGGGAACACTACTCAATACCAAGCACATTCTAAAATAATCAAGGAAAAGAGGAAGAAGAACATATCTGCAATGACTGGTCGTTTTGGGAGAAGAACTAGTAGGATATGGTAGATATCCAAATATCACAAGATTCTACTCCATCATATTGCAAATTTCTCAATGAAGCTCATCTCTTTTAATATAATAGGGCTAAATGGTCCTTCCAAGCACCGAGTAATAAAGAAGAGAATAGCCGAAGAAATTCCCACAATTTTATTTATGAAAGAAACTAAATTTCCTGGCACCACCCTCGAAAAGATCCTTACAAAGCTATGGTGAGGATGTCAAACAATAATTTTAGATGCTTATGGAGCCTCAAGAGGGATAGTAATCATCTAGAATATGCAATTGATAGCTCTTGAGAACTTTCATGCTACCCACAATTTTATTCAAGTTTATTTTCATATTTTGGGCACAAATACATGGACAACTCACAAATGTATACTTTCCTCAAGCAGCCACAAAAAAATAGATCTAATAAACTCTATCGAATCCCTCAACCTTCAATGCACCTTCCCTCTGTAGGTGTTGGGAGGAGACTTGAATATGATTACGATCATTCAAGAAAAGAAAGGAGGAAGGTCAAATATAGATACCGACAGCATTTGATTCAAGAAATTTATCAATGATAATCAAATGACATACATCCATACCTCCAACAAAGTCTACACCTAGAATAATAAGCGCGAAGGAATATACCAAATCGCTTCCCGCCTGGATCGTTTTCTAATTAAAAACAATTTCATTCATTTGGGAGGTGACTTGAATGCCATTATCTCCCCTGTGGCAAGATCTGATGATTAGCCCATCCAACTATAGTGGATCAAACCTGGCTTGGTGACTCACATGCCCTTTTGCTTTGAAAATTTTTGGTTCAATCATCCTAGATTCAAAGACCTCATCATGGAATGGTGGTCCTCTCTTTCACCTTCGGATGGATCCAAAATGTTTCAATTCCAATAGAATATTAAATGACTCAAAGGCAAAGTAAAACTCTAGAACCAACATAGCTTCAGAAACATTTTTAATACCCAAAAGGATATTGAGCAGAAAATGGCAAATTTTCAACAAAAAATTATCCTAGAAGGGGGAATAAAGGATTCCAATGTCTTGGAAGCCAAACTAACTTCCCAACTAGAGGAAAAAAAACTTCAAGAAGAAATCCTAGTGAAGCAGAAATAAATGATTATACGGGTAAAGGAAGGCGAAAGGAATATTACATTTTTTCACTACTCAACCATTCAACATCGGATGCATAACAAAATTTCAGTTCTCAAAGCTCCGAATAGTGAGTGTCTAGAGTGTTGTGAATATATTGAAGAAGAGCTTATGGATTAATTCAAAGATATCCTTAAGGAGCCCAACCACCAGCAAAGGGAAGCCATGATGAATATAAAAAAGCATATTCCAAGGTTATTGAAAGAAGAGCGCAACCAACTGCTTCTCAAACCAACTACTATGAAAGAAATAGAACCGACAGTATTCCACCTAAAGGAGGGTCAAGCACCTGGGCCAGACGGATTTACCACCAATTTCTTTCATTAATTTGGGGATGTCATCAAGGAGGAAGTCTGGTATTTAGTTGAATAATCACACAACTCACATTGGGTCGTACCAGCCCTAAATGCAACCTTTCTTACACTCATTCCAACTAAGGATCAAGGAGTGACTCCAAGTCAATACAGACCTATCACCCTTTGCACTGTCATATATAAAATCATTTCCAAAGTTATTTCTTACTGTCTGAAACCGCTGCTTCTCTTATTTATCTGGATCAAATGGGCTACGTTAAAGGTAGATAGATTCTAGATGGAATTATCCTCACCCATGAGGTAATCCATTCCCTCAAATCTCTAAAAAACTCGGAATGCTACTGAAGATTGACTTATCCAAATCCTTTTGACAAGATTAGCTGGGACTAAATCAAGCATTTTCTCCTCGCATTTTGGTTTTTTCATACTTGAGTTCGCTTGATCATGCGTTTTGTCACCTCCCCCTTCTTCTCTATCCTCGTCAATGAGATCCCTTCATTAACCTTCAACCCATCCAAAGGCATCAGAAAGGGAGATCCATTCCTGCATTTCCTCTTTTTCCTTATGGTTGAAGGCCTCATATGTCTCCTCAATAAAGATATCCATGTCCAAGCTCTAAAATGAATTTCGATCCACAACCAACCTCCCATTTCCCATCAAAAATTTGTGGATGTTAACATGATCATGTGACATACCTCTGTGTAGGAAGCCAGAACTCTCAAAACTCTTTTGTTTTGTTTCTCTAAGGCCTCTGAAACCATTGTCAGTTTTGAGAAATCCCATATATTTTTCTTTAATATGCGCATCCTCTCTCAACGAAACATTGCTAGGATCTCGGGATTCACGGTTGCTTCTATCCCCTCGAGATATCTTGGAGCCCCTCTCATTGAATCTGCCATCAAGAACACCTCTTAGAAAGAGTTTCTTGACAAGTTGGAAGTGAAATATCTTTTTGGACCTACCTCTTCCTAAACATTGCAGGTCGTTTAGTCCTCATCAATTCTGTCTTACAGTCCTTGCACCTTTATCTTTTTTCTGTTCTTGCAGCTCCAAAATGGGTCCTCAAAAATATTTGCAACCTTCAGAGAACCTTCTTATGGGGAGGAAACAAGGATAATTGAAAATGGGCGTTGGTCAATTGGAAGGAAGTTTTCTCTGGAAAGTCTCAAGGCAGCCTAGGCCTAAGAGAACCAAAGCAAAGAAACACAATCATGGGCACACGAATCAAATGGAAATTGGTTTCCAACACTATCATGGGATCACTTATAGACCGCTAGATATGCTGCTACATGGTCTCGATAAGACTTAATAAGATTGAATCAAGAGCCTAAAGGCTCCCTTATTTGGAATGAAGCCAGTCAACACAAATACCTCGTTCAAGCTCACAACTTTAGGGAAATATGATTAGGCACACAAACCCTTTTCTGGGCATATTCTTGGCAGAAGATGCCATGCCTTTCCTCCATTTTACGTCGACCTCTTTGGTGAGCCATTCTGTAAGAGAGAGAGCAGAATAAGGTTCATAAATTATGGGATCAAGAAGGTAACTAATGGATTCTGAAACTAGCTACCTGCGAACAACTGGCAGGAAGAATGGCACGAGGAACATCACCTCGACATATGGGCAGAACTAAAGAAATTAAAAATCAGAATGCAGGAAGTACTGAATATTATTCGTTGGGGATACACATCATGTGGCACCTTTTCAACCAAGCAAGCCTGTCAGATACTTCATCACTTGGATTTTTCTCAAACGAATAATCTTTGGATAAAGATCTAGAATGAAAAACTTTGGCCCAAAGTTTCTACCTTTCTATGGTTGCTCAAAAAAAAAAAAATTCTCACCTGGGACAATATTATGAAATGAGGCTTTATAGGGCCATCACAATTCTCTCTTTGTCAAAATAAAAATGTGGTAACTGGCCACCTCTTGTATCTATGCCTAATATCCAACATCTTCTAGAATAGGATCGCAAATTTATGAAAAAGAACTGATAGAACTCATGGAGATGTCATCCAAATGCTTAGCCAATGGCATGAGCTCCCATTTGTGAGCAATATCCTTAGTAGACTCTGGAATCTCATCCTAGGGCTCCCAACTTAGACTCTTTGGAAGGGACAGAAAAACAGAATATTGAAGGACATCAGTACCACTCATGAGATGATATGGGAAAAAAATTTTGGTTATTAAAAGAGACTCCAACCCTCTCTCCTTGGGAAATCTTAGATGTACCAACATCCACTGCTGAACGCACAATCTAGAACAATAGGGGCCTAAATCGCACCCAATTTACCATATCATCCATGCAACTCAAGGCTCCATCCACACTATTAGGTCCCTATATTACTAGTATAGTCCCTTATTGTTGTTAGTGTAACCCCCTTATTGTTATTTTTGTACCCCTGTAACCGGAATATTGTTATTATTGTGCGCTTACATTATTATTGTTAGGTCGGATAGGATTATATTGTGATCCTATGGACTCCTATATATAGAAGTAGGTTTTGTCATTTGAATCATCCAAGAATTGTTCATTTATGTAATGTATTGGAGGTTTCCCCCTCGAAATGTTTTATTTATAAGGCATTGATATCTCTTTTTCTTCTATTTTTGGAGTTGGTTTCATAACATTTGGTATCAGAGATTTGGATTCGAGGGTTTTGCTATTCCAAACAGGTCATCATGGAATTTTCGCTATAAAATATTTTATACGAAGGTTCCAAAGCTAAAATAGTTATAGAGAGAAGCCGAAATCTTGAGGAACCTCCTGTAAAAATTTCAGATCTTGGTTCACAATATTTTCAGAGATATGATCAGTGGAAGTTAGGGATTTTTCAAGCTCCCGAATTTCACCTGAAAAATGTTATCGTGGCATGTGTGATATAAATTTATTTCTACAAAGTTTCAGAAGATGTATTTTGTACAAAGTGAAGCTGAAATCCTGAGGAACCTCTTGTAAAAATTTCAGATCTTGGTTCGCAATATTTTCGGAGCTATGATTTGTAGAAGTTAGGGTTCTTTGAGGATCCCAAATTTCATCTCAAAGAGGTGACTGTGGGAAATAATCCTAAATCTCTCTCTCAACATTGGATTGGAATTCTGTAAAAATTTTCCTTTGTATCAATTTAAGTGGAGAAGGAGGAAACAATGACACGTGTCATGCCGTACAAGTTCACTCTACTGAACCAATCCATAATTAGGTCATTGTGGGAGATTAGGCATAAATTTTCCTTGAAGAATCCAAATTAGGTCAGACCTGTGGCATTTTAAAGAACCTTCAAAGGGATACTACAGGGCCGAATGTCTGATATTGAGGATCCAAAATTATAGATATAATTAAATTTTATGATCAAGCTCCTTAAAAGCAAGAAAGAGGTTCGTATTTTTTTTTCGAATTGCATAAGTCTTGCATGAAAAATCAGTTTGAATTGATTCCAAGGGAATATTGTAGAATAGATATCAGTATTGGATTCTAAAATGTCTCCTAAAAATAATTCAGCATGCATTAAGCATTTAGAAGGCTCTACTATGACTCACGAAGATGAAGAACTACAACATGACATGTCAAAAATTACAAGAGCAAGTGCACCAAAAGTTTCTCTTGCAAAGAGAAACAAAAAAATGAAATGGAAGTTTTGAAGAATGACGTGGAATCTAAGATGAATGGAATGGAAGCTAATATGGATGACATGGAAGAAAAAATGAAAGACAACATGGAAAACATGAAGAATGATCTAAAAGCAAACATAGAAGGTTTGACAAAGTTGATAGAAGAAATGTTTCCTAATGGTGAAAATATAGTAGAGGAAACTCATGATGAGAAAAAAATAAATGCTAATCATGATTTTATAAACTCTAATGTTGGATGGAATAATCACCATATTCTAAATATGGATATGAGGAAGTTTGATCGAAAGGATCCAGTAACATGGATACTATAGATGGAGGAATATTTTGATCTCAATAATGTGCAAAACACACAAAAGGTATGCATTGCAACTTTTCATTTAGAACAAAATACATTTGTATGGTATCGATGGCTTTGCTCCTATAAAAAAATTGTCACTTGGTCAATTTTTATGTTTGAAATGATAGCACATTATGAGGATACAAAGAGCAACACCTTGTTTAGCCAATTGATAAATCTCAAACAAAAGGGTTCAGTGGTGGAGCACATTGAGGACTTCCAAAAATTGAATATAAGGGTAAATAATATTCCAGAGGAACACAGGATTGATGTATTCATACGGACTTTAAAGGATAGCATCCAACATGAAGTTCACGTTTGGGAACCTGATTCATTGGAGAAGGCATTCAGATTGTCAAGAAAAATTGAATGTAAAATTATGGCGACAAGGAAGCCTACCACTCAAATCTATAAAGATGGAAGTGTTGCTACATCTAGACTTCCACAAAGTACAAGTTGACACCACAAAAATTGGAAGAAAAAATAGAAAAATGGATTTGCTACAGTTGTGATAGCAAATACACTAAAGGTCATAAGTGTGCTGAGAAGAAATTGTTTTACATAGATTGTGAAAAGGAGGAAGAAAATGAACAAGAAACTTCAAAAGAAGAGGATATACACCAGGAACCAACCCTAGAATAAGAAGAAATGAGTTATACCATATCGTGTAATGCATTGGAAGGTATTACCACTCCTCAAACTCTCAATATAGAAGGACATATCAAGAAGAAAAAGGTAATAGTGTTGATTAATTAGGGTAGTACCCATAGTTTTATTCATTGTAAGGTAGTGAAGGAATTGAATTGTTCCTATACCCAACACCATAATGTCAAGTGATGGTTGCAAATGGAGGAACTATAGATTTCTCTAGAAAATGCCATGATATCAAGCTAACCATGGGGGAATATATATTGAATAGTCCAATGCCTTCCATTCCAATGGGAGGTGTTGATGTTGTTTTACGAGTACAATGGTTACAATATTTGGGGATGATATCTTTTAATTTTCAAGAAATTTTCTTGAATTTGTTTTTTCGGAAGGAAAGGAAGTCAAATTACGGGGTATCACAGGGAATTCGGGAAAGATAATAAGCTATAATGTCATGAAAAAGATTTTTAAGAAAGAAAAATGAGGCGTAAGTGCACAATTATGCTCACTAGAAGTTCCAACATCAAAATCATCTATTTCTCCAGATCTCCTAAAAATCTTTGACAATCATTCCAAGGTGTTTGGAACTCCCAAAGGACTCCCACCTATTCGTGATCATGATCATGCTATTCATTTGATTCTAGGAAGTGTTCCTCCAAACATCAAGCCTTACAGATATCCTTATGTCCAAAAGAGTGAAATTGAACGTATGATTGCAGAAATGTTAGAGGCTGGTATAATTCAACCTAGTCAAATTTCTTTCTCTGCTCCAGTCGTATTGGTGCACAAGAAGCATGGATCATGGCCCATGTGTCCAGATTATAGGGAGCTCAATAATCTCACTATTAAAGATAAATTTCCCATTCCTATGATTGATGAATTATTGGATGAATTACATGGAGAAATTTATTTTACCAAGTTGGATCTTCGTTCAGGATATCATCAAATTATAATTAATACATAAGATATTTCAAAAACAACATTGCAAACTCATGAGGGTCATTATGAATATTTGGTCATGCCTTTTGGCCTTACCAATGCACCTTCTACATTTCAAGGGTTGATGAATTCCATTTTCAAACCATTCCTTAGAAGATTTGTGCTAGTATTTTTTGATGATATACTAATCTACAACAGGTCTTGGAAGGATCATGTTCAACATGTTGACAGGGTGCTCAAACTATTGGAGGAGAAATAATTATATGAAAAAACATCCAAATGTTTCTTTGGAGTACAAGAGGTGGAATACCTGGGTCATATTGTATCTAATGAGTGTCTTAAGGTAGACCCTAAGAAAATTAAAGCCATTAAGGAATAGAAAGTCACCACCACCATAAAGCAGTTGCGAGGATTTCTTGGTTTAATAGGGTATTATCGAAATTTTTTCAAGAATTATGGGAAAATAGCAGCACCCATAAAAACAATATTGAAGAAAGATGCATTTTCATGGACTCCTGAAGCAACTAAAGCCTTTGGATATCTTAAAGAGGCAATGTGCCTAGCACCCATCTTAGCTATGCTAGACTTCACAAAAACCTTTATTGTGGAATGTGATGCCTCAGGAAATGGAATTGGTGATGTTTTAATGCAATAAGGAAGAACCATTGATTTTTAAAGTAGTCCAATGAAAGGAAAGTATTTATAGAAAGATATTTATGAGAAGGAAATGTTGGGAATACTACATGCACTAAAGAAATGGTGACCTTACCTAATGGGAAGACACTTCAAGGTTAAAATTGAACATGATAGTCTTAAAAACTTTTTGGAACAAAGAATATCTTGAGAAGAGAAACAAAAATGGGTCACAAAGATGTTGGGTTATGACTTTGAAATCATCTACAAAAAAGGGAAGCTAAATGTTTTCGTAGATGCACTCTCAAGAAAGGATGAAGAGGTGGAAGCCTTTCTTTCTGCCATTTCTATTATCCAACCAGATTGGATAAACGAACCAAGGGATGAATGTAAGAAGGATGAAGAAGTGTGGACACTCATTCAAAAGTTACAGCAAGATCCTAGTACATCTAATACATTTAGTTGGAAAAATGATTCCTTATGGTACAAAGACCGCTTATATATTTGTAAGAATTACCAACTAAAACAAAATATTCTTTTGGAATTGCACACTTATCCTTTAGGAGGACACTCATGATTTTTAAAAACTTACCACAGGGTGAAGAAAGAATTTTTTTGGGATGGCCTTAAATCTAATATTCAGAAGTTTGTGGCAGAATGTTTGGTTTGCCAACAAAATAAAGTTGAGACAATTAAGACTCCGGGTGTTCTACAACCTTTATCCATTCCAAGTCAACGTTGGGAGGATATTTCAATGGATTTTATCGTATATTTACCTAAGTATGAAGGAAAGAGTGTCATCATGGTGGTAGTTGATAGAATTACCAAGTATGCACACTTTTGTGCATTATCTCATCCATTTAAAGCAAGTATAGTTGCTACTACATTTATGGAAACAATTCAAAATCTACATGGAAAACAAAAGATTATTGTAAGTGAGAGATATCCCATTTTTACTAGAAATTTTTGGACGAAATTATTTTCTTGTTTGGGCACTCAACTAGATCATAGCTCATCTTATCATCCACAATTCGATGGTCAAATTGATATAGTAAATAGATGTTTGGAAGTATTTCTTCGTTGTTTTGTATCTGATAAGAAAACACAATGTGTCAAGTGGTTACCTCTAGTTGAATGGTGGTATAACACTTCCTTCTATATTGTAGCAAAAATGATCCCATTTATGGCACTTTATGGATATAATTCATCATCCATCACATCATGTTTAATAGAAAATTCTAAGGTTTAAGCAGTGGAAGATCACATCGAGCATCAACAATAATTTTTGCAACTCTTAGAGGATAACCTAAATGTGGCACAAAATCGAATGAAACCACAGGCAGATCAACATCGCAGCAAGAGAATTTTTAATGTAGGAGACTGGGTATTTTTACGGCTACAACCATACAAACAAATGTCCCTCAAGCAATCTAAGAAGGATAATAAATTATCGCCAAAGTACTATGGTCCTTACAAGGTTTTGCTAAAGATTAGTACTATGGCATACAAATTGGAGCTTCCTGCTTCTTCACGAGTGCATCCAATTTTCCATGTTCCATGCTTCAAGAATGTTATAGGTGACAAACTTCCAGTTCAAATAATATTTCCAGAACTGGATGAGGAAGGAAAGGTCATATTGGAACTTGAAGCAGTCAAGGAAACAAGAACTTGATAGCTACGAAATCGATCAATGTCATAGTATCTCATCAAGTGGAAGAACTTACCCAGTGAATATTCTACATTTGAGGAGGAGAATTTTATACGAAAGCATCCGGAGCTACTCAAGCATCAAGGACAAAATTTTTTTGAAGAAGAGGGGCATGCTAGGTCCCTATATTACTAGTATAGTCACTTATTGTTGTTAGTGTAACCCCCTTATTGTTATTGTTGTACCCCTGTAACCCCAATATTATTATTATTGTGCCCTTACATTATTATTGTTAGGTCGGCTAGGATTATATTGTGATCCCATGGACTCCTATATATATAAGTAGGTATTTTCATTCATATCATCCAAGAATTTTTCATTTATGTAATGTATTGGATGTTGCCTCCTCGAAGTGGTTGATTTCTAAGGCATTTATTTCTCTTTTTCTTCTATTTTTGGAGTTGGTTTCATAACACACACCTCCAGCCACATGGGCGCCTCCCCCAACCGGCTTCATCAAACTCAACTTTGACGACGCCTATAAGGAAATCCTGGGGAAGCCGGATTCATAGGAATCTTCAAAGACTTTGATGGTAGCCCTCAACACATTTTATTTAGTGCTATCGATTAGGACAAAAACAACTCATCAGAGCTAGAGGGTCTCATCCAAGGCATAATCATAGCCATTGAGCTCAATATCCTCCCATTGGAAGTGGAAGGGGAATCCTAGGTCATTATTCAAGTCATTACACATCTCTTATCTGGGTCATCATCCAAAAAATTTACCAGGATTTGAGATTGGATTTCCGCCTGAAGCAATTGGAGCGTTGGCTTCAATAACAAAAAGCCATAAAATTTCTCCATGTGAGAAGAAAATACAATGTGGTTGCTGACGTCTTAGCCAAAACTGGAGTTGATTACACTCTTCCACTCTTCACCTCTAACTTCCAGTCCATAACAGAGGAGACTCTGGGTATGAACTGCATTAAGCTCTTGCAAAAGGACAGTGATCCCCCAGATCTGGGTGAAATTTATTGCGCTCCCTTGATTTCTCAAGACTAACACAATCCTCCACCTCCCACAAATGAAAATGAAGCACGATAGCTCGATACAACGATGCCATGCTTGGCTGCCACCTCGTGATTACACTAGTTGGAAATTGAATGCCACCATCAAAGAAATTACTGCATGTCTTGTAGCTGGATCCAAACCTCTGCGTCATTACTGGAGGAAGTTAATTCCATATAATGCCTCAATGTGGGCTCACCACTCGATGCTCTTACATTTAAGCTTTCCCTTGCCCAATTGATCGAGCTCAGTCTTCTTTCGCACTGCCTTTTCCTTGGATTCTGCACTTTCACCTTGCCATCTCGGATCTTCCTCCAAGTTCTCCCCTACCTCTACGCCTTAGCCTCACTACCTTCCTCAAATGCTTCACCATGTCTCCTAGCCAGCACGAGAAACCTCACCGTGGAAATTCTAGAGGAGAACCCCCAGCACATTTGCATCGTGAAAAGGTGGACAAGAATTTTGGTAGTGCTCTTGACCCCTCCTTTGACTCCATTGCCCAGATGGTAGCTTCTCCTCTTGGTACTCTAGGCAAGGAAGCCTCCCTCAGTTCGACCCATGATCCATACCTTCATGGTCAGCCAAAATCCAAGCATAGATGCTACAAATCGACCATCCTGTGCTCCTTTTCGCCCCTGCCATGGAAGCTTGAGAGCTTACTAGTTAATAATCCGTCTATGCAGATGGCAGAAATATGGAACCTGGTGACTGATGGAATTTGGCGCAGGGATGATAATGCTGAAGTTTCGATGGTATATGACCCTCCTCCTCCTCCACCAAGGGTTCTACATGTCCTTACGACTAAAGAGGTAGATATTGCGGGCATCTATGGATGCCCAGTTATTGAAGAAGACTCTGAAGGAATTGAAGCTATCCAGAATAAAGATGCCAAAAAGACTTGACGGTTCTTCTTCATGCTCTACAGCACTATTTTGGACACAACTGATACATTTGGTTTTTTCAGTTCTCAATAGCACTTTAGAAATTCTATCTATCTTTTATCTCTCTAGACTATTAATGTGAAGGTTTCCCTATCAGGGGCAAACCCTTCTCTTGATATTTTGGAGACAAATTTGGGCAGGAAGAGGATAAATTCCTTAGCTATATTTCTCTATGCATTGTACAATACTTATGCTTAATTAATACATTTTAGCCCAACTTATATATATATATATATATATATATACGGGGGAAAATTTTAGGGGCTAATATTCGCAAGTGGGCTAATTTTCCATGCCTTTTCTAGAAAAAAGATTCATTAATTTCCATTTTTTCTAAAACTTATTCGCTCAAATTTGATAGTATAAAATTGTCTTATCTTAAAAATAGCCATAATTTTATATAGAGACTATATAAAATTATTATAAATTTGAATACTTCTATAAAAAAATTTCCAAACATTTTACAAATTACATATTATGTACTATTGAGATTTGCCAAGGTTTCTAAAATTTGAAAGAAATTTCCATCCTTAAAATTTTCCCTATATATATATATATATATATATATATATTATTTGTTGTTTTTTTTTGTTACTTATATATTAATATTAATATTATTTGATGATATATATAGCTAGAAATGTTTTGTTATTTTTATGAGTTGCTTTTTTTGTAAATCATGATGCATTTCTTGATATTCAATGTAAAAGCGTTCCTGAAAAGGAGGAAGAAAATGTAATTGATTTGAGCAATGAAAATATTGAGTTATGAATATAAATCTATAAATCAAAAGTGAGAAGCAATAACAAACAAATGAGAATTAGAAGAAATTAAAGAAACTTATAACCTTTGTTATTTGGAATGGTGGTATTTAAGAGCATTTATTGCCTGAAGAGTTGAAGACAATTATAAGGCTTTTTAAATAGTTTAATATACGTAGATTTGAATTTCTTTGGAAGCCAATGTTTGGTGTGATTTAAATTTTAGTGTCTAAGTTTTTTACATTTGAACATTTGCAACTAACAAAATCGTTTTTAGAACATTTTTCCCTGATATTATTTATTGCGGTTGATACTAATTTTTTTTTTTAAAGAATCATTAGTTAGATTGTTTATTAAGTATTTGACTTGTTGATATATTATATTTAGGTAATGTTTTCTACTTTGGATGGAGTCTAATCCAAAATAGTGCTATGAACTTGTCAGTGATTTTGAGTCATGGATTGTCTAGTTGTGAAATTGTTGAAGTCCTTAAAAAAATTACAAGCAACAAGGAGACTGGTGATCAAATAATTGATTATGAAAATAAAACAGAAAAGAGGAAAAAAATGAATGGTTTGAATGTTATTTCTGTGCCATGTGGATTAGGTGCAGTTTTAAATGGTGCAAATGTTTGTGTTGTATGCAATATATATGTTCAAATACAAAGAAAAGTGGATGATTGTTAAAGGGAAATAAACAACATTTTTTTTTGGTACTAAAAAAGATACATTTTCCTATTACCTATGTCTCATGTGAGAAATAATTTTGGTATATTATAATTCTAGAATTTGCAGTTATGAAATTTATCTCTAGGTCTCATATTTGTTTATATTGTGTATGTGTACTTGGAATATTTATTCCAATATGGATGACTATATAAGCTTAAATTATTGCATTTCTAAATAGTTTTGATGCAATATATTTTACTCAAATTGAAACATTTATTGAAGTGCATATGTAATTTGATGTAGTTATAGAACTATGATTAGGATTGAACAATGGCTTTTATTTGCACTTTCTATAGTCATGTATGCCTAGAATGTTTTGTGTTATAAATGTCATGGTAAATAATGCTTTCAATGGCTATCAAGAAGTATGATATAAAGTTCCTTTAGTCACTTTGGTTTCCAATTTAATGTAATCATAGTCTTATGATTACAATTGGTCAATGATTTTTTCTTTATTTGTGCTTTTTTTTCTCAAATTCTAGTAGAATGTTGTGTTTTACTTATAACATAATAGGTAATATTTTCAATGGCTAGCAAACAATAGTATACAAAATCACATGACACATTTTTTGGTCATCGTTATTCGCACAAAGTAGATTATGTGTATATATCCGTCTGTTGCTCTAATGCAATGATAGTTTTCCTTTGTACACAAGTGTTATGTATTTTTCATAAACTCATTGCTATGATACTATTAATACTATTCTAGCTTACATAAATTTTTGATGGTTCTCATGTAGTTTGATTCTAAGAATATCAATTTCTTAATGATCAACGGATGATCACGAATACATTTTGAGATATGTATAGGCAACACATGAAGACACAATATACATAACTAATTTGATTTGTTTTTTTGTGTAATGAGTCATTGAGAGACCATTTAGATAAAGGTATTATAAAATAATAGATGTCGCAAAGAAACTATAATTTTTATAGCAAAATAAATTGCATAGGTTTTTTTTTTTTATGAAAAAAACAACAATATGTGTCGTGTTTTATTGATGAAAACACTTGTAATTTTTTCTTTAGTGGTTCCTACTACATAGAAACATGAGTATTTAGTTTTTCTAGTTTTCATTTTTTCCATTGACTCCATGCATTGTTCTTTTTTCGCCACCAATTATGTTTGGGTTTTTTCTTGCATATGGACACATTAGCTATGAGACTTTGTTTAGTTCCTATCATGTGCATATGTGAAAATATTGTAATGTTGATATGTTAAGCATAGTTAATTTTAATTAGTTTAGACTATATCCACTTGTTGGAAGCCTTAAAAAAAAACAAATATTGCATTATGCTAGGAACTCAAATACTTTACATTTTCTTTGGTGACATATTGTATTTATAATGCAATAATAGTTTAGTAACTTAGATGTGGTGAAATTGATTGTTTTATAGTAATATGCATTTGCATATGTTTATTAAGTCAATAAAATATTGAATATGATTATTGGTTTAAGTAGCTTTATACTCACTAAGTTAAATTAAAGTTGTTTGTTATACGAAGCTATATCGTTTTTTTAAAGTAATATTTTGATTCTATTATATTTATATATTCTAAATATGATTTAGATTAATTGGTGAATTTATTTTCGGATTTTCTTCAAATTAAATATTTGTGTTTTGAAATTTGTTAAAATGGTAATACCATTTTTGTTGCTATTATTTTAAATTGTATAAATGCATTTATTTTTAAATTATGTTTCGATTGCAAAGATTGCAATATTTAAGGTTGGTTATTTCCATTTTTGTCTACTCCATTTTTGTAGTGGTAGTACAAATTTTTGGAGTACCATGGAAAAAAATAGTGAAAAAGGATAGTGACAAAGGACATATAGAATAGATAGTACATTAGGTGTAGAATGTTTATAGTATCGTGTGTGGTGATTGAACATTGAACATAATGTAATCTATTAATGTTATAAATTATTGGCACATTTGGACAATTTGTCACATTGTGTTAATATACTTTATGGCGATGGAAATAGTTGTGTTGAAAGCTACAAAATTGCAAGAAATTGAACACAAGTTATCTAGTTTCAATTTACACAGATTAAAGCATTTCTTTTATTTATCCCAATGAAAGTTTATTTGACTCATTTGTTGTTCTACATCATTTTCGCTATAGTTCAGCTGAAATATGATATGGTATTGTAAATAACTTTCAAAATTGTTTATCTCTTGGACATGATGCTTCTTTTCATTCATTGCATAGAGTAATGTCCCCAGAATACCTTCAGGATCTCCATCATGTTAATGATCATGAAGTTTTATTGGAAGGATTTTTTGCACCTTCTTCTATGTGTGTTTCATCTACAGGTAGCTTATGTGGGGGTGAATTTGTATCAAGTGGTTCTCCAAGTGGTTTTCAGTTCAAGTGAATGGTTGGCTAATTACAAATGGTCGAGCATATCTACGATTCAATTCAGACATTGATGGTTAGATAATTTTCTACATAATCAAAATCCTACATGTGGATATTTTGAACCAATATTGTTACATAAGATAGTATATAATGTAGGTTCAATAGATATAGTGATTGAACCATGCATTTTTCCATATCAATTCTCGGTTGGACAATTTGACATATAGTTAATTGAGAAAATTTTATGTGAACATGGCTTCTTGATCTATCGAAAAAATTTCAATGACTGTCATGACTCTTTGTTTGAGTCTGTTTGTGCACTTACACTATGGTTTCATATGTCTAATATGAGAAAAAAAATTCAGAGAATTTTTACAATTGTTTTATTTGTAACGATGATAGAGATTTGAATTTTTATAACAACACTTGAATGCTAGAAACATTGAAAAATGACAATGTCTAAACAATTGGTAAGGTTGCATTATAAAACTATCAATGCCATATCCAACTAGACATATAGAAGGGAAAGGTTTTGCAATACAGTGGATATGTGAACTCCTTAGTGTCAACATATATATTTGAAATATAGAAACAAAATATATTTCTTTGATATTATATTCAACAAAAACTTTTTCCAAAGTCTTGTACCTTATGTATGTACCAATATCTACATCGCATTCACATATCCATCCAATGCTATAAATTAAGCCTGTTGAAGATATTAATGGCAATGAAAAGACACGACAAATGCTCCTAAGAATTATGGAGAGACAATATTGAAAATTGTTCTCAAGTGTACATCAGATTTTTCTTCTTAGCAATGAATATAGGTTTACTAGATGTTATAGTGAGTTAAAAAAAAATTCAAATGAGAATAAAATATGAAATTTTTTTTTGCTGAAGTGTAAAAGGATTTCACATCATCAAATGAGAACAATATTACTTTTTCAATGAAGATACAAAATAACAATGAAGTTTGTATTTATTTCTCAGATGCATATAATAAACAGTACACTCGTTTAGATCAATTTAAATCTACAATACGAGAACAAGGTGGTATAATACAAAAGAATAAAGAAACATATAAAGTCGAATAAAGAAATTGAGGAATATTTGCAATCAATCCTTGACACACCTACATATTCATCTTGCATTTGTGAAATATTTTCATTAGGGAAGGACATGCAATATATTGAAAAGGACATATTATCCACTATTTGTTATCTGATTCCTTATTCAAACTTCAAATTCATTAAACTGAATGAACAAATATGAAAATTTTGTAATAATGCAATACTCAATGAGAAAGTGCCTACATTTGCATCAACTCTTCATATTCTATGGAACGTAAAATTTGATGGCCATTGCATAATTAAAATATTTGGAAGATAAATTAGTGGCATGAAGGATGGATTTTGCACAAATAGGACAACTGGATTATAAAACATCACAAATTGGATTAATAGGAACAATTATAAATGTTCCTTCTAATCTACATAGAATTCAGAAATATTTAACTAGAGATATTGATGAAAATATGACAATGGGGATTATGATAAAAAGAAAATTTGAATACAAGAATGCCTACTTTTCTTGAAATATTTGACCAGAAAAAATGGTGTCTGAATTATATGATTTGTGAAAAATATCTCTATAAAAGAGCCAGAAGATAGTAATTAAATATGAATGGAAAAAATGTTACGATCAAAGCAAGTGAGATCATTAGACAAATAGTCCATAAATGAAGGAAGTTGACTCACCAAATGTAGATGATGATCTAGAGCTAGAAACTGAAACACTTGTACATGGTTATTTAGAGGCCTAGCTTAGCCATGATCTTGATACAAGGATAATACAAATTGCACCTTCTGAAGGGTTGCATCCCCTCCGCATTACTATAACATATTGTTAATATTTTTTTTGAAATACTTAAGACCAATATGATTTGAATAGTAATATTTTCGAGGATTCAATTAGTAATATTCTTGTTGAACTAATTGGTCAAAATTAAAATATTCAAGATGGCTTGGTCAATGGTGCTCATCAAATTTTTAGAGCATCAATGAAATTTGGAAATGGTGCAATTTGGATCAAATTTGTTGATATGATTGTTGGGACTATTCAATGGAAAAAAAATGGCACATTTGATAAAATATGGAATAATGTCCATGTGGACACCTATTACTAGAGTTTTTAGATTTTTTAGAAATAATGAATCAAACAAAAAAGGTAGTTTTACAAGAGAACAATTTCTTGTTCAACTTGCATGTGCATGAACTATATATCGATCACAAGGGTTAACAATGCACTGATATGAAACCATCTCCAAAAATAGAAGAAAAGAGAGATCAATGCCTTATAATTCAGCCACTTCCAGGGGGAAAAATACTTTACATCACATAAATGAACAATCCTTGGATGATACAAATGACACAACCTCCTTTATATATATAGGAGTCCATGGGGTCACAATATAATCCTCGCCAACTTAACAATAATAAGGTAAGGGCACAATAGTAAAAATATGGGGGATACGGGGTACAAAAATAAGAATAAGGGGGATACACTAAAAACAATAAGGGGATGATCTAGTATTATAGGGACCTAACATTCCCCTCTCCTTCAAACAAGTGTTGCCCTCAATGCTTGATTATTTCTAGATGCTTTTGTATAAAATTCTCTTCCTCCCATGTGGAGTCTTCAACGGGTAAGTTCTTCCACTTGATGCTATACTCTAAAACTGATCGATTTAGCAGCTGTGAAGTTCTTGTTTCTGTGACTGCTTCAGAACTTCTTCCTCTGTGATGTTTATCTTCTTGTTGTTTCATTTGATTCTGCACTAAAGTTAGGTTATCCATTGAGAGTTGGAGAACTTTTTGTTGATGCTTGATGTGATCTTCCACTACTTTATCATCCATATTATCTTTCATTTGAATCTTCAAACCATCTAACTTAGCCTCCATTTTTTCTTTTAAACCATCTATGTCATCTTTTATTACTCTTTGTAAGATCGAAATTCGTTGCATTGGTACTGTAATTTTGATTTCTCATACTACAATTCTTCCTCTTCATGCGTCATAGTCTAGCTTTATGAAGGATTAATGGGTGTGGAATTATTTTTGGGAGGCATTATAGAACAAAATACTGATAAAAAATCTTCAATATGCCTTTGGAATCACTTAAAAATTCTTTTTCAAACAAACATTATGCAATTTTAAAAAACAAATACACACCATTTTCTTTATTTTTATGAGGTCGATATTAAACCTGAATTATCTCTGTGATTTAGGATCTTTGATATATGAAATTAAGTCTTCTAGTATCCATATGAATCTTATTTCGAACACAACAGGTCTGACCTGATTTTGATTCTTCAAGACAAAGCTATGCCCAACCTCCCACAATGACCTAATTATGGATTGCTTCAGTAGAGAAAAATTTTATAGTGTGCCACATCTCACTGTTTCCTTATTTGGCTCTCAATTTGATAAATAGGAAAATCCAGTCTGTGTCATTGTGGCCACTTTTTATAGAATTCCAATCTGATGCTTAGAGGGTGAGTTATAATGATTTTTCCACGGTCACCTCTTTGCGATAAAATTCAGGAGCCTGAAAAAACCATAACTTCCATAGATCATATCTCTGAAAATGTTGTGAACCAAGCCCTGAAATCTTTTCAAGACTTTCCTCAGGATTTTGGCTTCACTCTGTAAAAGTTTCAGCTTGTGAAACTTTGTATAAAAAATTTTATAGTGAAAATTCCACGATGACTTGTTTAGGTGAAATTCGGGAGCCTGAAAAAAATCCTAACTTCCACATATCATATCTCTGAAAATGTTTCCAATTGATATCCGAAATGTTTACACAATGTTCCTCAGGATTTTGGATTTTCTCTGTAAAAATTTCAGCTTCTGAACCTTCGTAGAAAAAAGGTTATAACGAAAATGACATGATGGCCTATTTAGAGGAGTGAAACCCTAGAATCCGAAGCTCTCGTACCAAATGTTATGAAACCAAATCCAAAGATAGAATAAAAGAGTGATTAACACCTTAGAATTTAGAAACTTTGAGGGAGAAACCTCCTTTACATTACATAAATGAACAATCCTTGGATGATACAAATGACACAACCTCCTTTGTATATATAGGAGTCCATGGGGTCACAATATAATCCTTGTCGGCCTAACAATAATAATGTAAGGGCACAATAATAAGGGGCATAAAAATAAGAATAAGGGGGCTAAACTAACCACAGTAAGGGGATGAAATTGTATTATAGGGACCTAACATGGACAAATTGGCTTTTTATCCAAAAGGAGTTAGGAAACACAGACTTGTTTATACTGCACTTTCTCGTTTCAAAGATATTAAATCCTTGTATTTATTAAACAGATTGGAACATAGTAACTTTTCCCTCAATGGAAAAATTTCTATTGAGCTAAATAGACTTACAAAAAATGTCTCTTATGAGCTTGAATATAACATATATCAAAATAAAACCCTTGACAAATTTACGACATGTTAATTGAACACTTTCAGTTTTTCCTTGCGTTTTGAAGATATCATTGATGGTTGTGATCTAACGAGTAATACCATTCTTTGTTTCCAAGAAATAAAATTAAAATCAATTCCATTGAATCCATCATTATCAAGAAAATATTATTGTATACATTTATACCATTTACATGGAATTATGACATACTAAAAAAAAAATATTGTGGCTCAGAATAATTTGACTTATAAAAAAAGCCAAATTGAATAAAAAATTGCAATATTCCATGTTCAAGAAAAGACTATTATAATTACAAATGTATATGTTGCACCAAATACAAACATTGAAGAAATAATTGACTCCATTGCATTCGTTTTAGAACACACATGCAACAGTTACCCAATTGTGATTTTTTCTGATTTCAATGTTGATATGTTGTAAATTAATCATCAGAAAAAAAGACTACTTTCATTTATGCAAAATAATGGCCTCAAATTTCATAAAAAAAAGCAACAACTGACTATAGCTCAATGCTAGATCATAGTTGGAGAAATATTTCTGCTAGTTTTGTTTCTGTCCCTATTTTTGATTCTTATTGGACATATCCTCATATAATTTGTCTAACCATTATTTGTTATAATATTGAGTCATTTTCCCAATGTTCTTATTCTACAATTTCATTGTTGACTTGTCACAATATTTGTCACATTTGCAAATGTGTAGTTTTGACATATGCTTTCATTTTCAAATATTGAAAAAGAAAAAAAAAACATGGAAATTTCAAATTATGGTAAGTCTTTGAACCATTGACATATATTTTTCAGTTTGTCTCGTGTAACTATGGTTTTTTTAAGTCATGGTTGGCATGGAATTTACATATTTTCATTCTCACATTGCAGCATTTTTTTCTATATAGTGAGTATTATGTTTTTTTTTCTTCTAATTCATGTTTCATTACTCTTTTTGCAAGTTATTTAGGAGGAAAAAAAAATATAAATGAAAAAAAAAAAAAAAAAAAAATGTGACCATAGTGGTTCTTGATTACAAATTTCTAGAAATGAGCTACATTATGTGTTTTTGTCAGTGGAATCTATAAATTTTTTTTTTTTTTTTGTAAATTATGCACATTTACTCCATAAACACCAACATTGCATAATATTGCTATAAAAAACAAAATATATGAATATATAATTTATCGCTATAAAGAATACATTGTTTTAGATGTTCTTTACACATTTTTCTCCCACTTGATAAATTGCATTTTTATTTTTTGGCAAGGGTGGGTCCAATTATTTCGAAAAATAACATGGAAACAACTAGATCTAGAAAATTATTACTCGAAGAAGAATTTATGCAATATGAAAATTAAAAATGGTTAGTTTTGTGTTGCACTCAATGTTTATATAGACAAATTCCATGTTTGGATTCAATCAATGTCAATAATTTTTTAAACATATTGTTTTGGATTTGTATATAAATAGAGAAAAAACAATGGAAATAACATCCCCATCAATCATTGAAATATGAGCTGGAGCATATCCAAAGACTTTTGAAGGTGTTGTATTGGTTATTTATGGACCCGCACAAACTAAACTTCATTACTCTCCTGCAAAGCCATGACTGTTCCATGCTGATTTAGTTGATAGCTACATTCAACTGACTATCAAAGTGAACATGAGAAAAAATCTTATAGAGTCGTTCCAAGACATGTTTATTGTTGGAAACAAAGTTGGAATTACATATTTTGTGATAAGAAACAAGGGTATTTATGAACAAGGAGACGCAAAATGTTGCATATTGTTGCAGGAAAAAATCGCAGTTCAATCATTTGTACATGTTTGGAAGAAGCACAAATTGGCTCTAGATACAACGATACACAATCTTCTTGTCTCAAATGAAGCATATGCAGTTGGTTCAATAAGAGAAATAGTAATAGTTTGTCAGAAAAATAACATATAACTTGAACTCAATATAAAATATGGTGAAGTTGCAGATGACAATGCTAGTGTATGTTTTCTACTAAAGTAACTATAGTTTCTTTTTGAAAAAAAGCTAATAGTTTCTTTGAAACTACATTTTTTTGTATGTTTGATTTCCATCGTTATCAAGGTAGAAATTGTCCCATTATTTATTGCACGGGTTTCCTAATAAAAAAAGATATGTTATTTGATTCACTGCAGTTTCTACTAAACGATAATCATAGAGAACATATTTTCAAAATAAAACATGAATTTGAATCAAATATCACTCCACTCTATTTGTTCAAAACAATTTTCAGAAATGATGTGAAAGACAGTTAGCAGTTATGATCTGGATCAACAATTTTCGTTAAGCCATTGAATGATGAATTTGCAACAATGCATTTATTATATTTTTCACATCAAGCACATAAGTATTTTTAGTACTAGCTTCTTTGTTTATGTAACAATAGTTTTACTTTAATGTACAAAATATTCCATTTTGATAATTCATATTTGAATCTAATAATTCAATTTTTGTAGAAAAAAATAGATCGAGGGAGTGCTAAATGCCAAAAATGCTTTGTATCCTCCTATTCAACGAATATGAAATAAAAGAAAACAACACATCCATGAAAACACATATAAATTCATAGTTTGTAAATATGGCACAACACTTAACTATGAGCAGATTGTTGAATGCACCGTGGAAACAAAGAATGGAAAAATTGATTGAATGTTGCAGATGCCACAACTAAAGGAACATTGACTAATTATTTGTGTCTCCTTGTTCATAAGTGGGCTTGATTGTGGGGAAATCTCTACAGTTAAGCGCACTTGAGCCAAAGGATTTCTAGGATGGGTGACCTCACGGGAAGTCCTGGTTACCGGGTGCAAGCCCTAGAAGTGATGATTGAAGCTATGTGATTCATTTCACTAGTTCCAGTCCCACTTCTTCACCCCTGTGAGCATCACCAGATGCAATGAGTGCTAAGTGGACTATTCAAAAATTACAGGAAAACAGTTAGTTACGACTACTCTCATGGAGATGGTCAAAGATGAATGACTAAATTAACGCAGTTGAATCCCAAAAATGATATCTCGTATACCATCTACAATTTTCAATTTAAGAAAACTTTGTATTCACAAAATTTTTAATTTAACAGTTAACAACACTATTAACGAGATAAAAGGGTTGTGATTAGGAAACAAGAAGCTTCTTTCATACATCAAGAAAGTACATTTTGATAGTTAACATATTCTTCCTTTTTCCACTTTTATTTTCTTTATTGCATTAAGTCATAATTCACAAATACTTCTAATAACACTAATATATAGGTTTTCTTTTATTGCATGTTCAATAATTACAAGAATACAAAAAAACATTTAGTTCAACTCGTTCTGAACATTTGCTACAATTCAACAATGAAGAATACTTTCCTTTCCTTTTTTCTCCTTTTTTTATAACTAGCTATTATTTCTCTTTTTGTTTGTGGAAATTTTTAATAAAAAAACTTCTGCTACTGCAAATTAAAACAAAGAGCTATATTCACATGTTGCAATGTATTGTTTCAGTTATATCAAAAGTTTTGTGGGACTATGGTATTGTTTTTTGTTAACAATAACATAAGACCTTAGTTTCACAATGACATATTGTAACTGTAGAATGCTTAATATTATAATTTATATATAATCTGATATTCTACTTTTCACTTTTATATTATTGATTTCGGTTGTCATTTGTTGAAATTCTGAAATTATTTTCTACTAGATGAAAAAGAAAAAAAATAAAAACAAACAAACAAAACAAAAATAGAAAGTAAACCGGTTGCATGTGTATGGATGTGCTCATTTCTCTATATGCTCAATTAAATTTTGTGTGCTAAAAGAGCACATTACAAGAGAATTTAGATAGTTGTGTTATCGTGTTCGTTTTCTATATATCAAACTGTCCTTATTTTCCAATTTGTATAATTGTTTTTCATGTAGTGTTCATTTGTTAGTTATAATTTTTTTCCTTCTATTTTGTGACCTATATAGTGTCATCTTGCAACTATATACAACTGCAAAATTTTTTCTCCATTTCAAGCTAAGAACTTGTTATTTATCATATAACATGTTGTTATTTTTCAATGTTTGATATGTCGCAATTATTCTTTGATGAATGGTGAACCATATTTATTCTATTTAAAAGAATTGATGTCTTTTTTGAAGTGCAATGTCATTGCTATGAATAATAAATATATTAGTTATTTTGAACAACAAGCTCTTATGATAAATTTTCCATTGTTCTATGAAACAAATTTTAATTTGACAATATGACGGATTTTATTGTCTCACTAGCATAGTGTTTTTGTGCCAATATCGTGTTTGCTATTTTTTGTATATCAATTATTTAAAATATGAAATTTCGTGTTGTAGTTATATTGCAAACATGATATTAAGATATTTGTAAAATAATATATGAATAATTGGTGGTTTGATTTATTATTTTTGTTGTTCCATTTCACTCTAAAATATGTTCTTTCATTGCAACAATATGGTAATGAGTATAATTGATAATAATGTCACTAAATTTATATGTTTCCACACACCTGCTTCAATAATGCTAAATTTTTTTGGATTTTTGAGTCAAGTGGTTTTATCCATTCATTCGTTAAGAATATTAGAACTATTTTTAATCTTAATTCAATGGCCATTAGTGTTGAATTCAAGGCATAAACTTCTATTTCCATCAATAAACCAATAAAAAAGATATGGAAAATGATCATTTTAAAACAAAGTTACAGATTGTAACAAAAAATGTGTCGACAATTGGTCTCGGGCGTATGTTATTTATTATTTCAATATTATGAATGAATAAATGTGGCGAGCTCAATGATGATCCAAAATATGCGCCAAAGAGTTCAGACAGTGGAGTCACCGAGGGAACATAAAAAAAATAGATTTTTGGATAAATAGGTATGTGTTCTTCAAGCACTTACTAATTATTATTTAGTATTGTTGGATTTTTTCATGAAATACACTTTGAGTACACACATATACCATTTAATGTACCTAGTATAGCAATGTTATGAAGCCACATAATCAATATACAATTAGTAATGCACTCATTTATGAAGTTGGAACTTGTCTAAATGTACTCAGACCTTAATATTTTAATGTTAATATGAAAATTAATCTCATAATGAACAATCTTCTTCATAATTTTGTGATGTTCAACTTTAGTATCGATTTTATCATGTTCTTTTACAAATAATTCATTTTGGTCCCTTTATGGATCCAATAGTATATTGTTGTTATGCTTGCAAAATACTACATATTATCAGCCCATCTCACTGAATTCAAAAACTACAAAAAAGCATGAATGGTAGGAAGCTTTTTTCTAGGTAAACCAACACATAATAAATGACATGTTTTACTATTTTGTTTTTTGAACTTATTTTTATTTGCGCTCATAATAATTTTTTTTCAAAAGACAAATTATCATGTTTTGGATTTTGTATTTGGTGCCTCCAAGGTTACCGTATGTACTTTGTTTTGATATTGATGTCTCATTAAATCTAAATATTTTTATCGTAACACAAAAATGAAAAAAGAAAACTTTATTTAATGAACAACGAAAAAGGTGCACTTTTTCACATTTCAAGCAATTTATAAATGCCTATGTTTCATGTTTTACAGCTTATATTACCTTGGTTTCCAACCTTTTAGGTGGTTTCATACTCTTGAGACACTATAACCACCATGTCCTCTAGATACTATTGTATTTCGCTTAGTATTAACATAACAAAATTTATAGTTTTGCCTTATTTTTCATAGCTCTCTTTATATTTGCAGATTCAAATTGACTAGAGATATAAAGATACCATTTCCTGAATCAAATATGAATAAAAAAAAAATTATTCACATAGACTGAATCTATGGAACCTTGGAAATAAAAAAAAAAATCTATGGAACTTTAATCGAATTACCTATGAATAGTTTTTTCTTAAAAAGGTACAAAGAATATGTGTTCAAATCATTAAGTAACATCCCATTTTCTTACTATTTCTCTAGAGATCTGATTGAAATAAAAACAAATGTTATAGGTGATATTTACTTTCATGTATCTGCTCAATGTTCGTAGATTTGGGTTTGGTCACTTCGGAATCATGAATTCTGCAGAATAATCATAAACCTATGCCACTAGACAAGAAACCAATGAAGAGCATGATAAATATGATATATGTGACCATCTTAGGTATCCTCTATTTAGAGATTCAAAATCAGAAAATTCAATTACTCATTTATCCCTACTATTTTTATATTCCTCTTATCCATTGGTTTCACTACAATATCGCTACACATGGTGCAAGTGTGTTCAAAACCTTTTTTGTCGAAAAACATCTTTGGTTACTTTGCAAAAAAAATAAAAGCAACATTGCATTCTACTTGCAGGAATAATTCTATTGTAGCACACATATGACATGCTTTTGGCTATTTGAACAATTTGTTTGGAAATTATGGAACATAATTTACATTAGTAACTTTAAGTATGGCACATCTAGGTAACTATTTAGTAATTATCGAAGCTAGTTTTCATTGCGAGTTTCAAGTAACTAGAATTCAAATATTTATTTAGACATTGACAAATCCAATTTTATTTATAATACTAAGTATATGACACATATGAGATAAAGCTAAAATTCCAGAGATCACCATCTTTATTAAATAATACGCTGTGTGGAAATAATAATAATAATAATAATGAAGGGGCCAACTTTATATATATGATTAGTTTGTGGTGCCTGCCAGGAGCAAGTCGAAGGTCAGGCTAGATATCATATTGGAGGTCAACATTTTGTTTTGAATGCTTTTATCACATTCCACGGCCTATTTTCCTATGTAATCACACTGTTATATACACATATATTTTTTTGTGGTCCCTACTAAAATTAAGTCAGAAGTTTGACGTAGCTATGAGGTCGGAAGTCGACCTTTTAATTTCAGAAATATTTTATAAATAATTTGAGCGACCTCCCGACTTCAACATTGCACAAACTTGAAACTACATTACCTAGTGAAACCACTCGCCAATGTTATAGTCAGGATTATGATTGAATAAATGAGTGAGAAAAAAAAAATCACAGAACTTTCTGACTTCCTAATTGTACGATTAGGGCTTAAGAAAAATGAAAAAAAAAAAAAAACTTGATTGTGTATAATGTGAATTTTTATATAGAAAGTTGAAAATTTTATGTTTTAGGTTAAGTTTATTTTTTGTTGAAAATCTTGTGGCTCATTTGCAATTCCATTTTCAAAGGTTTCTCAAAATACAAAGAAAACATATAATGTTAAAAAAAAATGAACCAAAAATTGCATATGCCGAAAATAAATTTGATTTTTATGTTAAAACATTAAAATTGCGTTTTAGAAGATGTGTAAGGTGGGTTGGACCATTGTTTTAGAAAATGTGCAACTGATTGAGTGGAAAGGAAAGGATGGCAAGTGAGACCTAATCGAAGGAAACCTGCAAGCACAAAAAACCTGACAAATAACTCTGGGGTGCCTCCGCAGTGGACCACGACATAAGTGCGTGACCTCAAATCATCGACTCACGTTCACTGTGAAGGTATACCTTTGAAGAATATTTCATACCCAGGAGTACCCCGCGGTGATGTAGGCAACCAGAGACAACGTCAGCAAGTGAGCCAACTGACTGTCCATGTCATGCTCTCGTACATGTCTTGTCATGCATTTAATTTTTGTTTCCCCCTAAAAGTTCCTTTGCGCCTATAAACAGTGATTCAAAACCCTGTTATTTTCACCTCCAAGTTTCAATTCGAGTTGTCCAAACCATCCAAATCATCTTGCCATTAGTTTCTAATTTCATTCAGTCGCCACCCTAACTGAAAACATGGCCAATAGTCATCATTGTTCGATTCTTCTAGTAACATTCCTCTCATGGATACATAAAAAAATGTAATGGAAACTCGTTGCATAGTAGAACATTTTATTTTGTACTATCAAGTCATCCTTAATCAGCAAAATTCCCTTGTCTTCACAACTATGGTAAAGTCTATAACCTCATCTGCATGTGTCCCAAAAATTTATCTTTTCCCATAATTCATACACTGGATAGAATTAAAATTATACCCCAGCAATCATATTGTAATGAATCACTTGGAAGAGAGTGTGTTCCAAGTTTCATCCCTGCTAATTCATCAACCCTTTTGCTACTTGGAGTATGATTGCTATGTCAGTTTTACTGAAGAGTCAATGAAAACATATTATGACAATCTTGTAGGGAAAGATTACATGCAAATTTTATTGTTTTTGAAGCCAGAACAAGGATTTTTTTCTCTAGATGAAAAGGTATTTCCAATGGAAATTTTTGATGCAGATGTCAAGCCTATGTTACAATTTTTGTCAAAAATATTTGGAAAGGAAGATGCTTCCCATATTGACAGGTTAGTGTTTGGGTTGTTTTCTTTGATGATGAAACATGAATTAGTGCTGGACATCCCATTCTTTTGGAAGGAGAATATTAATTCTCAATTTATGAGCTTTACTCTCATTGGTTCGTTCAAGTTTCCTGAATTTTTACTTATTTTTTCATGTATCAATATGCATAAGAGTTTGTGAATTTTGGGTTAAATATTATGGATTAAAATAAGAAGAGGGAGTTACTAGTTTTTTGGACTCACCTGATAAGAAATGAACCTAGTGATGGGGGATTATTTGATTTTCTTTGTGTCAAACCAGGAGGTAACTCCTCAAATCAAAATGTGTATTAGCTGAAGAATGTACATGTATTTATACATGGAGGTGAGGCTATTGGGATTCATCTCCCAATGACTCTTGGCCTTCCTTATTTCCTAATATTAAATAATATACAATATTAAATGTGCACACCCATCCCATAGGATTAGGTGTCAACATTCCCCCCTTTAATCCGAAGGGATGTTGGTGAGTCCAAGCATCGATATGAACTTTTCAAACTTCTCTCTTCCAAGTGCTTTGGTGAAGATGTCAGCAGTTTGCTCATTTGTGGAACAATGATGTAGATGGATGGTTTTGGCCTGAACATGATGTCGAATGAGATGGTACTTTGTATTGATGTGCTTTGTTCGATCATGGAACTTTGGGTTCATGGCCAACTTTATTGCAGAAATGTTGTCGATCATGAGTGGAGTGGAATACATTTGTTTCATCTGCAAATCTTCCAGGATTTTCCGGAGCCACACAAATTCTTTTCTTGCTTCAGCTGCTGCCACATATTCTGCCTCGGTCGTGGAATCTGCTGGAACTGACTGTTTGCGTGATCTCCATGAGACAGCTCCTGATCCAAGACTCATGGTGTAACATGTAGTAGACACCCCTGTTTCTTTGTCGCCATCAAAGTCTGAATCAGAGTATCCGATCAAGCTGAAGTCGCCTACCTGTGTATATTTGAGTCCAAAGTCTTGAGTCCCCTTCAAGTACCTTAACACTCTTTTTGCAGCAGACCAATGTCCTTCACAAGGTTTTTGCATGAACCTTGAGAGGATTCCAACAGAAAATGAAATGTTAGGTCTGGTGGTGGTCAAGTAGATAAGACTTCCTATAAGCTGTCTATACTTAGTTGCATCCTCGAATTCCTTCCCTTCAATAGATGTGAGCTTCAAGTTTTGTTCCATTGGAGTGGTTAAGGGATTGCATTCATCCATGCCAAACTTGAAGAGATCTCCAATGTACTTCTTTTGAGAAAGAAATATAAATTTAGGATGTTGAATTACTTCAATACCTAGATAGTAATGAACATGACCCAAATCAGTCATTTCAAAACCTTTCTTCAATTATTTCTTCATGGATGCAATATAGCTCTCATTGTTCCCTGTTATCAAAAGATCATCTACATACACCACAAGATATACAACTGTTTTTCCAACTTTCTTAACAAACAAAGTTGCATCATCAAGATCAAAATGTTTGAAGTCAAGTTTTAGAAGATGCTCGGTTAATTTCTCATACCAGGCTCGTGGTGCTTGCTTGAGGCCATACAAGGATTTTATAAGCTTGCAAACTTTGTGTTCTTGACCCTTTACAACAAATCCTTCTGGCTGGGACATATAAACTTTCTCTTTTAGATCTCCATTCAAAAAGGCAGTTTTTACATCTATCTGATGGACTTTCCATCCATTATGAGCTATTAGGGCAAAGAGAGTCTGGATGGTGGTCCATTTTGCTGTGGGAGCAAAATTTTCTTCATAATCGATTCCTTCTTTTTGTGCAAAACCTTTTGCCACAAGCCTGGCCTTGTGCTTGTCAAGTGAGCCATCTACTTTATACTTGTTCTTGTAGACCCACTTACAGCCAATTGGTTTCGTTCCCAAAGGCGGATCAACCAGCTTCCAAGTGCCATTCTTTATCAAGGCATCATACTCCTTTTGCATCGCTTCTTTCCATTCATCATGAGAAGTGACTTCTTTGAAGGAAGTTGGTTCATGATCTGTAGACAAACTCAATTCACAGTTATAAGCAATATCCATATCAACAGGAGAATCAGAATTATCTACATCACCTTCGATTTGTTGAGTGGAACTTCTTGTTCCTGTTTTTCCAACCTCATCGGGATGAACATTCTCCAGTGTCTTTGTCAGCCATTTGGGAGGACCTTTCTGAGATGGCCCAGGCTGGTCATTTGACTGAGTTGGGATTGATTCAAGATTCAATCTCCCAATTTTGTCAATCACATCATCCAATGTGTCATCCATGGTTGTTTCTTCATGTGGGGGAGAGAGTGCTTCAGGACATGATTCCATAGTTTGATTCAATATCAGAATCCCCCCTTCAAGATGTGGAATCACATTATCAAATTCTTGGAAAGACTTTGCATGTGTGAATCTATCCAGGCGATCAAGTTGCCGCTCAACAACCTTGTCACTCTTGGAAGATTCAAGGAATATGACATCTCTTTCTATTACAAACTTCTTATTTTCTTCATCATAGAGACGATATCCTTTGGAGGTATTGGAGTACCCCAAGAAGATACATTTTTGACTTCTAGCACCAAGTTTGTTCATTTTACCCTTGGGTATCAAGGCATAACAGGTGAACCCAAAGACCCTGAAATGCTTTACCGAAGGAATGTGGCCATGCCACATTTCAAAAGGAGTTTTGTTTCTAATTGAACTTGAAGGACACCTATTCTTTATGTAAACAACACATAGAACTGCATCAGCCCAAAACATAAATTTTACATTCTTGAAAAATAACATGGAGCGGACCATATTTAAAATAGTTCTGTTCATTCTTTCAGCTACACCGTTCTGTTGTGGATTATATGGCACAGTGGTTTGATGTTTGATTCCATGTTGACGAAGATAATTTTTAAATTCGTTTGAAGTGTATTCTTTTCCATTATCAGTACGTAGAGAGCCAATATGTGTTTGTGCATCATTTTCAATCCATGCATGAAAATTCTTGAAAGTTTGAAAAGCATCAGACTTATTCTTCAGTAAGTAAATCCAACACATTCTGGTGTAGTCATCAATAAATGTCATCATGTATTTGTTTCCATTTGCAGAAGAAATAGGCATAGGGCCACATAAATCTGAATGAACAAGTTCAAGTTTCCTATGTGCTCTTGAGTGTGAATCATGAAATGGTTGTTTGCTATGCTTTCCTAGAATACATGCATCACATTCCTTAGGTTTTCTAGGAATTGTAGGCAGTCCATCAACACCATTTTTCTTCAACAAACGAAGGCTGTCATAATTTAAGTGTCCAAATCTAGCATGCCATAAAAGACTTGATGGAAATGTACCTTCATCATGATGTGAACTGAATACAAAGTTTTGAGCATGAGCGGATGAACCTTTCAGCTTCAAGAGTCTCCCTTCTTCTATTCCCTCCATGACAAGTGAGTGATCTGATGCTGATCTGACCTCTGCCTTGCCATCAAACAAGTGAACTGAGTGTCCTTGCTGCCGGATTTCGATCAGGGACAGCAAGTTTCTCTTCAACTCCGGGAAGTATAGAACCTCATGTAGGATATGATCAGGAAGACCAGGCAGTTTAAGCCTGACTGTGCCAAGCCCTGATGGCTTGAGTTTGGATTTATCTGCGAAATATACTGCTCCATCAACTTTGTCGGTGAATTCTTCAAAAAAATATTTTCTAAATGTCATGTGACATGTTGCTCCTGAATCTAGCAACCAATCATCTCTCCATGAAGTAAATGAAACATCAAATAAGTCTTCAGTTACTCCATTATTACAATGTGCTAGAACATAATGAGCGGATTCAGGTGCTTTACCTTTGTCTTTGTCATTAGTTTTACCTTTGTCTTGATTTCTTTGCTGCTCAATTTTATCCCAAGGTGTCCTGCATTTGGATGCATCATGTCCATCTTTATTGCAACGTGTGCAATGAAGATTGGATTTGTCAGATTGTCTGCCCCCCCTTTCTGTGAAGTTTCTTCTTCCTCTTCCTCTTCTACCACCTCTTCCTCTGGATGAATCTGGAGCATGAATCTTTTCTCTATGTGCCAAGTATGTAGCCTCTTTGGAAGACGAAGGGACTGTCATCTTCCCGAAAGCTTTCTCTCTTTCTGCAAACTTTTTCTCAAGTGTATCAAAGGTGATATGCTCAAGGTTCCCACTTTCTTGCAAAGACTCAAGATAATGTGAGTAAGTCGGATATAATGCCTTAACATATGCTATGAGAGGTATGTCCATTTTTACACCAGTGCTATAAATATCATGCATGATCGATCTAACTTCTGAAGCTAAGGCAAGGGGATCATCATTCTTCATTTCAAGACTGAACAACTTAATCATCAATTGAACATTTTCTAATTCTGAATGTGAGTCATAGAGTTCTTTTAGCTTGCTCAAGTCATCATAGGAATTTGAGAATGATGAAATATGGTGACTCACCTCTTCATTTACGGAAGCTGCAATCAAGGCATAGGCCTTGCAGTTCTTGTTTTCCCAAATGGCGAGCTCCTTGTTTGAAGTGGGCTTTGCTGGTGGATTTCCTTCTTGTCCTTCACAGATTCCTTTCCACAACTCATTAAAAATGAGAGTGTGCTTGATTTTCCGGGACCATTCAAGATAGTTCTCTTTGCCGGAGAGAACCACCCCTACAATAGATATAAGAGAATGCATTCTTCTGAAAGGAAAAAATGATTACTTTGTTGGAAAAAAATGTTTTTGAGGGGAAAAAATCTTCAATTCTGAAAGTATACTCAATTTAAAGGGACAAAAATACTTTTCTAAAACACTGAATTCTGCACCAATATATATATATATATATATTGAAGAAAAAGACTTTATATGAATAATTGAAAGTATGGTGTGGGGGGGGGGGGCGAGGGGGTGCTATTATGATTGTGAATAGTATTAGAAAAAGAAAGAGGTAGTATATGGTGGGAGGGGGCGATAATATGGTGGAGTGGTTTTATGGTATGAAGCGGTGGTATTAAATGGGGCGTAGGTATGAATTGTGGGCGGTATGACAGAGCGTAAATGTTATTACATATGGTGGGAGGTATGAATATAAATGGAGGCAGTATATCATGAGGGTGGTATTATGAATGATATAACAGACAACGTATTATAAATGGAGGCAACGTATTATGAATGGTGGGCGGATATAAGCAGTATTAAAACTGTTGACAAAGAAGTATTAAAAACCGTTGTGTAGTGGGGAGGTGTTTGCAGCAATATTATAAATGATATAATAGTGTGGTGTATTGCATAGGCAGCGGCTTGCTGTAGCGACAGGGCTAGTGTTATAGGGAGGTGTTTGCAGGGGGGAATGAGGGAGTTATGGGGAGGTGTTTGCGTTGAGTTCTGCGTTGGGAGAGATCGCAGAGAGGGGGCACAAGTTGTGTGAGGGCGGGGCTGGAGTGATAAGGTGTGAGGGGGCAGGATGAGGTAGCGGGTTAGGGAGAGCATGGAAGGGAGGAGTGGTGTAAGGATTATGTGCAGAGAGGAGGGCGGGTTGTGTGAGCGAAGGGGGAGCAGGGATGTGAGAAGGGCGAATGGTGTAGAGGAGGAGAGCATGGAAGGGAGGAGTTCATGCCAATTTCTTACAAAATCTTGAATGGGACTGCTCCACGTTTTCAGCGGAAGGCTCACGAATTCCTTCAACTCAGTAATAGTTGAAAATTTGGACATTGGTTTGTCTTTCATGATTATTCATAAATAAGATGGTATGGTGTAGGGGTTGAACGTTATATATTGCCTACTTTTCTCACCATGAGAATGTTTGCTAGTAGACGGAGCTTAAATGTGGACCAGATCCACTTTATGCTAATGAAGAAAGGACAATTGATTAAATTACCCATGATTGTTGGACCTTTCATAGTGAATATGAGGCAAGATGCAAAAGAAGAAAACCAAATGTTAGTAGACATGCATCTATTACTAGGTGAGAAGTGGTCTTATGATCCACATCAGGTGATTTTCGAAAGAAGGGTTGAGAATGATTACTGTGCTTCCACTCATGAGAGTAAGATTAAAATTTAAAATCTAGCTAATAATGGTTTTTTAGGTGCTGGAAGCACTAGTATTAAAACTCCTATTATCTCTGAGAAGGTGAATAACAGGGATAGAGAAAATAATGTTGATCCGGAGGAGGAGGAACAAGGAGTTGAAAAAAGAGCTAAAATAAGTGAATAAATCCCATATCCATAGGCACGTTTATCAATTTAGTTGAGAGATATAAAAAATACACAAACTTCACCATCCAGGTGTTAGCACTCAGAATGAACCTCAAGGTTGAGAAGAGGCAACTCTGAGGTAACCACAGACCAAGCTTTCGATCTAGCATCTAGCCCTGCCAGACCAGAGAGGGCTCTCTCTTTGCCAACAAAACGTGGATGCAATAACTGAATCTTAGGCTAGCTATGAAGAATAAGGATTTGGTTGATAATTGTGGGTTGAAAAAAACAAAAGAAGGGACTATTGGGCTATGAATTTGGGGCTAGTTTCTGCTGGCAAACTTGGGGAAAAGTAAGCGCAATGTACAACAAAATTAAAGATGTAATGAGAGAAGAAAAGAGGGAAAAGATCGCTTCCCTATATTCATCAATCAGGGGATGGATCTACAATGACAAATTTAGAATGAAGAGAAGCACCGGGTTACTCAACAGAGAATCTAACAGAGGATGGATTCTGAAAAGATAACCACTACATCAAACAACATAATCATTGTGAGAGGAGCATCATGCATGGATGGATTCCTAACACTTCCCTTAGAGAATGTTGTAACCAAATTAGCAGAAAAAACAAAGCATGGAAATGAATTTACAAGAAAAACATGCTACACATCAAACACCGTGATGAATCCCAAATTTAAAGAGTAGAAAAAGCTTTATTAAAATAATATTCATGGAAAACTTTACATAGTCCAATAGCAGCCTCCCTCAGCTGCAAAAATCCAAACATTAAACTTTAAAATTCATAAAATATATACAATTTTCTTATCCCTGTATTAAGAGAATTGAGCTCAACCATCTTCTTCAAAATAGAATCAGTTACATTAAATTTGGATAGAATGTCTGAAATTAGGTGTCAAATATGAACTCGTATCTCCTGAACCATAGCACCTGTTACAAAAATGAAGGAGGTTTTTGTAGATAATGAAAGTTTGGGGAAAAAACTCTCTCACATTTTGGAAATTCATTTCCAGTTGCTCGTAATATGTGCCACAAAATCTTCTCTGAAACAGAAAATCATTAATGGACCGAATTACTGAAATTAGGTGCCAAATATGAACTCGTATCTCCTAAACCATAGCACCTGTTACAAAAATGAAAGAGGTTTTTGTACATAATGTCATGTTGGAAAAAATACTCTCTCAAATTTTTGAAATTCATTTCCAGTTGCTTGTAATCTGTGCCAAAAAATCATCTCTAAAACAAAAAATCATTAAAAATTTAAATCTGTAAAAATGAGCTGTAAATATCTAGTCAAATATTCCAATTCATGACACCTGGGAATAAAATAAGAGAGGTTTTTGTTATATGGCTCGTGGTTAAAAAACCTCTTTGGGTTTCTCAAAATTACTTTCCATAGATTGTAACATGGCACCACACTAAAATGACTAAAACAGTAAAATAACCGCAAAATTTGTTTTGTTTCAATGTAGGCTTAAAATATCACTACATATCTCCCACATAGTAACATTTGTGCATAAAATGAAGGAGGTTTTTTTTATTTCGTATGTGATGGAAAAAACCTCTTTCAATTTTGTAAAATTCCTATCCAAACTGATTATGTAGTAAACTTGTCCCTGTGTGCAGCAACTGACCTCAAAACATGCATAACCAAGAATAAATCATTCATTTTGATCATATCTTCTGATCCAGAAATAGGTTACAGGAGTGTGATATACTGTTGGAAATATTTTTCCGAGCTCCTTCTGATGGACACATTTACGATATGTTTTGCACTGAATATCATGTGAAAAACATCTAACAAAACTAGACATAGTAAGAGCCCATTTTGATCCCTAGTGATAGGCTGCGAAGACTGGAACTAACATCGGCCTTATAGGGTATGGCAGCTCCTTGGAGGTGTGAAGAACACCGTAGACCAAGTGCCTCATCCATTGGGCAATATGGTGAGCAAACCTCTATAAACCCAAAAAAACTCATACCAATCCAAAAACATATACATACTGTAATATGTACATAAACCAATACCGGAAACTGAAATGCTTCCTTGGGCAGCTTATTTATGCACAAACCTACCCTACTTTGTAGAAAAATTGATAGATCTAGTAATGATGTAATGCCATATCAACCATTCAAGTAACTGTGACAAGTATGCTGCTTGGAAGTGCTTGAACCAGGACACAACTGGAAATGCTGATAGCCATACATGCACAAAACGAGTCTGGCTGTATAAAAGGAAATCTGGCTTGTTATTCAAACTGAATTTTTTTTCATATATGCCGCAACAGGATCAAAGAAGCCAAACTCTATTTTCTGCCCCAACTCCTCAATACATGCTTCCAGTTGAAAATTATTAATGCAAACATCGAAGGGCAGCCTTACCTTTCCTTCCTTCTGCTGGAAAAGGTCCCCAAAGAATGGGACTTGACAGTCTAGATCCTGGGACTATATTTGGGTCTCCAATTCAGTTGGATCTTCTTCAATTTTGATGGCAAACTCTTGCATAAAATTAAGCTTAACTTCATGGCTACATCGACAAGACTTCAAATAAGAATAAAGAGATGAAGCAAAGTTCTCATTTACCTTATCATCTATGCACATATATTCCCATTCTCTAAAGCCTTGAATAGAGGGCACCTCTATTTTGAATTCTTCCTCTTTCTCCATCCATGTTTCCAGAAAGATACGCCACGACTCTACAAATGACTTAATAGATCTGACAGGCAAATTTTCGATCCATTGTCTACATTTTCCTTGAAAGGAATCATAGAACAATCTGATAAAAACATCCTCTTTTTTGACTCTAAGAGATTCTACAAATGTTTTAAAATTTGCTACATGTTCAAGAGTCAAAGCCAGATCTTCCCCATTGAATTTAGGGCCATTACTCAAAATATATGCATCCTTTGGTAATTCATTAGGAAAACCAGGAATATTGGAAAAATCAATACATGAATACCTTGAACAAATAGAAGCAACAATTGAGTCCTTCATTTAGCCAGTGGAGCCGCCATCAATACTTTGAAACTTGGGATTTCGAACAATGGAGTCATCAGGTAGATGATTTCAGCCTTTATATGTATCTGACTACTGTCCACCATCAGCAATCAGATCTGCAACTTGAACAATCTTTCCCGGAGAAGATCTGTCACCTCGTCCCCGACAACGGCGCCAAAATGTTAGCACTCAGAATGAACCTCAAGGCTGAGAAGAGGCAACTATGAGGTAACCACAGACCAAGCTTTCAATTTGGCATCTAGCCCTGCCAGACCAGAGAGGGCTCTCTCTTTGCCAACAAAACATGGATGCAATAACTGAATCTTAGGCTAGCTATGAAGAATAAGGATTTGGTTGATAATTGTGGGTTGAAAACAACAAGAGAAGGGACTATTGGGCTATGAATTTGGGGCTAGTTTCTGCCGACAAACTTGGGGAAAAGTAAGCACAATGTACAACCAAATTAAAGATGTAATGAGAGAAGAAAAGAGGGAAAATACTGCTGCCTTGTAGGCATCAATCAGGGGATGGATCTACAGTGACAACTTTAGAAGAAAGAGAAGCACAACGTTACTCAACAGAGCATCTAATAGAGGATGGATTCTGAAAAGATAACCACTACATCAAACAACATAATCATTGTGAGAGGAGCATCATGTGTGGATGGATTCCTAACACTTCCATTAGAGAATGATGTAACCAAATTAGCAGAAAAAACAAATCATGGAAATGAATTTACAAGAAAAAAATTCTACACATCAAACACCGTGATGAATCCCAAATTTAAAGAGTAGAAAAAGCTTTATTAAAATAATATTCAAGGAAAACTTTACACAGTCCAATAGCAGCCTCCCTCTGCTGCAAAAATCCAACCTTTACACTCTGAAATTCATAAAATATATACAATTTTCTCATCCTTGTATTAAGGGAATTGAGCTCAACCATCTTCTTCAAAATAGAATCAGTTACATTAAATTTGGACCGAATTTCTGAAATTAGGTGTCAAAGATGAACTCGTATCTCCTGAACCATAGCACCTGTTATAAAAATGAAGGAGGTTTTTGTAGATAACGTCATTTTGGAGAAAATGTCTCTCAAATTTTGGAAATTCGTTTCCAATTGCTCGGAATCTGTGCAACAAAATCCTCTCTAAAACAGAAAATCATTAATGGACCAAATTGCTGAAATTATGTGCCAAAGATGAACTCGTATCTCCTGAACCATAGCACCTGTTATAAACCTGAAAGAGGTTTTTGTATTTAAGGTCATTCTTGAAAACAACCTCTCTCAAATTTTGTAAATTAATTTCGAGTTGCTCGGAATCTGCGCCACAAAATTATCTCTAAAATAGAAAATCATTAAAAATTTAGTTCTGTAAAGATGAGATGTAAAGATCTAGTCAAATATTCCAATTCATGACATCTGTGAATAAAATGAGAGAGATTTTTGTTATATGGGTTGTTTTTAACAAAAACCTCTTTGGGTTTCTCAAAATTACTTTCCATAGATTGTAACATGGCACTGCACTAAAATGACTAAAACAGTAAAATAACCGCAAAATTTGTTTTGTTTCAATGTAGGCTTAAAATATCACTGCATATCTCCCACATAGTAACATTTGTGCATAAAATGAAGGAATTTTTTGTTATTTGGTATGTGATGGACAAAACCTCTTTCAATTTTGTAAAATTCCTGTCCAAACTGATTTTGTAGTAAACTTGTCCCTGTGTGCAGCAACTGACCTCAAAACATGCATAACCAAGAATCAATCATTCATTTTGATCATATCTTCTGATCCACAAACAAGTTACAAGAGTGTGATATACCGTTGGAAATATTTTTTCGGGCTCCTTCTGATGGACACATTTATGATATGTTTTGCACTGAAGATCATGTGAAAAACATCTAAAAAAACTAGACATAGTAAGATCCCATTTTGATCCCTAGTGATAGGCTTCAAAGACTGGAACTAACACCAGGCATGAGGCTATTCGTGATAACGTGTCATTAATTAAGCGGTTTTTTGCCCAAATCAATGAGAGGAATCAGAAATTCAGAGCATGTATGGAGGCTAAAGTTGAGTCTCAAATATCCCCTGATCATACTAGATTATTAAGTGCCATGGATTTAGAGAAAGATCAACTGAAAATTTTTTTTCACACCCATCTGAAATGAAAGTAGGGTCATTATGAAATTTCAGGACTTTTAATTTAACTGTTGATACCAGGAAAATTCCCTTGATAGAATTAATTTACATATGGAATTGGTCTATTAATTGTGAATATTTTGACTAAAGCCATTTAATTTGAAAGTAAATATGAAAACATGTTGGGGAAGGTAATCAAGAAGCTGAAGTTGGAGAAGGCTAATTCCAGAGCTCTCTCCACCCGAAATGAGGAATTAAATAAGATAATTGTCAAAATTGGAGTAGACCCCAATGACAGGTCAGCTATCCAGAAGCTGTTCCATAGTGCAAAATCATATATTAATGTGCTAAGAAAGAAGTTGAAGCTCCTTACTCGAGAACACCCAATGGAAGTTGAAGTGGCTGAAGTGGAATATGAGTAAGATAAAATTTTACAGAAAGTGTTGTAGAGGGATGAGGAGATTTATGGAATTAAATATATTGTAGCTAAACTACAGGGGCATAGTGATTCACATGTTTGCACAATAGTTTTTTCATATGGAACTGATGACCCATCAACTAAAATATCACAATTAAGTACTGAGTTGAGGATGGCAGAGATTGATTTGAAAAAATCCCAAGTTGATCTTGAGACAACCATAAACATTATCTGTGATAAGGATAGCGAAATTCAAATATCAAAGGAAAATGCAGATAAGTACAAAATAGATTATCAATCAGCTTATAAAGAAAACAAGAATCTTAGAGAGAAGCTAAAGGGGACCATGTCCCTAATTCAATCTAAAGAGATTCTTTGGAATGAGATTATAGGAGTAATGAAAACAATATGGGAATCACTTGTTCTAATTTCAGAAGAAAAGAGTATAATCAGAGATCTACAAGAGCTCGTATTAGTTTACAAACAAAAACTACAATATAGAGCTCTATGGGATAAAAAGTTAATAGATTTTGCTAACTCCAAATAAAATAAAGAACTAGCATAACATGAGATTAAAGACATAAAATTCTGTTGTAGAAATTAACAAGATGGTGGTGAAGAATGCATAAGGGAAGTTAGTAGAAAATAAGTTGACAAAGATCAAGAAAGCAGTAGATAAGTTCAACGCCATGTTTGATAAAAGAACCAAGGTAGGACTACCATCTTGTTGGGATCTACAAGGTAATTTATTTGTCCTAGGAAACATATGAAACTTTGTTGGTGGAAGCAAAAAATAAAATTGACAATACTCATGAGAAGACTGTAGTTTTAAAAGGAGCAACAATTGTCAATTATCTGCATAAAGATTTTTAGTTATTATGGATGGTCAAAATTCTATTTCTGGACAAACCCACTTACACCATGATCACTTCTTTTATATTGGAACATCATAAGCTAGTCCATGCTCCGAAGACAAATGGTTAGCTCTGGAAAAAGTGCAGAAAATGGACTTCCAATCTTCTCGAAGACACATCAGTAGCAAATGATACTCATAAAATAACATAATCTTTCTATTTATTATTTTATTTTGTTTTTGTTTTTCTTATAAAATGAGGTTGTAATGTTACCCTTGATTGTAATGAAAGTAGTTGATAGAAGAAAGAAGTAGCTTAATTAGTTTTAAGAAGTTTTGTCAGTTACAAACTGCTTTTGGTATGTATTTAAGAAAGACAAAGATGAATAAGAGAGGTTGGAGTTTTGGAACCTCTGGAAGACTATATTTTTCGTACTTATTTCTGTGAAGGGTTAATGAAAGAAGTCTCAATTTTCCAACAACTATAGATGGTGGTTTGTCATTCCTATGTCATCTTGTGTCATTTCTTCTTATGAATGAAGTGAGGTAAAGAAGTTGTTGGTATTTAAATTACATTTGTAAGTATGAGTTAAATATCCTTAAATGTGCTCCTTAACTCCAACTCCTCTCTTTTCATAAAGTCTCTCTTAAACTTAAGATAATAGATCCCATGTTTACAACATAGTATCTTAAGCTTCCCTACAATTCTTCTTTTTCTTTCACATTTTAGAAGTTAAAGGTATTGCATAATATTTTATTACTCGGGGGAGTTAAGGGTTTTTAAAAACTAATTTCCAAAGGAATAGAACAAACACCGAATGATAAGTATTGTTTCCATAAAATATTGTTAAAATGTCTTAAACACGGATTCATTTTCACAAGCACGAGATTGTCTCTTAAGATTCAACATTTGATGGCATCGTTGCCACAAACAAAGAATCGAATTTTTTTTCCCTGGGTTTTCACATTATTTCCTCTGGGTTTTCAGTGAGGAAGAAATTTAGGTTTTGTTTCATCAAACTCATAATGCTGGCTTACAAAATGCCTGACAGGAGGTCAGATACCTCACAACAGATGGTCCCTACTTTATCAGACCCTGAAAGATTGATTTCTACAAGAGTTGAGAAACCTAAAATTCCCTTAACACCTAGTCCTACATTGTTTTCCCCTGGCAACAATTCAAGTCATCATTTATTTGCAAAAACATTTGAAGTACTTCATTGCTTGGAACAAGATTCACCTTTTGCACCTATTTATTTTCAAGAGCCTAAATTAGAAAAACTCTCATTTGAGTCCGTTTCTTTTACTTTTACGGAAGATAAACAAGTTCTAGTTGACTGTTCCTCTACCATTGTCCATCAACCTACTCCCATAACAGTGTTACCACCACCTCCGTTTACTTTCACAACAGGTTCACCATCTAGATTCAACCAAAGTACAGTTAATGAAGGTGTAAAAAAATATCCTCCACTCAATATTCCACAACCATTTAATGCAATGCCTCAAGAATATCTTAAATTACTTCCTCATTTCACTAGGGAAGTTGAAGTTACTACAAAGAAACATTTATCTTTGTTTTGTAATTTTGCTGAAAATTTGAATGTGGAACATCTTGATTTTGTAATGAGGCTTTTTTTTTTTTAGTATCTCAATGGAGAGGCTAGAAAGTGCTTCAAAGGATTTCCAAACAATTCCATAAATACATGGGATGAACTAGAAACTAAATTCACTCAGAGATGGGGAGAGAAAATGGATCATGGTTATTCATTAACAGAATTAAATGCAATTAAAAGAAAATATGATGAAAATATTTATGAGTTTATCAAAATATTCAATAAGTTGTATAATGGTTTACTTATAGATATTAATCCCCCTCCTTTTGTAGCGAAGGTGGTTTTTTATTGGGATTTTGACGCTGATTTCAGTTTCAAACTTAGAGAAATGAGATCCCCTAATTTTGAAAAGATACAAACATATGCTTTAGAAATTGAAGCCAATATGACTACTTCTAGGAAGGTGATAGAAAAACAGCCCTTCCAAGAGAAGGGGAAAAAGAAATAAGAGTCATAAAAGGATCAAAGGCTTGAAGATATGACTAAGGTAATTAAAAATTTATCAAATAAATTAGTAAAGTTGGAATTGGAAAATAAAAACTCCCAAAGACAAGTGCAAACAAAAAAAAATAGAGGCTTTAACCCTCAATTCAGGAAACAACCAGTGCAAATATTGCAGAGGGAAACAAAGGATCAAGATCAGATCCATGCACCGTCATATTTAGAAGTTATACATGGAGAATCAACTGAAGATGACCAAAATGATCATGAAGGCCAAATATCTGTCATGTATATGAGAGAGGATGATGAAGAACATAATTGTGGAAAAGAATATGTTGAGGCTAAAGTGTCTTTTGATGAAGATGAAGTGAATGAATACTGTAAATAATTCAGAGATTTTATGAAATATGAGTTACATAATATTTATAATCTAAGATCAAGGAAGAGAGATATGGTGCAAGACAGTGAGGATGAACAACAATATTCTTCCCCTCCTCCAATGGCGACTCAACAACAACATAACCCTGTAAGGCAGGTGAATAATTGGAAGCATCCTAAAAATTCAGTTAATAGAATGCAATAGGGTGAATCTTCCCGGAACAAATCAGATAATACTAATATTTTGGAGAAAGTTGTTCCTGTACATGAACAAGTTTGAAATTCTAGAAGGAGTGAAGAAGAACCTGAAAAGCATGTTATACAAACTTATGCTTTAATTTTAACAAAGGATTTCGAGAAGGTAAAAATTCAAGTACCTCTTTTAGAATTAACAAAAACAACAATCTCCAAGAAAGAAATTTTAGAATTTATTAATCTCACATAGAATGAAGATATAGGTGACACTGTGAATTTATAGGAAGAGAAGCTAGTGGTCACATTTGGTCCTCATGTAGAAGAAGTAGATTTTTTTGTTCCTCCCTTTTATATTTCCTTGTTGGTTCATTATTTTATTTTCCATAACTGTATGTTGGACTCAGGATCTTCCCATAATCTTATGCTATTGTCTATCATGAAGGAATTGAATCTGCAAATCACTAAGCCTTATAGGGATCTGTATTCATTTGAATCCAAGAGGGTAAAATGTGTTGGGGTAATTAAATACATGGTAGATTCTTTGGCACAAATTGCAGCAAAGAGCATTCTTTTTGATGTAATTGTTGCTGACATTCCAGCCAGGTTTGGGATGCTCTTGTCAAGATCTTGGGGAGAGCATTTGGGAGTTGTTCTTAAGCTAGATTTTACTTTTTCTATCATTCATGTCTTTAATGGGGAATAAAGGAGGTTGTACAGAGAAAGAAGATTTGTAAAAGCCACTACCAAAAAGGATGCAGGTAACTTCCCTATTTATAGTCAGGAAAAGGAAGATCTTTCACGTTTTATGTTGGATGAAGATGTAGAATTTTCTAAAGAACCAGGGAAGTAGCTCTCTTTAGCAGTTGTAAATAATAAGGTGCACTAAAGAAATATTTGGAAATTATATTTTTATGGTGCCTATTCAAAGGAAGGCAAAGGAGCTACATTCTTGTTAATATCACCAGAAGGTAACCTCATGCCTTTTTATTTCAAATTAGAGTTTTATTAAAAAAATAATGTTGCTGAGTATGAGGCCTTGATCATTAGACTTCAAACTAAAAGAAAATGGGAATTCAATGTATTTCAATTTTCGGTGATTCCAAATTGATAATAAGAGAGATAAAAAATCATTGTCAAACTAAACATCCAAGATTGAGATCATATAGAAATGAATTTTGGGACATGTTTGAGAATTTTTTTGAAGCCTTCAATATTAAATTTATTCCAAGGGAGGAGAATAGATTGGCTAATTCATTAGCAGTTGTAGCCAGCACCTTCAAGCCTAAAAATTAATCCATAGCTAACGTATGAGATATACATTAGACATTGACCTTCTATCCCAGATAATGTAAAGAATTCATAGCTTTTTGAAGATCATGAGAAGATAAATCATTTTTGACAATGATTGGAAATTTTGAAGATGCTGAAATAGATCAGGATGAAGAACAAACATATCAGAAAGAAAAGGTAACACATTTAAAGTAGTTAATATCTAATTAGAAGATTATTCAATTAAAAGATAATGTACTGCCTAAAGGTTTGGTTCCTCTTTGGAGGATTTTTTTATTCAAATGATGTTCTGTTGATTCAAAGAAAAATTATCAGGAGGAAGAGTTTCAAGATTGTAATTTGGGAACTCAGCAGTAACAAAAAATGGTGAGTTTATTCAAAGGTGTTCCCAAAAATTATAAGGAAAGGTACATTGATTTTTTCAAGAAGTACATAGATGTATTTTCTTGGTCATATGAAGATCTGAAAGCATATGATAAATATATCATACAACATAATGTCCAATTGAAAGAAGGAGTCGAACCCCATATATAAACGCACAAACAAATTAATCCATTATTATTGTCTCCGATTGAAAAATAAGTAAAGAAATTACTCCAAGAAAACATCATAGTTCCCCTCAAATATTATGATTGGGTTTCTAATATGGTTCCTATAAGGAAGAAAAATGGAGAGGTAAGATTATTTGTGGATTTTAGGAACCTGAACAGAGCATCTCTTAAGGATAATTATCCTTTACCCAAAATGGATTATGTATTAGAAAAAGTGACAGGAGCCTATAGGATGTCCATGGTTGATGGATTCTCTGAGTATAATCAGGTAGCAGTAGACAAAGAAGACTAGAAAAAGACATCATTCACAACCTCATGGGGTACTTTCATGTATGCTAGAAATCCATTTGGACTAATGAATGCAGGTACAACCTTTCAAAGGGCCATGGACATAGCATTTGTTGGAGATAAATATGTGGTTATATATCTGGATGATATCACTATTTTTCAGGATCTGATTATGAACATTTAGAACATCTGCAATGAACTTTTGAAAAGTGCAGGAAGTTTGGTTTGTCACAAAACCCCAAAAAGACTTTATTTACCTTTGAATAAGTTAAACTATTGGGCCATATGGTTTCCAAACAAGGGGTAAAAATTGATCCAGTAAGGGTAGAAGAAATCCAGAAAAATCCTTTGCCCAAAAGCAATAAGGATACTCAGAAATTTTTGGGAAAGATTAATTTTCTAAGAATATTTGTACCAAATTATGCAGATATTGTTAGAAACATAACCAATATGTTCAAAAAAGAGGCAGAAGGGCAATGGACTAAGGAAGCAAGAGAATCATTTGCTAGAATAAAGAAGGCTCTCCAAACAGCTCTTATTCTTATTAGTCCTGATTATCATAAGTTATTTTAGATATTTCATTTTCTTCCCCCTCTACTATTGTTGTTGTGTTATTGCAAAAAAATGAGGAGAGTAGAGAACATCCAATGGCATTCTTCAACAAAGTTCTCAGAGATGCTAAGCTCAAATATAACATTATTTAAAAGCAGGTATATGCATTGGTTAAAGCACCGAAAGCCTTTAGAAATTCTGTATTACAATCTCAAGTAATTGTATATGTCCCCAATGTTGTTGTCAAGGATGTGATGATTCAGAGTGATGTAGAAGGGAAGAGAGGAAAGTGGATAGAAAAAATTCAGGAATATGATCTAGACATTAAACCCACAAAACTAATCAAAAAACAAGGTTTGGCAAAGACATCAGCAGAAACAAATTTTCAAGCATTGGGAATCAATCTGTTAGCACCAGTGGATGAAGTTGTTGATGAAGAAGATAAAAATAAGCCCAAATCAGGGATGAAAATTTATTACAAATATTTATGTTCATATTGGTACAAAGATATTGTTGACTATTTGCATTTCTTCTCTTGTCCAACTTCACTGAATAGAAAAAAGTACAGATCCATCAAGCTGAAGTCTCAGCCGTATGTCATAGTAGAAGAAAAAAATTACTAGAATGATATTGTTGGTATCTTACTACTCTGCTTAACTGAAGGAGAGTCCATTGAATTTACTAAAGGCTACCATGACAATTTGTGTGGGGGTCATTACAGTTGGAAGGTTACATCACATAATATCCTCAAATCATGTTTTTATTGGCCTACATTGTTTGAACATGTGTACAAACTAGTTAGAGGTTGTCAAAAATGCCAATTGTTTGCAGAAAATAATAGACTTGCTCCTTTAGCCCTAATTCGAGTAATTATAGAAGAACCTTTTAGACAATGGGGACTAGACTTTATTGGAGAAATAAATCCACCATCAAGTGGAAAATTCAAATGGATTGTAATGGTCATTGACTACTTCACAAAGTGGGTTGAGGAAATACCCACAAAGAAAGAAAATTACCAAGTGGTAATGAAGTTATTGGAGGAGAATAAATTCAATAGGTTTAGTTTTCTAGTATAGATTATGACAGATAATGCTCAGGTATTCAATTATACTCGATTTATTAATTTCTTTCAAACATATAATGTAGTTTTGTCTCATTCTACAGCCTACCATCCACAAGGGAATGTATTGGCAGATTCCTTGAACAAAACATTGGTTATAATTGTTAAGAAAACAATCGCTGAAAATAAAATAGATTGGGACTCAAAACTGAAGTTTTTCCTTTGGGAACAGTTTGGGTTACTACTAGAAGGTCCATTGGAAAATCACCTTTTGAGTTGGTATATGGAACACATGCATTTTTTCCTAGTCAATTAGCCAAACTTGTGATTTCTTTTACTCAAGAAGCTCAGGAAAAACCCAATGCTCTAGTTAGAAGAATGAATAACGTAATTGAGTTAAGTGAAAATAGAGACAAATTTAGAGACAACATAATTACTTATGAGACAAAGATGAAAACCATTTTTGATAGGAAGGAAAGAGAAATTTTCTTTCAAGTAAGAGACTTAGTACTGAGGTGGGATACCAGAAAGGAGGATAAGGGAAAGCATGCTAATTTTTACCCCCTCTGGTATGGACCATACAGAATCACCAAATCAAGATCTAACAATACTTTTAGCTTGGAGAATTTACATGGATAATCTCTGCAGTTGTCTATGAATGGGCAATATTTGAAACATTGTTTTCAACATTGAAAGCCAAGCATTCCACCATTGTAAATACCAGATTTCCCATTGTTCATATGTCACCAAAGAAATGTTTTACTCCATTCCATAGGTGAAGGCACTAATATGTCGTTCTTAGTGCTTTCCTGGAAAAAATCACTATCCCCAGGTGGAGTCAGATGTTGTGGCTCATTTGCAATTTCATTTTCAAAGGTTTCTCAAAATACAAAAAAAAAATAAATGTTAAAAAAAAAATGAACCAAAAATTGCATATGACAAAAATGATTTTGATTTGTACGTTGAAACATTAACATTGTGTTTTGGAAGATGTGTAAGGTGGGTCCGACCGTTGTTTTAAAAAAGGTGCAACTCACTGGGTGGAAAGGAAAGGATGGTAAGTGAGACTTGATCGAAGGAAACCCACGGGCACAAATAGCTCGACAGATAACTATGGGGTGACTCCATAGTTGATCGTGACGTAATTGCATGGACTCTAATCAATGACTCATGTTCACTGTGGAGGCACACCTTTGAAGAACCTTCAGTACCCAAGAGTGCCCCCGTAGTGGCGTAGGTAGCCGGAGATAGTGTGAGCAAGCGAGCCAACTCACTATCCATGTAATGTTCCCGTACATGTCTTGTCATGCATTAAATCGTCATTTCCCCCCAAAAGTCTCACTACGCCTATAAATAGTGAGTCAAAACCCTGTTCGTTTCACCTGCAGGTTACAGTTCGAGTTGTAAAAACCATCCCAATCATCTTTCCCTTCGTTTCAAATATTTTCACTCACCACTCTAAGTGAAAACATGGCTAAAAAATCATCATTGGCTATTTATTTTAGTCACATTCCTCTCATGAATACAGAGCAGGATGTAATGGATACTTGTTGTAGAGTAGAAAATTTGCCTCTGTACTAGAAATTCATTATTAATCAACAAAATTCCCCTATCTTCACAGCCATGGTCAGGTATAGAGTCTTGTCTGCATGTTTCCCAAAAACTCATATTTTCCCAGAATTCATACACTCGCTAGCATCAACATTATACCCTAGCAAGTGTTTTTTAATGAACCACTTGGGAGAGAGTGTCTTCCAAGTTTCATCCCTGCTAATTTGTCAAGCCTTCTGCTACTCGGAGTTTGAGTCCCATGATAGTTTTACTAAAGAATAATTGACAACATATTATGACAATATTGCAGGGAAAAATTACACTGAGATTTTATTCTTTTTAAAGCCAGAACAAGGACATTTTTTCTCTAGATGAAAAGGTAGTTCCCCTAGAAATTTTTGATGCGTATGTCAATCATGTGTTACAATTTCTATCAAAAATACTTGGAAAGGAAGATGCGTCCAAGATTGGCAGGTCAGTGGTTGGGTTAGTTGCTTTGATGATGAAACGTGAAGTAGTGTTGGACATCCCATTATTTTGGTAGGAGAATATTAATTCTCAATATATGAGATTGACTCTCACTGGTTCTTTCAAATTTCCATCAATTGTTACTTATTTGTTCATGTATGAAAATGCAGAAGAGTTTGTGAATTTGGGGTTAAATATTATGGATTCAAATATGAAGAGGCAATCAGTAGTGTTTGAGACTGACCTGATAAGAAAAAAACCTAGCGATGGGGGATTATTTGATTTTGCTGCTTACTACCTGCCAATTTCCTATAAAAACTAGAATGGGACTACTCCTCCATGTTTGCTACCAAAGGGTTAGGAATTCCTTCAACTCAGTAATAGTTGCAAATGTGGAGACTTGATTTTATTTGATTATTATTAAGAAATCATATTGTATGGTGCAGGGGTTGAACCTTATAGATTGCGTAATTTTGTCCCCGTGAGAATGTTTGATTTAGAATTTACTAGACAAAGCTTGAATATGGACTAGATCCACTTTGTGCTAATGAAGAAAGGACATTTTTTTAAATTACCCATGAATATTGGACCTTTCATAATGAATATGAGGCAAGCTTCAAAATAACCAAACCAAATTTTAGAATACATGCATCTATTACTAGGTGAAATGTGGGATTATGATCCACATAAGGTGATTTCCAAAAGAAGGGTTGAGAATGGTTACTCTGCTTTTACCCATGAGAGTAGGCTTGAAATTGAAAATATGGCTAATAAGGGTTTTGCAGGTACTAGAATTACTAGTATTAAAACTCCTATTATCTCTGAGAAGGTGAATAAAAGGGATGGAGAAAAGAATGTTTATCGAGAGGAGGAGGAACAAGGAGTTGAAAAGAGAGCTAAACTATGTGAATAAATTCCATATGCATAGCTAGGTTTATCAACTGAGCTGGGAGATTTATCAAATACACCAGCTTCACCATCCAAGCAGGAGGTTGTTCATGATCAGGTGCCATTAATTAAGTAGGTTTTTTCCCAAATTGCTGAGAATAGTCATAAAATCAGAGTAAGTGTGGAGGCTCAATCTTAGTCTCAAATCTCCCTTGATCAGACTAGATTATTAACTGTTATGTATTTAGAGAAATATCAACTGAAAAATTTCTTTTTCAAACCCATATGAAATGAAAATAGGGTCATCAAGTAATTTCAGGACTGCCAATTTAACTGTGGATACCATGAATATTCCCATACCTGATAAAATTAATTTACATATGAAAAATGGTTCATTAATTGTGAATGATTTTATTAAAGCCAATGCAACTGCAAGTAAAGCTGAAAACATGTTGGGGAAGGTAATCAAGAAGCTGAAGCTAGAGAAGGCTAATTCTAGAGCTCTCTCCACCCAAAATGAGGAATTAAAGAAAATAATTATCAAGATTGCAGTAGACCCCAATGACAGGTCAGCCATGAAAAAGATGTTGCAGAGTGGAGAATCAGAAATTAAAGTGCTAAAAAAGAAGTTGAAGCTCCCTACTGGAGAACACCCAATGGCAGCTGAAGTAACAGAAGTGGAATATGAGAAAGATAAACTTTTACAACAAATGTTGTAGAGGGATGAGGAGATTTCTGGATTGAAAGAGACAATAGGTAAACTACAAAGCCAGATTGATTCACATGTCTACACAATAGTTTTATCATCTCGAATTGATGACCCAGTAGCTAAACTATCACAATTAAGTATAGAGTTGAGGATGGAAAAGATTTATTTGAAGAAATCCCAAGGTGATCTTGAGATAGCCATAAACATTATATGTGCTAAGGATATCGAAATTCAAATATCAAAGGAAAATGAAAATAAATACAAAAAAAATTATCAATCAGCTTATGAAGAAATCAAGAACCTCAGACAGAAGGTAAAGGGGAACATGTCCCTAAATCAATTTAAAGATATTCTTTGGAATGAGATTATAGGAGTAATGAAAACAATATGGGAATCACTCGTTCTAATTTCGGAAGAAAATAGTATAATCAAAGATCTACAAGAGGTCGTATTAGTTGACAAATAAAAATTGCAAGATAGAGCTCTATGGGCTGAAAAGTTAATAGATTCTGTTAACTTCAAATCATATCAAGAACTGGGAGAACATGAGATTAAATACAGAACATAATGTGTTATATAAATTAACAAGATGGTGGTGGAGAATGCGCATAGGAGGTCAACAGAAAAGAAGTTGACAGCGATCAAGCAAGCAGTAGATAAGTTCAAAACCATGTTTGATAAAAGAACCAAGGAAAGAATTCCATCTTGTTGGGATCTACAAGGTAATTTATTGTCCTGGGAAACTTATGAAACTTTGTTGGTGGAAGAAAATAGTAAAATTGAAAATACTCATGAGAAGACTGTAGTTTTAAAAGGAGAAACAATTGTCAATTATCCACATAAATATTTTTAGTTATTACGGATGGTCAAGAATATCTTTTTGGACAAGCTCACTTACACCAGGATCACTACTTTTAGATTGGAACATCATAAGCTAGTTTAACTCTGGAAAAAGTGTAGAAAATGGATGTCCAATCTTCCCAGAGACACATCAACGGCAAATGATACTCAGAAAACAACATAATCTTTCTATTTATTATTATATTTTGTTTCTTTATTTCTTATAAAAAGAGGTTGTAATGTTACACTCAATTGTAATTAAAGTATTTGATAGAAGAAAGAAGTGGTTTAAGTAGTTTTAAGAAGTTTGGGCAGTTACAAACTGCTTTTGGAATGTATTTAAGAAAGACGAAAATGGAGAAGAGAGGTTGGAGTTTTTTAACCTCTGGAAGAATATATTTTTGTCCTCATGTATTTGAAGAGTTAATGAAAAAAGTCTCAAGTTTCCTGCAACTATTCATGATGGGTTGTCTTTCTTGTGTCATCTTTTGTTATTTCATCTTATGAATGAAGTAAAGTAAAGAAGATACAGGTGTCTGAATTGAATTTGTAAGTAAGACTTATATATCCTTAAATGAACTCCTTCATTCCAGCTCCTCTCTGTTCATAAATTCTCTCTAAATATTTAGTTAATAGATCCCGCGTTTACAACATATTATCTTAAGCTTCACTATAGTTCTTCTTTTTCATTCACATTTCAATAGTTAAAGGCATTGTGTAATATTTTATTACTCCGGGGCATTAAGGGTTTTTAAAAATTAATTTCCAAAGGAATAAAACAAATACTGAATGATAAATATTGTTGCCATAAAATACTATTAAAATGCCTTAAGCACAGATTCCTTTTCATAACCAAGGGATTGTCTCTTAAGAACCAACAAAAGAAATAACAAATTTTCTAGTTCTTTCTCGATTCGGAAAAAGAAAAAAAATTGAACTCATTACAAGAATTCAATGAACATGTTTAATTTCCATATTTTCTTATTTTAAACAAATTTTTAAGATTACAATGTCCTTTTCCTGTATCATGTTTTCTTAACCCTGCTTCAAAGAAACATCAAATTAAGAAAGTATAGAAGCAGTTTCAAAAATATTTATGTAAGTAGAATATTATTTTACGAATTGGTGCATTCAAATTCAAATTTTAAATAACAGGAACATAATTATATTTTGTTACTATTCATAGGCTATAGCTGATCAAATGCCTAGAAAAATACTCAACCAACCAACTTCCAAACCAAACGACTGTCTAGATACTTGACCTGAAGACAAAAATCGACTATGTCTTATTGGTGGTCGAGACATTTCAAATTAATTATAGAAAAACAAAATGTTTGACTGTCCATCTAGCCGACCTCCTAGTCAAATGCTAATTGCAATAAACTAGTATTTTTTTTATTTGTGTGCAATGCAATTTTTAACAAATATTTTTAAAATTTTTCTGTTTGATGTTCAATTGATTGTTTGTTAAATCAATAATATTTTTTTTAATGATTTATCAATTCCTGAAAAAGAATAGTTGGAATGTTTACAAAAAATTAATGCATGTGTCCGCTTGCGATTTTCACTTTTTTCCAAACATGAGTTTAAGATTTTAGGTTATCCTGCCTGCATGTTATTTTATTAAGTGTTGTTGGAAGAAAATTTGAATTAATAAAAAAATTTAGCAGTTTCAGGAAATTTTGTGTAAGCATAGAATCAATTTTCTTCAAAAAATCCATATTTCAATTTCAAATTTTAAATTTTCAAAAATTATCCATGATGTATTGGAATTTACAGGTGATAAAATTCCAAAGAACAGAAACTCTCTAGGGATAATTTGAGATTTTAGGGTCTTTTTCTCTAGAATATGTCCTCTTCACTCTTGCTCGAAGAAGAACATAATTGATGTAATATTGTATCACATTGAATAAATTTTTCCTAAGGATAATATTAATTTTTTTTTCATATTTCTGAATTCAATTCCAAAATTTGAATAAAAAAAACTTATGTATTATTTGTTGGTGCTTACAATTGCTACAATACCCAAAAAAAAAAAAAAATGTTAATAAAAATTTTAGTATTTTAGGATATTCTGGTCACATGTTCTTTTCTTAAGTGTTGTTGCAACAAGCACTCAGTTAAAGAAAAACAACGATTTCAAAAAAAATCTTGTGTAAGCATAGCATAGTTTATTTGTTTTAGAAATTCTTGAATTCAATTTCAAATTTTGAACAAGAAAAACTTATATATCCTCTATTCTTGTTTACAGGTTATACGATGGGGAAAAAAGGAAAATATACAGCATCAAAACAAAAAATAGAGCTTATTAGATAAAGGATTAAGACAATGGATGATGTACCTGCACAGGAAGTAAGTGTCAACTTTTTACTCATGTCAGATACAACCTACAAAACAAAAAAGGTAGGTACAATGAGCTGGGAGGAGATATTTAAATTATTTGAGAAAAGAGAATGGGTAAAAAAGACAAGAGCTACTCAAACAAAGAACAATCTATTTGAAGCAATCTGAGCGACAAAGTTACATAAAGTAACAACTAGGGCAAGAATTTTTCCTTATTATGACATGATTTCATGTATTTTATCTCGTGGTGATATTAAAATGTGAACAATATATGATTATCAACAAATTTTCGTAAAATCCTATAATTCTGAAGTCTTATCGACCATGTATAAGCTTAGTCCCCCCGAAATCCAGCTTGATACCAAATTCCTTTATAAGTTTTGAAACACTTTCTTCAAAAACTTTCAAGACAATTATGATGGAGTAATTGAGGGATGGTTGAGAGAAGAAGAATAAAGTTTCAAGCTCAAAGAAAAAAATCCTTACCCAATTGCTATTTTCAAGAATTTTTTCGAATTCCATATTAAAATGCTAAGCATATTATATGGGGAATAAGATCCCGAACACTGAAAAAATAAATGGATTCCATTAATCCATATAATTTTAAATGACGGGAGACGTGTAAACCTGGTTGACATCTTGTCACAGAATATCACAGATACAACAAAAATTTCAGTGCAATCTCCACCCGACTTCAAATATATTTTTTGTATGTCTACCTATGTGATATATGTTGTTATTTTCTTGGCCGCGTTTCCCCTCATGAAATGGAATTACCCATCTAACCAGTAACTACAAATTCAAAATTATGCTCCTATTTCCCAGGAGTGTAAATTTAAGTACCATTTTTAGGATATTTACAACTATGTTCAAGTTCCTCTATATCAAATTCTATTTGGAACACCACCCACCAGGGTAATTGATAATCTGAAAGAAGACCTAGAATAAATATGGTACTACTTTTTTGAAGTTTTTTTTCATACATTAGGGTTTTTGGAATTGAAGTTGGCCCCCAACGTTTTCTGTGATATATCCCGAAATGACTTCAGTTGAGATAAGTATCCAGTCAAGATGTTTTGAATGGACAAGCCAAAAAATAGAGTAAAATGAAAAATAAATTGTGGCCTAATTTTCCAATAAAATTTGGTGACATTAATATCCGAGACAAAGGTCATGGATTCAAATAAGATCAGGAGATTCAACATATTTGGTTATTTACTTTGACCCATTATTACTATGATCCTTGTGGTTTGAATTTCCTTTATTATATAATAATCAGTTATTTTAAAAAATTTATTCATTAGTAACCACCTTTCGATTATGTGTTTATAGACATTGATGATTTTCAACAAGTTTTCCAGAGAGGAAAATTTTTGCATGCTAAAACAAGACAACAATTGCAAGAATTTAGGGAATAATTGTTTTAAAATTTCCTAAAGGAGAAGGCTCTACACCTCAACATTTCATTCGAAGAATTAAATTTTACTGAATTTTTGCAGTTTGATTTGAAGGAACTCACTACAAATGCTACTATTATTTTTCAGAACGATAAAGGGATGAAAATTGAAAAAAATAGAATATTTTTTTGTCACATGTAAATAATTTGAATGGAAAATATTGCAAAATATGCAACAAGAGCAAAAGGATAGAGTAAAATAAAAGACTCCAGAATAAAAAGAAACAGATAAGTTGAAGACTATTGTCATTGATTCTATTGACAAAAGAAAACAATAGAAGCTGAAACCATGGAAATCAAATAAATATAAGACCCTAAGTACAAAGAAACATAGGTACGTATTGAAACCAACAAGAAGTAAAATGAGAAAAAAATTTAAAAATACAACATATTTGATACTATATCTATTGTATCTCCTCAGGCATTAGTAACACTGATTTCCACTAAGATATCTTGGGAATCATTTTTGTTTAAACTCATTAGTGAGCTAAAGCCAATTGCAAATATTTTCCCTTCTTTTACAGATTATTAATTCAATACTCAAACTAAATCAGTTGTAAAAATTACAGAGAAAAGAAAACATGATGTTGTGGAAGCTGTATCGGAAATCAGTTGGCAGACTCTGGGAGACGTACAAGGAAAAGCTGAAGAAACTTATCAAGCTTTGGGAGCTTTTTTTTCAATTAAAATCAATCTTATTTGAGTGAGCTTGCATCTTCATACAATGAAAGTTTATTGAAAATTAGAGTGTTGGAGGAAATACTGAAGAAACATGAGTTTGTTCAGTGAAGAAAGCTAGCTGCGTAATTCTTCTACTTTATGCCAATGTTTTGTTGTAGAAAGACAAAACCTACAAAAAAAAAATCAGAGAGAATTGTAACAAGAAAATGAAAAACATGAAAAAGAGATTCAACAATTGAGAAAATTGCAAGAATATCAAATTTGTGTCTCTACAGAAGAATCAGACAACAATTTTGGCATTGTTGTCACATATTTTCAACAAAAAATTGAATCTCTTAGATATCAACTGAATGAGAATCAACAGACAACACAAAATATCCAGATTTTTAAAGATCAAGAATTATAAATTTGTTTGATTTTAAGGAGTTATAAATCAAAATTTTATTAAAAAATTCATAAAATATCAAGTTTTTATCAAGAAATCAAAGATTTGAATGAGAGCATTGATTCATTGGTGGAGGAAGAAAAATACATTAAGAACACATTTTTTTAGATTTTTTACTGCGAAAACGAATTTCAACCCTGTGAAATTCCAATTCTTTTTAAGAGAGATAAAAGATTGATGCTTGCTTCCCTAAGTTGCAGGGAAAAACAGAAAAAATAAATTAGAGGATACATACAAGTGCATATGAGCAATGTCGATTGATTTGGAGAAAAAGAACAAACTTCATAGAAAACTTAGACCACTCGGGTGGCAGACCATTGAAGGAAGAAATTCAGGAGAATTGAAACAACCCATAGAAGATATTGTTTCGAAGGACCAGGTAAAAATAAAAGACATAACAGTTTGCAAGAAACAATGTTTCCAAAAAATTATGTAACTTCCATTTGAGAAAATCAAGCTTATTACCAAATTTGAGGTAAAATATCATAAAATGAAGAAACATGTACAAGGATTAATTTTCAACTACCAAATCGACATCAATCCATTTTTTCCTCTCTATTTTTCTGAACTGCATGAAATATATTCACAATGGGCAGCCTATATCCATGTACATGCACCTCACATGCTCCTTCATATCAGTTAAGACGACTTTGAAGATTTGAAGATGCCTCTGTCCCTGCCAGATATCAATTAAACATAATTTTTTTTGAAATTTAATATTTAGTTTCAAAAAAATGTTGATTTTCATGTTCCAAGATGTATTTTATTTTATTTTATTTTAGTACTTTTAGACCTTTATGTTTCTGTGCAAAGGGTGCATAATAATTCAAGACTACAAAATTGCATATTCTTAATGAATTTTGAGATACCAATTTTTTCCAATAGCATTATCAACTCTCCTACATGATGGCTTGTAACATTTATTTCATTACATGGTTTTTATCCCTTAATATACGCCTTTGTTACTAAAATTGAAACATTTACTAAAGAGCATATGTAATTTAACATAGTTATAGAACTATGATTAAGAGTGAGAAAAATGTTTTATTTTCAGTTTCTACAATTATGTGTGGCTACAATGTTCTTTGTTATAAATGACATAATAGATAATTCTTTCAATAGCTATCAAATATTATGATAAAATTTTGCATTGGTCACTTTGAATTCCAATTTAATAAAATTATAGTGATATGATTACAATTGGGAAATGTTGTTGTTGTCTTCTTCTTCTTTTTTTTCTAGCCAAATGTCACGAGAATGTTGTGTTTTTACTTATAACATAGTAGGTAATGTTTTCAATGGTTGGATAACAATAGTATGCAAAATAAAATCACCCATTTTTTGTTCATCCTTATGAAAATTTTGTATTCCACGTCTTTTTTATAACCGTAAATTTAACAATTAGAGATTTGGTTATTGTTAGTTCATCATTACGATACAACACTCAAATGTGGACAAGATCGATATGCTCTATGATTTGGAAATTTTAGTTTATTTAATTTAAAGTATGCATGTATGGATACTCTAGAAAATACTAAAAACCCTGTTTTGATAGTATCGAATTGCACTAAGTTTTTTTGAAATTTGTATTTAAATATCCCGACAAATCCTATATGTTCAACATTCTCAAGTAAATTCCAATTATCAATTCAAATTTCATGATATTATGCATGGTATTATGCTCATTTTAATATTTTAATTGATGGAATTTAGATTGGTTAAATCATTTTCTAGATGTTCATTTGATCTGAATGTTGTTAGATACATAATGTACAACACTTTGGAGCAAGTGTTTGATGAATAAAGTTTGAAGAAAAAATATTTTGTTTCTGTACTTCATTTATATACGTTAAGATCAAGTATTTCACAAATGCATTGTATTCTCGAACCTCTTCTTTTTTTTGATAGGCATGTGGAAATAATGAGTTTATAGTATAATCATGTTAACCATTATTACATTGCTCTTGTTTAATGTTCCTACCATTCAACTCTTGTTTTAGGCAATTGGCAATTCTATTTTCATTGTAAATAATAAAATCAAAAAATAAATTTTATAATTTTTTTTCCCCATATTACATATATCAAAACATGGTGCAAGTGGAAAAACAGACTCGAACAAATAATCATTACAATCATTGATATAGTGCTGATATATCTAAAAGTGGTGTTCAGGTAAAATTTGCTCAGTTGACAATATGTCAACATGTCCACCTGAGAATTGCTATGGAAAAATACATAAGCCAATCTCTTAAGGTATTGGAGTTACAATATCGATTCTCCTATGTAACAAGGGTGGCCCAAAATTTCCAGATACAGAATTTTTATTATGTTGCAAATATCATATTCATGTTAATAAATGTCCACATTGAACTACAGTTCCTTATTTAATCTTACTTTTAGAACAGCAACGCGACCTTTTCTATAGGTGATATACACACATATAAAATGAAGAAAAAAATTATATAGATGGAACTATGATTAACCACATAGTAACTTGTTGCAAGAGGATTTTTTCCACTTCTCAACAATTTATAAAGTAAATTGGATACAAGCATATTAGTTCTCACAGTCATAGTTGGGCCTTCATACCTATTCACATTGGTGGTGCTTACAATATAGCATTTCCATATATTTCATTTTAAAATGTTTATAGTTGTTTATGCCACAATAAAGTTACTATTATTTTGAGGGCTACTGTACGAGTTTCGTTGAGAAAATAGATTGCACTAGATTTTGTTACACTGTTGTTTCATGTAATATATGTTTGTCACTATGTTCATCCAAACAATTATGCCTATAGAAGCAAGCACAACTTGAAAATAGGTTCCATGTTGATTGTGACTTTCAGACACAATGTGCCCATACTTCTTGCAAAAGCATTTCTATTGAAAAATCTAACAAAAAGAGCCAACCAAATATTTGCACATTTCGTCAAAACCTAATCTATCAATCACTATGCTCTTATATTCAATTATGTCAAGTATTTAAATCTCAATACAAGTGGGCTTGAAAAACTCATATTAATCAGGTTATTTTTCTAACAAAATAGTGTTCGAATTGGCAACAAAAATGGATTCTAATTTAATTTTACCTTAATTAAATTAGAAGGAAATTGTAATTATACATCAAATGATAACTTGTACAAGTTGACTAAGTTAGGAAGAATTAATTAGCTTAGTAAATTTGAGTTTGGGGTCAAACTGGAGACATGTAGAGTTAACTCTAAGTTTTAGGGGGTCCAGTTACATTTTATTTAGAGTTTGATTTTTTTAACTTAATTATTTGAGTTAAAATTAGTTTAACTAGTTCTAACTAAGAGATGAGCTAGTGAGAGGTCTAATGAATTAAATTTTATTTAATTCACATGAAATGATCAATCAGATAACTGATAATTTTCTAGAAATAGATGTTTCATGTGAGTTTTAAGAGTGACCAATTTGAGATTGGAGTTAAAGGGAAGATAATTATCAGTTGTATAATTAGAAAATTGTACAGGTCATACATGAGGTCAGCGGGATGCCTTAGATGAATTGAGAAATAAATTCTTGGGAATTTCCTAATTAATAAGGGCTCAATTCCTCCAGGAATGTGCAAGCAACGCTGATCAACCCAGAGGCCGGAAATTGGTTAAGTATTGGACCAAACTTGTTGGGGTGAGAGTGAGATAGTCATAGATATTGCAGAGGTTTCTCAGGAAGGGAAATAACATTGTATTGTTTCATATTCTCGACTTAATTCAATATACAGATAGTGGGGGTTTTAGCTGAGGGGTTCACCATATACATATTTGTGTTGTGCGGTTGAAATTATTTCTCTTTCCTATTCATGTGATTGTGCGATCGTATTTGGTTTCCACAAATTTGTAGAAATAAATTCAGTATTTTGTTTTAGCATATTACAAAATCAGTTGAATCTTTATGGATTTTCTACATGGTATCAGAGAAGGAACCGTTATAGAAGAGAATAAACTTAGTGGAGAAGGATCTCTAGATGCAAATCGAGATGGAATATCATGGGAGGTATAATTCTAAGGGCATAGGTATAGTTACCTTTCATAGGGAGTCAAGTACTCCTCTCACACTAAAAGATGTCATCTATGCTCGTAGATTAAAGAAGCATTTTTCTTCTATTTTGGAAGATCATGGATATGATGTGATATTTAGAAAAGGAAAGGATTTCCTTCGTCACAAAGCCACAAGATAGGTGAAGAAGATTGGGGTTCGAGTATAGAACATCTACAAATTGGATGTAGAAGATTGTGCTGCCTTGAGCAGGAAACCATAGAAGGTGGAGAGCGAAAACATCAGTGAGTTATGGCATAGAAGGTTGGGTCATCTACACCATGGTTCTTTGAATATCATGCAAAAAATTTCTATAGGACTTCCAAAGGGTGCATTTGAGTAGCGAGATAAATGTAAAGGGTGTACATTGGGGAAGTATACCAAATCCACCTTTCACGACAACAAAATACGAGCAAAGGAGATCCTTGAGAGAGTTTTCTGAGACATGTGTGGACTGTTCTTAACAACTTTCAAAACAAAACATAGGTAGTATGTGATTTTTGTAGATGATTTTTCACACAAGTGTTGGATTTTATTAATGCAGAAGAAAGATGAGACATTCTCAAAATTTTGCGAGTTCAAGGCACTTGTCAAGAAACATACATGGAAGAATGTGAAGGATCCAAGGAGTGACAATGGTGAAGAATATGTATTTAAGGAATTCATGAAATTTTGTGCTTCAGAAGGAATTCGAAGGGAATTGATAGCACCTCATAACCCACAACAGAATGAGGTTGTAGAAAGGAAGAACATAACAACTGTGGGAGCAACATGAGAGACTTTGCATGATCAGGGCCTATCGTTCCATTTTTGGGTGAAAGAATGCAACATAACAATATTTTTGTAGAACATAAGTCCTCATCGAATATTTGGGATGAGTAAACAAGGGGAAGATTTTTCATGTAACAAATCAGATGTGTTGCATTTGAAAAGTTTTGGTTCATCATTTTATTTCCATGTAACCATATATTCCAGGAAGATGCTAGAGCCAACAACTGAGATTGGGATATTTTTAAGGTACAATGATACACCTCATAACTATTGGGTGTACTTTCCAGCACACGAGATGACAGTGGTTAAAAGATATTTTAAATTCAATGAAGATAATGTCACGTGAATTTCCCTTCAGAGGAAGCTTCAGTTCCATGTAGTTGAGGAGCTCTTGGCTCCAAAAGAAGAACCTCAAGATGTTGAGCAACCAGAAGTAGCAATGCAATGAGTGGAAGCACCCACTTATGCAGAGATATCCTGAGATGGAAGGAAACATACTAGAGAGGCTGATAGGTTGATACTTGATGCTAGATAGAATGTGGGAGCACCCACATCACAACATAGGAATAGAAGGTCCCCATAGTGGTACAATGGATACATGGCTATTATGAGAAAAGGTGTAGACATACAACCATCCTATTTTTAGGAAGTAATGTAAAAACCAATTTTGTTTGATGCCATGGTTGAGGAGTATGAATCCATTATCATAAATATTGCATGGGAAGTTGTCCAAATACTGAAGGGTAAGTTAGTTATAGGATCCATGGGGATCTACAAGGTGAAATAGGCAAAATATGGGAGTGTGGAGAAGCACAAGGCCAGGTTTGCGGCCGAAGGGTTCTCTCAGGTGGAGGGGATTGATTATGATGAGACCTTTGCATCGTTTGCAAGGTACTCATAAATTAGATCCATCCTTTCACTTTTAGAACAAATGGGATGGAATATACATCAGATGGATGTAAACACAACCTTCCTCAATGGCATGATTAAGGAAGAGGTGCACTTTAAGAAACCATAAGGTTTTCATACCTTTGACAGAGAGTTGCATGTGTGCAGATTGAAGAGAGAATTGTATGGGCTAAAGCAAGCACCTCGTGCTTGGTACATAAGGATTGAAAACTACTTCACTGGCTTGAGCTTCACCAAGAATAAATCAGATGCAAACCTTTACCATATTGTGGTAGAAGGTAAAATTTTGATCATTGTATATTTCAATGATTTGATACTGACAGGTGATGAGGATCTCATCAAATCTTGTAAAGAGGATATCGCAAGACAATTTAATATGAAGGACACGAGATTGTTGCACTATTTCCTAGGATTGGAAATATGAAAAAGAGATGGGGAGCTATTTTTATCTCAAGGAAAGTATGCCAACAAGATTAAGAGGAAGTTCCACATGGAGGGAAATAAACCCATGTAGACTCCTCTAGCAATAAACTGTAAGAAGGAGGATGTTTCTTCATGGGAATTAGCAGATGCTACCATCTACAAGTAGCTTTTGGGTTCGCTCATGTATTTGATGAACACACGACCAAACATATTCTATGTAGTTAACAAACTTATTCAAGCTGTTGTTAAGCCTAATAGTAGCTTTTGGAAGGCAAGAAAACATGTTTTGAGATACCTGAAAGGCACTACAGAGCTTGGGCTATGGTACCCATAGAAAAAGGGAGTGATGCTTCAAGGCTTGTGACAGATGTCGATTGGGCAGGGATTCCATCTGATAGGAGGAGCACATCGCGGGGCATATTCATCATAGAATAAACAATTGTTTCCTGGAATAGCAGGAAACAAAGATAAATTTCCCTCAATTCAACAGAGGAAGAGTACATGAGAGCCAATCAGGAATTGTGTGAGGCCATCTAGATGAGGAAGATACTTGTTCATTTTTTTTTTTTACAGATGGATCCGATGATGATTTTTTTTGATAACCAGAATTGCATCAAACTTTTAATTAATCCAAATTTTCATGACAAGTACAAGCATATTGATATCAAGTATCACCATATCAAATATTGTGTGCAGAGGTGGATTATTTCATTAGAGTACATTCCCATGGAGGATTAGGATGTCAAAATCTTGATGAAGGCACTTTCAAGAAACAAATTTTAGTTCCATAGAAGTAGGATCGAGGTAGTAGCAGACAATCCTTTTCTTGTTGAGAGGGAGTGCTAAAATTGATAACAAAAAAAGGATTCTAATTTAATTTTCCCTTAATTAAATTAGAAGTAAATTGTAATTCCACATCACATGAGAGCTTGTATGAGTTAACTGAGTGAGGAAGAATTAATTAGCTTAGTCAATTCGATTTGGGAGTCAAACTGGAGACATGTAGAGTTCACTTGAAGTTTTAGGGGGTCTATTTATAGTTTAGTTAGAGTTTTAATTATTAAAATCAATTATTTGAGTTAAAATAAGTTTAACTAGTTCTAAGTGAGATATGAGCTAGTGACCGATCTAGTGAGTTAAATATGATTTAAGTCGCATGTATTGATCAATAAGTTAACTAATAATTCACTATAAATAGTTGTTTCATGTCAGTTATAAGAGTGACCTAGTTGATATTCAAGTTAAAGGGAAAAGAACTATCTGTTGTATAATTAGAAAATTGTACAGGTCATGCATAAGGTCAGGAGGTCGCCTTAGATGAATTGTGCAATCAATTCTTCTAAATTTCCTAATTAATAGGGCACAATTCCTCTAGGAATGCATAAGCAAGGATGAGCAACCCATAGGTAGTAAATTGGTTAAGTATTGGTCCAAAATTACTAGGATTAGAGTAAGACAGTCAGAGATAGTGGAGAGGTTTCTTAGGAATGCAAATAACATTGTGTTGTTTCATATTATTAACTTAATGCAATATGAAGATAGTATGGTTTTTAGCTGAGGCTTTCCTAGATACATCTTTGTGTTGTGTGATTGAAACTAATTATATTTCTTGTTAAGGTGATCACACAATCATATTTGGTTTTTGCAAATTTGTAGAAGTAGATTCAATTTTTTGTTTTATCATATTACAAGATCAGTTGAATCTATGTGTATTTTCTATAAATAGTTCATTTTAAAACACATGTTTATTTTCCAATTGGAGCAGAGCTCATGATAATGGTTTTTACAGAAGTTGAGTATGAGGGAAAAAAAAAAACAATCTGCAATTTTTCTCCAGTTGAAATTTGTTGTATATTTAGAAACATGTTTCCAAGTTTTCGAAGAACTTGAACTTTGTTGTCTTGACAGCATATACCATTTTTCCCTTAGAATTTTTTTTGAATGCAACTATCATAGAGAAATCCATTTTCGTAATATAAAACTACAATATGTTGTTGTAGCATAGGTATCTGAAACAAATTCATAGTTTTTGTTTCCTTGTCACAATATGTTATTGTATTCACTTGCCTAAAATATTTAAATTTGAATATAACTATGACTAAATAACTCTTGTAATTTAATCCTATTGATACCAAACAAGTAAAACCTGCAACTTTAATTATAGATAAAAATGTAGAGACAAACAAAAATGAGATCTGAAATTTGATAATTAGTTACTGAAATGCCAAAAATAGTTTATAATGTCACATAATATGTAGATTCATCATTTCAATAATTGACCTCAGAAGAATGGAAATAATTAGCAATGAGAAAACAATAGACTCTTTTCCTAGATTCTTGGATAGCAAAAAATATATGCTTATGTATTCATTTGTTCTGTAATATTTAAGTACATAACTTATAATCTAAATATACACCAAATAGTTTCCATTATTTTTTTGAGGTTTGCAGCAGGCGTTTTTCTCTTTTGTGCATAACAAAATTGTTGGGTGCAGGAATTTCACTTAAGCAAACTCCTTCAACACTTAATTTTCAACCCAGGGGTTTCGTAAAATTAGAGACGAAGCACAGGTAATGCCAGAAGTGGTACGATATTTTCCTATTCCTATTCCTACCTCTTAATTGAAATATTACAGAATTAAAAAAAAAAAAAAAAATTCAAAGGAAATTGACACCAAAAAAACTCTAGTGTTAGAATGTAAAAGAATGTATTTGTGAATAAATCAAGTAAAGGAACTTTCACACAACTGGAAACAATCTTAAATGGTGAAATAAGACTATATGTTTATCTTCAATATAGATAGTGGAAGTTTAACAAGTGGGCTCTTGAAAAGATTTACCTTCTAAATGATTCTCCTTTTAACCTAAGCAACCGTTCCTGTACTCTTGCAATCTGCTTGCACTAGTGCAGGTACAAAACTTATGTGAAACATATATTTTACCCTCTTATATTGAAGACTTATGTCTTTTTGTAGGTGTTGTAAGCCTTAGAGCTTAGAGCACTCTGTTCCTGTGACAAGACACTGGATCTTGCACTGGGACATAACTTCCTACACCAAGGTTTCCAAATTACTTTCGAAAGAATTAAAGGATGTGTTGAATAGAATTGAAATTGCGAGCTGAATTTTGAGATAAATTACAGATGGAAAACAATGCTTTAATCAACTGAACTTGCAATAAAAACAAACTAATAAAGCAAAACAATCTTCAGTCAGTGAAAGAAAACTTTCAGTCAAAGGATATTTCATGCAATCAAATTTAACTCTCGACAAGTTCACTTATAATGTTATAGATTAATTTTAATCCCTTTCCTTAAATTGTGAAGTGGACACATAAACTAAGAATTTGAAATGACGTTTTTTCTCATTTCACGAAGTCATTATTAAACTTCAGAAGTTTAGATTTTAATATTAGGAATTATTTCTTCTAATGGTAATGCTTACTAGCAAAAGTAAATTAAATCGTATACAAGAAAAAGGAAAATAACACTTGTTGTGAATAAATGAGAAAACGAGAGTGAAAAATACTACATGCATTGGTGCATAAAGAATCTTCCTACACGATCCAAGTGGAAGAAAAATAGGAAAGAAATTGTAGGAAATAAATAGATTTAATTTAAACTTCCACACAACGGATCCATTCACACTTTGACCATTAAATGAAATTAAATCAGAACTCTGAAGAAAGAACGAAATAAAAATTTAAGCCACTCATTTGCATGTAAATAAATTGACACACAAACCTTTTAAAATAACAAAAGCACGAGGGTAAATGATCTATGTTGAGTGGACCCTAGCCAACCATCTCGTTTCTCATTTTAGGAAACGAAACTCTTCAGCACTTTAATCAACGCATTAATAAAATATTAGACGCAATGTGAGAAAATCGTGGTCTTGTTCCTTGTATTAACTTTGATTAACAAACATACATTATGGTTCGAGTCTAGCCCAGAGCAAGGTCGATAACAAAATTACAAATTAAACAGAATTATAGTCACGCTGCTACCACTAACCTAGTTCTATCTAAGAGCTATATTTTATATATTCCTTCAGCCTATGGCCATGATTTCTAATTACAGAGCTGCTCCCAAATCAAGCCTTTCGGTTGAACATACTAACAAACAAAATTGAAAAATTGGGCCAACATTTATAATAAGGGAAGAGTTAATTGTTGGTCGTAGACCCTATCTTCAGCAACACCCCTGAATATACTCTACCTATGTTTATGTTTAGATAATACACAACCAAAATAGAATACATGGTGCAAAACGCTTGCGTGGAGTGATCGAATCATTGCGGAGATCACGGAACAATGATTGTTGGCAGTGTAGGAATACGCCTACACCATATCACGCTAACATAATTCTTAATACTTAGCTTATCAAATACTTTTAGGAAAGTAAATATAAGTTACAAGAAATATTTAAAGGCATAAAATCTATTTAAAATGATTAATAAAGTACCCAATAAACCTTAATCATGAAATATAAAGTTTATGTAGGAATAGACAGTTTTCTTCTACTATTGCAGGAATGAAAAGGTTTATGGAGAAAGGTTAATGATTATAGGAAGGGGGTCAAAATAGATAATTTTTTCACACCAACATCCTCCCATCCCTAAGGTTTTGTGTGTCCTCACACAACGTTTTACCTGCTACAAAGAAGTCTTCAAAAAGAGGGAGCAATATTTCAATCCTGCACTTCGGTACTAATTCCTGCTTTCACTACCTTTCTCTCTTTACCTCAGGCTTTCTTCAATTTTTTGGTCGCCTTCTTGAGGTTCTTGTAGAATTTATAAGCCCTAAACTTCCATATTTTCACTTGTTGTTTCTGTTCCTTGACCTCTGCGACCATCCGTACCTGGCCTTACTTTTTCCATTTCTGCTCCTTCATGACCTGGTTCAAGGCCTCTAAGTTGTGAACTTGTTGTTCCAGGTCTAGCATCCAGTTATGGAGGTAGAGGGTAGAGGCCTATGTGTCCAAATCATCTAGTGAAAGCACCTTTTTTGAAATGAATTCAAAGCATGTACCATCATTTCCAAGATCGAAGTTGTCTTGGTCATCCAATGTATGCATCATGATATTTCCAAGGGTTTCTGTGCGAGGAGCTTCCATGTCTCCAAGGGGTTTTGGTACCCTTCATGTTCTTTGTGCCAAGGGCTTTAGTACCCAACAAACCTAACTCATCAGAGACTTCATTTCCTTTTTCATCCAACTCGTCAGGAGCTTCAGAACCCTGTTCATTTAAACCATCATGGTCTTGAGTACCATGTTCATCAAAATTTTCGAGGGTCTGTATGTGCTGCACCTCATCTTCTTATTGACCCTCTGTCGAATTTTCTCTTGAACTTGGTGTCATATTTTTTTTCCCTAATTTGTGAATGAAGGTTGAAAAAGATATTTCGTCTTCCTTCTCCACATTTTCTTCATTCACTAGAGTGTGGGCTGCTACATCCGCAAGAACTAAAAGGTTATGATCTCCAGGTGAAACCAGGGGTGATTCGTCAATCACAATAGGAGAGCTCGATCGATACTAAAATTTCCCCAGAGAGACAGTCCTTTTATTGATTGGGGTCTTGATCGATTTTCTCTTTGTTGAGGGTGGAGTGTCTTTGACAAACTTTCCCTCTGCTTTCACCTACTTAATTTTTCTCTTTCGTTTGGTTGGGGATGAATTCTCTGCCTTCCTTTTATTTCTTGCACTTGTGCCGGATGACTTCCCCACACTTCTCGCCCAAAATTCTTTCAGGTATGCATCCCAGGTCACTTCCTTTTCCTCTAGCTCTTTCTTGACCAGGATTGCAATGAGCCTATGATGGCATAGCATACATTTCCTTGATTCGAAGTGCAACAATAACTGAATGTGGTATATGAACGTTAAATAATAACATCCTTCATAGGTCAAGAAATTTTGTAATACAAAGAGGAGGTCTTTCCATTTTCCCAGCATGGCGCTGTCGAAAAGTCCTTTCTTCCATTCAACCTTGAGCTTTCGGTTGACCGCAAACCGACGCTATCTTTTCTTTTCAATCCTCTCCTTCTTGAACCATTGTTACCCTGTGGTTGACAAGCCTATAGATCATGGTATAGATTCCTCCATGACTTCAAATTGAAGTGACACGACTTTAGCTCGGCCTCCCTCGATTGTCTTTACAAACTCCACAGCCACGGCTATATCGAACCCATCAAATTTCTACAAGAATGGGAGAAATACCAATTCTTGCAATAGTGCAAGACATTTTCGATATTTCGTTGTTTTTTCTATCTCCCTTGATCATGATGGTTCATTTCTCATGGGTGCCATCTTCGTTTGAATTCACCTCAATTCTTTGTCACATCCTTGGAAGTATTTCAAAGTGAGAAATATTGAAGGTTGCTGAGAATTTTATGCCGGAGGTTCATCCATCCACTACCTTATTGGTCCCATCCATCCAATCACATTCAATCACTAAAATGACTCCTTGTATCATATGCATACACGTATCAATCTGCTACTGGCAGCCAGCAATAATAATTGGAGGAAGAGGATGTTTTTATGGTGACGGTGTAATGGTCATGAATGATCAGGTTATGAGGTAAGGTTATGATGAGCAAGTGATGGAGGATCTTTTCAAAGGAGGTAAGTATGGGGTTTTTGGTAGATATTTATTATCCCAAATTTTACCTAATAATTCATTTAAGATGTACTTCAGTACTTATTAAAGAGATTAGAATTCAAAACCTAAAATAAATTGCACTTAAATAATTTCTCCCTAAGTCGGTAATATGATAAAGCAGAGTGTTAAGAAAAATTTAAATAATGTTATGATCGATTAGTGCAATATTCATTCATATATATAAAAAATTCTATAAGAATTTTGCATCAATCACTTTTGTAATGTGTTAAATATTTTTACAATGTGCTTTCACAGTCGGGTGCATGCCTGCACTAGTCGTGCCTGTACTAATCCTTCTTGCACTACAACGTTCTTGCACTGAACCTGCTTGCACTATGCATTTCTGCACCGAGGACTTCACAGAAATAAGAAAATTCTGATAGACTAGAGTTCTTTGGTTGGACTTTAAATATTTTTTACCTGAATATACAAGAGAAGTTTTACTCACCATCCTTTGGTGTTTCATAAGCATGCCTTCTGATTCGACTACATCAGATCTGAAAATCAATATATGAGGGAATAAAGAAGTGGGAATGGGGTAATTTTTAGAAAGGGAAGGAACAATATGCTAGGGACTCCAATAATAGTACAACTAAGGGGGAAAACGAAATGGGATGTGGAAACAATTCAAAGGAGAAAGAGGAATTTTATGAAATTGGGTAAGGGTAGTTTTATTTAGAAGAAAAAGGAGGGAAATTCATTATGGGATTAAGAAAAGAAAAATAGTGGTAATTTACGAAATGGGAAATATAATAAAGGAACAATTTTACCTTCAAAATCTTCGTGCATAGTGCAACATGGCTGCACCTTTGTCCACAAATGGATATAAATGAATATAATATACATGTGTCTGCACCTTCAATTATTCCACCAGCAACACTAAAAGCTTTTAAGCGATGATAGAATCACATATCAAACCAAACATTTAATGCTTAACTTAATAGAGTTTGTGTCAGACCTAAAACAACATTAAAATGTTGTTTATAAACACATCACATCCAAATTCTAGTTTAAACCTCATGCATCTAAATTATGCAATATCCGTTGGATTAAAAATCTTGACGCTGAAACTGTTAGATCTGTTGAGTGCTAGGCGAACAATTCCAATTATGAATTCTAATTTATAATTTTATCTAGTCCATCTGATCTCTTAAATTCCTTGCAACTTGAATTACTTGGTGATTTCCTTGGCTCCAGCATTACTATTTTTTCAATTCCACTAGTCTCTACACTTTCGCAAAGAAAAGACACAGTCTTCATATACCAATGACTGTTGCATTTTTTATACATCTGAACTACCTCACTTTCCAAATGAACGTAGGGTTTTCAAAGGAAATATATACATGGCAATGAATCAACAGATCCCTCATAAAATAAAGAAATAATTTGGAAAGGAACTGATAACATTGGTTTGACAATGACAATTACCATTCTATTTCACAATAAACGCAGAAATTAAGTGAAGATAAATGCACAGAATTTGAGAACATTCCTCTCAGTATATTTCAAATTCGTATGATTCAAACATGATTTTGCTATGTATTCGACTATCGATTTCAACAAACATACCGTGTGGTCACAACAGCCAGAATCCCCTTCTTTGGCAATTACATTAAGCATCAAATCAATAGATTTCACCTCTTTACATTGATCCATTCTCCCTTATTATTGTTAATTTTTTTTGGATTACAACGTAGCTCTAGTTTTAATACTTCAAACATTCAAAATAATTTCGCCTGCAGATATATCTTTAGAACTCTGCACTTACTCCAGATTAGACACACAGATTTTGGAATCAAATCCTTAAATGCATAATTCCTTCATGGTAAATCTATTTTTCATACAATCAATTTGGTTAGTGGTTCTGCATAATAGTGAATATTCCCAAATTAATTCAATACAGAAAAGCACCACCAATATATATACAAATTCAAAATTCAAAGGATTTTAATCCCAACTCAATACCAAAATCAGAATTTCACCCAAAGCTAAAATCTATTATTCAAAAATTTACATAAGCTTAGAACATCGTGTGTTCTGTCTATTCACTTTTAGGCCCGATTTTAATTCACTTTGCCATTTTCCTCTATACTTCTCATCTCATGTCTATCTCCTACATCTGCTTATTATATACAAATGGATTCCAAACCAAATTTGGTTTTAGATCCTTAATTTACTCAAAAAACCCCTAATTCTTCCAAGTCCTCATTAATTTCCAAAATCTCTCTTTATCCCTAAGGATCCTCTCTAATCCCATAAATTTATGCAACCAATTCTTAATTTCAAATCTACAATCTATACTTCTCATCTCATGTCTATCTCCTACATCTGCTTATTATATACAAATGGATTCCAAACCAAATTTGGTTTTAGATCCTTAATTTACTCAAAAAATCCCTAATTCTTCCAAGTCCTCATTAATTTCCAAAATCTCTCTTTATCCCTAAGGATCCTCTCTAATCCCATAAATTTATGCAACCAATTCTTAATTTCAAATCTACAATAATTTCTCAAATCTCACAATTCCTCATTCTCTCATATTTTCTAACATTTGAGAACATTTACAATTATTCTCAAAATATTAACTTAAATCCTATTCTAGATCACTGAAAGCATCTAAAATTACATTTAGAGAATCAACTCTAAAAAAAAACATAACACCTCTCAAGTCTCCCAATACTTTTGACATTGAAGCAGGATGCTCCTGCATCAGACATCCATGTAGAAAATTTTCATAGACTCCTGTCTATTAGGTCTTTTTCTTTTTTGTAATAATGCAACAGCCACAAGTCTCAATGACTTGCTACCCCTAGGATTCCAAATTCTGTCCTTCAGTGATTTCCTTGATTCTTTCAACTGTTTAAATATTCTGTTGTATTTCCTTTCTTCTCCTAGTTTCCATCATCATTTTCAACACTTCATTTTATTTTCCTTCAATATTTGTTATAGTCCAGCTTTCTATCCACATGATTCTCTGTCTGCAACTCTTTTTCTCGTGTTCATTTCTTGTAAGCTTCAACAAATTCTCTATTTCTCTATCCAAATTATTTTGTTGTTGTTGTCCTTCTCCTTGTGTATGAGTTTCAAAACTCTCGCTACCTTTTTTTCTTCAAATTCTGCTATCATCTTTGAGATTACGACAAATACTGTTGTAGATATTGCTACCTCCCAAACTTCCTAAATATATTTGAAGATATCTCCCTCTGCAATATCCAATTTTTGTTCTACAAATTTATTTTCAAAAACTAAATTACTCTTTAATTCCTTGACTGTAGTAACAATTTCTTCCACTGCTGCAAATCTTTTGCAATATTCATTGAATAGCATAACCTTTTCCTTCATTAGAATAAAATTCTAATCTTGACTCTTTGAAATGTTTGTGTACATTTCTCTTTCTTCCTTCATCTTTATGACAACTTCCAGTGACTGTATGTTACCCGCAAAATCTTCAAAACCTACAATCACACTCAAATTTTTAGTTTTAAAATCTCATGACTCAATAGTTTTGTTTGATGATTCTATCATCAAATCTCTTTTTTGTTCCAAGTCTTCTATGTGACTCAAAAAATCTTCAGTGATCTTCATCTCAACTTTCTCAAGCATACCATTTGAATACTTGACATCTTTTGCTGCTTCTTCTTGATTTTGGTCATCATTGTAATTACACTCCAATTGTGTATGAGCTTCCTCAAAACTCAAATTCTCTCTCTCTGCCATGAAATTATCTGCAAACGTACATGAATTGTCAATTTCAAAATCATAAATCTCAGTTGCCTGAATTGATGATTCAAACATCACTGCTCCATTTTCAAGCTCAAAAGAAACTTGTTCTTCTCTAGCAACTTCACTTTGTTGTAGCTTCACTCTGAGATTTTTTTGTCCTTAATTGAACATCTATAATTTTCCCAAGCTTTCTCAGTTCCTTTATTAACTGCATATCCACTTGCTGCTATTGTAGCTTATACCATTTCTCCTTATTTCCCATTATGTAGTTGTATCTTTCATCTCCTTTACTTTTCTGGAACATTTCTATCAACAATGCCAGTTGAAAATTTATCTCAGTCTTCTCTTTGATATTAAATATCTTCTGCATAATTCCTCTGATTTCAGCTTCATATTTATCAAAATTGTCTTCTATACCTACAACCATATTATTAATTGAAGAGTTAAAATATTTACATAAATCTACAATTTATTCTTTATTAGGTTCTGCAAGCTTCTTTCCTCCATCTGGTTCCTTGAGCCATCTTTCCAAGAACTTCATTTCTATGTGAAATTTTTTCAGCATTTCTTCACAATCTTCATTCTCAGTTTCACTCTTCTTCTGGCATTCATCTTGAATTATCTTGTTTTATGTATCGTCACATTGAAAAATTATTTCATCAATTTCCTTAAACAAATTTATTTGCTTACCTCCTTGGAATATCAATGCGGAATTTTCATTATGCTTCTACTCCATAACAACTTTAACTAGCTGTCTTATACCAAACAAAAATTCATCTATGAATAATTTATGCTACAATAAATCAATATATTCCTCCTCTAAAAAAAAAATCTCCATCATACTTCACCTCAGGAGCTTTATTCATTTTCGTGATAGTTTCACCAGACTGTCCGTCATCTTCTGCACATCCTACAAACACATACAAACTATGAGACTTAAAATCACAAGATCCCATAACCTCATTTTCTTCTCTTGTCAACATATCTTCAAATTGTTCTGGACTATTCCAATAGTCCATGGATTCTTTCTCATTGTCATCTTCACCCAGAATTTCAACCTGTTCTGGTCCACAAATGGAAACTTCCATTTCTACTTCTCTAAGTTTTTCAACCAACCACTTCATTTGTCTCTGTCGTAGGCTTATTTGTAACTTAGACCACTTCACTGTATTTTTCTCAAGACCCAAACTTGCCTTTTATTTTCCTCTACCAGAATTGTTAACTCATCGAGTTATTTTCTTAACTCAACCAACTCCTTCTCAAGCTCCTCTTCACTCGTCTGGTTCATGCGAATTATTTTAGCACCCTTTTCTTTCACTTTGTAGATTTCTTCTGAACCTTCTCTATGACTTCCCATAACCATATTCACTTCTGTGTGAGCTTATACACCTACAACCAATCAAATTCCTTCTAAGTTGATCTTCTCACCAAGCTTCTTCTCTTCCTTGTCTTAAAGTCATCTTTCCTTAGAACTTGCACTGAGGAAACTTGCTCTCTCTCTAGTTGCTACAATCACTTCTCTTAAGGACTCTTTATCCTTATCTATTCCAAGCCTCGTCTGGAATAATGTTCTGCTACAATCTCAAGAACTTTCAAAAGTTCTTCCTATAGTTTTACTGTTGTAATCTTGTGCCAAATTTCACCATTCATTTAATTGCTGCAATTTTTCATACCTTTGTAATTAAAATTATGTCTTGGCTGGTTGTCTCTCGCAAACATGCAACTTTTGCACTCCCTTTATCTATTCAATCTGTAAAATATCATCAATTAATAAAACTCATGCATACCATCTTCCAAACATCACCTATCTTTAAGATCTCTTTATTTACTAGCCTTTACCATTCTTGTGAATCTGCTTCTGTAGTTCTGCCTTGATGCTTCCACTGTGGCATTCTATCAACATTTAGCTACTGCCACAATAATAAATCTTGAACAAGACTTCAATCCACATTAATTTCGATCTTCAAAAAATTAAAATTTAAACGAAACTTTTAATTGCTTTCTGAAGTATTTACCTCACTAGCAATATCCAATCATACACAATTTATTTCTTTCTCATGCAATCTTTGTAATTACAATATAAAAGCTTATCAAACTTTCTCTGGCTGTAATAACTCACTATCTTGAGGAAAATCTCAATCTGTTCATACTTTGATCAATTGCATGCAAAATTCCTTTCTGCTTTATTATGATCACCCTTTCTTGCAATTTCAATTTCATTCTTCACAATTTAGATTATATATATATATATATATATATATATATATATATATATATATATATATATATATATATATATATATATATATATATATATATATATATATATATTTCGGCTCCGATACCACTAATGGTGCAACATCGCTACACCTTTGTCCACAAATGGATATAAATGCATATAATATACATGTGTCTGCACCTTCAGTTATTCCACCAGCAACACTAAAAGATTTTAAGTGATGATATAATCACATATCAAACCAAACATTTAATGCTTCAATTAATAGAGTTTTTGTCGGACCTAAAACAACATTAAAATGTTGTTTATAAACACATCATATCAAAATTCGATTTTAAACCTCATGCATATAATTATCCGATATCTGTTCGATTATAAATCTTGATGCGGAAACTATTAGATTTTTTGAGTGCTAGGCGGACAAGTCCAATCATAAATTCTAATTTATAATTTTATCGGGTCCACATGATCTCATAAATTCCTTGCAACTTGAATTGCGATATTCGTTGATTTCAAATGGACGGTTGTGATTGCCTTGGCTCCAGCATTACTGTTTTTTCAATTCCTCTAGTTTTTACACTTCTCCAAAGAAAAGGCAAGTCTTCATATACCAACGACTATTGGATTTTTTATACATATGAACTATCTCACTTTCCAAATGAACACAAACTTTTCAAAGGAAATATATACATGGAAATGAATCAACAGATCCCTCATAAACTAAAGAAATAATTCGGAAAGGAACTGATAACATTGGTTTGACAATGACAACTACCATTCTATTTCACAATAAACACATAAATTAAGTGAAGATAAACGCTCAAAATTTGAGATCATTCCTCTCGGTATAGTTCAAATTTGTATTATCCCAACACGATTTTTCTATGTCTTCGACTATCGGTTTCAAAAAATTTACCATGTGGTCACAACAACCAGAATCCCCTTCTTTAGCAATTCTATTAAGCATCAAATCACCAGATTTCACCTCTTAACGTTGATCCATTCTCCTTTATTATTGTTAATGTTGTTTGGATTACAACATAGCTCTAGTTTTAATACTTAAATCATTTATAATAATTTCACCTGCAGATATATCTTTAGAACTCTGCACTTACTCCAGATTAGACACGTAGATTTTCCAATCAAATCCTTCAATGTGTAATTCCTTCATGGTAAATCGATTTTTCGTACAATCAATTTGGTTAATGGTTCTACATAATAGTGAATATGCCCAAATTAATTCAAAACATAAAATCACCACCAATATATATACAAATTCGATATTGAAAGGATTTTAGACCCAACTCAATATCAGAACTAGAATTTCACACAAAGCTAAAGTCTATTACTAAAAAATTTACATAAACTCAGAACATCTTGCGTTCTGTCTATTCCCTTTCGACTTGATTTTCATTCACTTGCCCATTTTCTTCTATACTTCTCGTCTCCTGTCTATCTCCTACATCTGCTTATTATATACAAATGGATTCCAAACCGAAATTGGTTTTAGAACCTTAATTTACTCAAGAAATCCATAGTTCTTCTAAGTCCTCATTAATTTCCAGAATATCTCTTTATCCCTAAGGATCCTCTCTAATCCCATAAATTTATGCAACCAATTCTTAATTTAAAATCTACAATAATTTCTCAAGTCTCACAATTCTTAATTCTCTCATATTTTCTAACATTCGAGAACATTTACAGTTATGCTCAAAATATTAATTTAAATCCTATTCTAAATCACTCTAAGCATCTAAAATTACATTTAGATAATCAACTCTAAAAAAAAAACATAACACCTCTCAAGTCTCCCAATACTTTTTACATTTAAGTAGGATTCTCCTGCATCACTGCACTGATGCCGGAAAAAGTAAATGCAGCGGGAATTAGGTGTTACTTGGATAAAAATTTCCATGCTATTTATCCCAAACTTGGGTAAGGACTTGGTTCCTTCAACCTACTTCTTCTTGGTGAAAACCAACATATCTAAAAATCAAGAAACATTCCCTTTTTATTGAAATTTCAATATTCCTTTTAGAATGTTGGTTTTGAGGTTGATCCTTCTGCAATCATGTCAGTCAACTGATTTTCATAATTACAGGAAAAAAATAATCTTTTTACATATATTTTTTATTTTTGTCATTTTTTTTTTCATTTTATTATATAAGGAAAAGAAAGAATCAAATCTTCAATAGGTCAGTGTTTCCACCTACCATCTCGTTTCCAAATTGTTGTTAGACTTGCTGCATCAAATCTCCTTTAGTAAGGGGCTGAAAATACACGTTTAGTCTATGCCCATTTACCAAGAACACAAAATTCCGTCCATCAATAGTTTCAATTTCTACCGCTCCATTCTCAAACACTTTAACTACCTCATAATCTCCCATCCAACATGTATGTAACTTCCCTTTAAAATATTTAAATCTAGAATCATAAAGGAGTACCCAATCACCTGGTTGGAATTGCTTCTTCCAGATGACCTTATCATGCCACTTCTTGCACTGTTGTTGAACCAATATGTTCTGTTGAAAAGCATCCCTTCGGAATTCATCTAACTCATCCAACTATAAGAGACTCTTTTGTTGTGCTTTAGAGAGATGTAGTCTCAATTGGATTTCAGTTCTGAAGGTCGTGATCTAGAACTCTATCGGGAAGAGGACTTTTTTCTGGTTCACCAGCTCATATGGTGTGTGTCTTGTGTTGTTCCTCCAAGTTTTTTGATATGTCCACAAAGCTTTCGGTAATTTATTAGCCCAATTATTTCTATGGATATTTACTGTCTTTGTGAGGATTTACTTAATTAATTTATCTGTGGACTCCACCTCACCATTTTCTTGTGGGTGATACAGTGTAGATTTCCTATGATGAATTTTTTATTTCTCAATCACACCCTATATCAAACTAGAAATAAACTGCGGACCATTGTCAGAAACAATATCTCTAGGCAAACCAAATCTAGTAAATATTTCGGTAAAAAGGAAATCAACAAAACAATTTTCAGTAGCAAAATAAATAGCTTTAGCTTCTACCCATTTTGCAACAAAATCTGTACAAATTAAAATATTCTTTTTATTTAATGACGCTGGATTTATTGGTCCTTTAAAATCAATGGCCCATTTCTAAAAAGGCTCAATAATAACCTAAGGACATAAATGAATTTCATTGCTTGACATATTGCTTGGCATACTTAAACAAGGAGGTCCAAAAATATCCATCTCATAAAAATTTGTATGCAGTCCACTTATCACTGAAGTGGCCTTCACAAGGTTCATCATGGCCAAATTTTAAGATATCAAACACTTCTTCCTCTCTTACACATCTACAGATAATAAAGTCTGGTCCAGTGTAAAAGAGGTCTCCTTGAACCCAAGAATATGAAGCACTTTCTGTATGATACTCCTCTTTCACGAGCAGATAAGTGAGGTGGTGTTTTCTAGGTGAATAAATAGTTAGTTGTGTCAGCAAACCATGGGGATTCTGTTTACACAACAAAGAGATGTTCATCAGGAAAATCATCATCGACAAGAATTGCTTCACCAGGATTACTTAATATTGAAAGAAAATTTGCTACCACATTAGATTTTCTTGGTCTATCAACAATAGTAATATTAAATTCCTACAAAACTAATAACCACCTAGTCACTCTACCAATTTTTAATGGTTTATTCATTAAATATTTTATCGCGGAATGATCAATATGTACAAAGACTTCCTATCCTGTAATGTAGTGTCTGAATTTATTAATGGAAAATATTACAACTAAAAACTCTTTCTCAGTAACTGTGTAATTTAGTTCATCAGGTGAAAAGTTTTTACTGATGAAGTAAATGGCATAGGATTGTTTATGTTATTCCTATCCTAAAGTTGCGCCAATAGCAGTATCTGAGGCATCACAGGATATATGGAATGGCAGGGACCAATTTGGTCCTGTCAAAACTAGTGCTTGAACTATTTTTTCCTTCAATGTCTCAAAAGACTCTTGGCAAGTTGTAGACAAAGAAACTCACTATCCTTAGACAAAATTAGCCCACATTTCATAGAAAGCCTCTCACTTCCCTTATAGTAGCCCGCATGTCGTAGAAAACCTCTCACTTCCCTTTGAGTTTTAGGTACAGGAAGACTCAAAATAATTTCTATTTTTGCAGTGTCAACCTGGATACCTTTGACTAAAATAACATGGTCAAGATCCACTCCTGCCTTGCACATTAATCTACATTTTTTTTCACTTAAGGAAATATGAGCTTCTTGGAAATGAAGAAGAACTTTTTCTAAGTTTTTTAGGGATCCCTAAAATGAATCACCAAACACAAAAAAGTCGTCCATATATATTTCCACACACTCAAGGTTAGAAAAAATGGCCAAGACTGCCCTTTGAAAGGTATTCGAGGCATTACACAGCCCGAAGGGAAGCACTCGATAGGAAAATGTGCCCCATGGACATGTAAAATTGGTTTTTTCTTGATCCTCGGGTGCAATCTATATCTATTTATAACCACTAAAGCCATCTAAAAGAAAAGTACTTCTTACCAGCAAGGCTATCGAGTACCTAATCAATAAAAGGAAGGGGGGAGTAATCCTTAACAGTGTATTTGTTCAAATCTCTATATTCAATGTAAATACATCATATCCCATCTTTCTTCGGGACTAATACCAATGGAGAGACCCAGTGGCTGTCAGAAATAGGATAGCTAAAATCAACATCCAATATTTTTTTCAATTCTTCTTTTACAACATCTCTTAGAGCTAGATTCATGCACATTTAACGTGGTTGGATAGGTCGAGCTCCATAGTGAATATAGATATGGTGAGTACAATTTTTAGGATGGATGCCTTTCATATCTTTTTAACCCCATGAAAATGCATCAAGATGGTTTCGCAACAAATTCACAAGATGCTCTTGATGGGATGAATCGAAGTATGAACTGATATGTATAAATTTTCCCAGACTAATCTCAACAAGAGTAGTATCAGGATCAAGAGTACATAGAGTTTTTACTGAAGATGGTGGCGAGGGAGCTAGAGAGTCATGACTTTCTTGAAAATCTAAACTAAAAATTTAACTCAATGACTCAAAATTGGGCATAGTGTCTAGATTGTTCAGGAAGTCTTGAATCTCACCCTCTTGTGAGGACTCAACATACTGATGTATCATGGAAACAGACCGAGTCTCCTCATCACTAATGTAGTCTAACCAGAATGTGTCTCGAAGCTCCTGAATGGATCTAGCGGGTGGATATAAGGTGACCTTCTTCCTAAAATTTCCATGGGAAATATACATGTCACCAGAACAACATCCAATATAAGCATCAACCATAGCAACCCATGGTCATCGAAATATCAAGAGATTTCCTCCCAAAGTATTATTTGGCTATAGCACAATGAAGTCTACGGAGTATTCCCAAGAATCTAATGAAACAACCACATCATCCAACACCCCTTCCAGTTGGATTTTAGATTTGTCTGCCATTTCAAGCACAACGAGAGTAGGACGAATATGGACCAATCCAAGTTGATCCATGGTTTTCTTGGTAATAACATTAATGGCTACCCCTGGGTCTATAATTACATTAGAGAAAAATACATCACCTATCTGAAAAGAGACAACAGGGTTTCCAGGGTAAGTATATTTCTCCATGTGCATACACCCCATCATTAACTCTGCTACTCTCCCAACAAATTGAATGTTTTGAGGTTCCAATCTTCTCCTTCCTGGCTCCTTCAGATAGATTTCTTGACTTATTATTGTAAATATGGGGATATATTTGATATCTTGGAGTAGAGGCACCTTTATGAAGAGATTCCTAAACTCAGAGGCCAGACCAGACTAAAAAATGGTGTCATTCTCCTCCACAACTAGCCTCCCTGGATAGGGAAGCCGATTGGAAAAAGATGGTAAAGTCTCTGAGGGTATGGGGATAGACTGAATGCTTCATAATGTTGGGAGTTTCCTCCTCACCTTTCTCTTTGATAATCACCATACGTTGTTTTTGTTTTTCTGTGGCTACTATCTTCCCCGATCGCATTTGGAGATAATTGACTCCAAATGGCATTTATTGATATCTAGATGAGGAAAGAAGGTTCATGGAATGAATCATTTGTACCTCTTTACTATTGGGGTTGGGTAAGGGTTGGGAAGGCAGCTAAGGAGGTCGAAACAATGGGGGTAAAGGCAATGGTGGCATTGGTTGACTCATCTGAGGTAATGATGGTTGTGGCATTGGGTAAGGTGTATATGTAGGTGGGTATGACTGCATAGGTGCAGGATAGAAATGGTGTGAATGGTTTGGCCCTTTCCATCATTGTTTCCAATATTGGGAGGGATGTCCATAATGATACTGGTTCCCATGCTTCCAATGTTGAGAGTGACTAGTGTTAGGATAGGAATATGGATGTGGATTATAACCAAAGAAATGTGGTGGAAATTTAGGAGCCATACATGCACTTACCTGAGGCCAGTTTCTTCATGCTCTCATAGCATGCAATGATTTAGCTTTAGGTTGTCCTCCTTCAAATACAAATTTCAGCCCAGTATGAAAGAATTTTTCCGTGGCATGGTTCTCTGCAAAAATTGCACATTTATTAGTTCCTTTTATATCAAGAGGAAATTCCCTTAAAATATGTTCTTTCCTACACTTTGGACAAAAAATAGACAATGACTCCTGTTCTTCTACAAGCTTTTGCTAAAATTTTAAGGAGTCTATTTGTTTTCTAACAGTATTCATTATTTCAATTTCCATATTGTCCATTTGAATCTCCAATCAAACAATCATAGAATCAATAGATTTGGTTTTATTATTTCTATTATGAATTCCTTTACCGAATCTATATTGGTTTCTGGAGCATTTCCTGTAGAAGACAGAGATTTGATCAAAATATTTTTGGGAAATATCCCCTTGTCCTAAAAAATTTATATTATTTCTAGCATCATCAGTAAGCCCACGTAATAAAAATTTTCTAATGGTACTTAGATCAAATTTGTACTTTCACCTTTGAAGGATGTACAATAATCTCTCTAAGTGGTCCTCTAGAGTCCCATCATCATTTTTTATGATAGTAAAGATTTCATCTTGAATATCTCTAGTTTTAGAATATTCTTGATATTTTGACAGGAACACTCTATTCATGTGTTCCCAAGAAGCTATAGTGTTCCCCCCTAGTCCCATGAACCAGCATAAAGCTGCATCCTTGAGAGATACAAGAGACAACTTTAATTTTTGAGCATCAGATGAATAATCATAACTTCTACACAAAATATCAAACTCAAATAGGAAATATTCTGGGTCTTCATGTACCTTACCATATAAATGGAGAAGAGCTGATGGTGGTATATTTTTCATTTTCACAGTTACATCTGCATCGACAATTGGGAATCCAAAAGTGGATTGTTCCTCATTTACATGATTTTCACCACATCCCTTGGCATGGTCCTCATGATCTACCATTGTTGTTCCTCCAATCGAACTACTCTCAATATGTTCGGAAGGCTGACTATGGGTTCTAATAGTCTCCTTACTCCCCTTCATGGGTTGTGTCACCCTTGCACTACTGTTGTCAAAATCTAGGTGAACAATTTCTGTGTAATGAGTCTGGGTTTGTTTGGAATTTCTGCCTACAAAAGAAGGCCCAATATGAGATTTTATTTTATATTTATCAATATTTCCTTGACCCTTAGTGGGCTCCAGGCCCCTACCTCTTTTAGGCATTCATTTCAAAAAATGACAAAACAAAATTGCAATTAAATGCTGCATATTCAAAGATAACTCAACTCCTATAAATTATTTCAAACAATACAAGCACACTACAGAAAAAATAACAGTAGACTTACCCCTATTGGAAAAAAGAGAAAATTCTTACCAATTCAAATCGCCTCCCCGACAACGACACCAAAATGTTTGGTGCAAGAATTACACTTAAGAAAACTCCTTCAACACTTAATTTTCAACCCGAGGGTTTTGTAAACTTAGAGATGAAGCATAGGTAATGCCAAAATTGGTATGAAATTTTCCTATTCATGTTCCTACCTCTTAATTGAAATATTAAAGAATCAAAAAGAAAATAATTTCAAAGGAAATTGACACCAAAACAACTATAGTGCCGGAATGTAAAAGAATGTATTTACGAAGAAATCAAGTAAAGGAACTTTCACATAGTTGGAAACAATCTTAAATGATGAAATAAAAATATATTTTTATATTCTGTATAGATAGTGGCAGTTTAAAAAGTGGGCCCTTGAAAAGATACGCCTTCTAAATTATTCTCCTTTTACACTAAGCAACTATTCCTATACTCTTGCAATCTGCTTGCACTAGTGTAGGTACAAAAATTATGTGAAAAGTATATTTTACCCTCTTATACTGAAGATTTATGTCTTCATGTAGGTTCTCTAAGCCTTAAGGCTTAGAGCACTCTGTTCCAGTGACAAGAAGTTGGCTCTTGCACCGGGACATAACTTCCTACACCAAGGTTTCCAATCTACTTTTGAAATAATTAAAGTACATGTTGAAAAGAATTGCAATTGCGAGTTGAATTCTGAGGTAAATTGGAAAAGAATTATTTAATCAACTGAACTTGGAATAAAAATAAACTTGTAAAGCGAAAAAATATTCAATCATTGAAAGAAAAATTTCAGTCAAAGGAATTTGCATGCAATCAAATTTAACTCTCGAAAAGCTCACTTATAATGTTACAGATTACTTTTAATCCCTTTCCTTAAATCGTGAAGTGCAGAAATAAATTAAGGCATTGCAATTTCATTCTTTCTCATTTCACGAAGTCATTCTTAACCTTCAGAAGTTTAGCTTTTAATATTAGGAATGCTTTCTTCTAATGATAATGCTTACTTGCAGAAGTAAATTAAATCGTACACCGGAAAATGGAAAAGAACACTTGCTGTGAATAAATGAGCAAACTAGAGTGAAAAATCCTACATGCACTTCTACAGGAAGAATCTTCCTGCATGATCCAAGCAGAAGCAAACTAGGGAAGAAATTGCAGGAAATAAATTGATTTCATTTAAACTTCCACACAACGGATCCATTCACACTTTGACTATTAAATTAAATTAAATAAGAAGTCTGAAGCAAGAAGAAAATAAATATTTAAGCCATGCATATGCAAGTAAATAAATCAACACACAAACCTTCTAAAATGATGAAAGCACGAGGGTAAACGAACTGGGTTGGCTGGGCCCTAGCCAACAAGCTTGTTTCCTATTTTAGGAAATAAAACTCTTCAGCACTTTAATAAACACATCAATAAAATATTAGACACAATGAGAGAAAATCATGGCACAATTCCTTGTATTAAGTTCAATTAGAAAACATACATTATCGTTCGAGTCTATCCCAGTGCAAGGGTGATAAAGAAATTACAAATTAAGCAAGATTACAGTCACACTGCAACTACTAACCTAGTTCTATATAAGAGATATATTTTATATATTAATTTGACATATGGCCATTATTTCTAATTACAAATTCGTTCCCAAATCAAGCTTTTCCGCTGAAAGGACTAACAAACAAAATTACAAAATTAGGCCAACATCTATAATAAGGCACGAGATAATCTTTGGCCGTAGACCCTATCTTCGGCAACATCCCTAAATATACTCCACCTGTGTTTAACTTTAGATAATCCACAATCGAAGTAGAAGACGTGGACCAAAACGTCGATGTGGAGTGATCGAACTGTTGTGCATATCACGGAACAATGATTGTTGGTAGTGCAGGAATCTTCCTGCACTAGAACACGCTAACATAATTATTAATACTTAGCTTATCAAATACTTTTAGGAAAATAATTATAAGTTACAAGAAATATTTTAAGGCACAAAATCTATTTAAAATGATTAATAAAGCACCTAATAAACCTTAATCATGAAATATGAAGTTTATGTATGAATAGACAATTTTCTTGGACTAGTGCGGGAATGAGAAGGTTTATGGAGATAAATAGAGGTTAATGATTATAGGAAGGGGGTAAAAATAGAGCATTTTAGCACACCAAAAAAAAATATATATATATACATGCCCTTAACAATTTATTTCGATTTTGAAAACTTAATTTGTAGGTCGAATCTAGAAGACAATTGTAAAAAAATACACACTATTCAATATAGGAGTTTCAGACGACACGAGTAGCAAGTGAAGTTGAGTGTGTTTTTTTATTATATATAAACAATCCTCTCGACCTCCCTACCTCAAAATTTTCGCACTATGGAACTACCGACCCTAATGAATTCAATCAAATATGATATAGCCGAAGTTGTATGATTACCACGAAAAATAAAAAAAATACAAAATTGAGAAAAATGTTTAGTCACATGAGCAATCCTGTACTTTTTGTGTTGTGAGAATTAGTTGCTGAAACATTAGAATTATTTATTTTCTTGTTCTATGGTTTTTTTATATAAAATATGTAATTTAAGAACTCATAGAAAAAATTGCATCACTCACATCAAGTTTTCAAGAGGCCTTTTTTACTTTTGAACGTCATGAAATGAATGAAACATAAAAACCCATAAACAAATTTTCTTGTTTGAAAATTAAGACGAAAGTCGTATGCAGAAATATTTTGAGAAAATAAATAAATAGATAAAACCTTTTGACTAGCCAGCCTCCTAACCACTGAAGTAAGAACACATAGTAACTATGATTTTGTTTTTAATTAATCCTCTCAACTTCAACATTCTCGATGATCAAAATTCCCGAGCTAATGCAACCAAACAGCTGTGGTGTAGTCGAGGTCGCAATGCTATCAAAGAATCATAAAAAAACTGTTGAATTGACCCAACTATTTAATCGCCCCAAAAAATAAAAAAATAAAAGAAAATTCCCTCTTATACTTTCTAACTACCTGAGCTTCCGACCATATGACTTACACCACAGATTCATTATAATTTTATCATAAATAATTGTCTCTACCTCCCGACCTTCCAAACCACGATTGTCCAACTTTGAAAGTACCTGAGCTACCGACCTCATCATTCATGACTCTCAAACTATGTTACCACCGGACCTCAGCATTACCGACAATCAAACTACCGCATCTAATGAAACTAATCGAGTATGTTATATTCAGGGTCACCATAGAATAAAAAAATTATGAAAAAAAAAACACTCAACTATCTAAACCCCTGAATTTGCAGTCGCCACAATATCTAATAATATCTACACACACACACACACACACACATATCTCCCATATTATAACTGAATTATGAAACAAAAAACACTTAGTTATCTGAACTCCCACTCTGTGATTCACACAATATTTAAAAAAAAGGATATCGTTGTCATTTTGGACAATAATTTTATAGTTTGTGTGTTTTCAGAATCAATTATTGAAAATCAAGTCTTATTTATTTATACCTTCTGTAATTTTTGACATGAAACATATGATACAAAAACTCATGTAATAATTTGCATTCCTGTTGTCCATTGTGGTAGAATCCTTTCTCTTTCGTGAATAACAAAATATGCAAAAAAAAACTGCTAAAGAAATTTTTTTTTTTTTCTGTTTTCAACAATTGAGTCACATATCATACCAAATAACAGTTTGCAAAAATAAAAAGTGCCCTCCCAACTACTCGACCTTCCAACCATGTGACTAGCAACATGTGATGACTACGAAGACAAAGCATCTGACATGACGACATTTCACTAAATGATATTTTTTGCCACTTTTCTTATGCTATTATGAAACTATTACATCATACCCTGAACTCTTCATTACCCACATCATTGTTTAAACCCTGCAGATATCCCATCTACAATGTTCAATGGTACAAAAGGGAAATCCTGTTGTACCAATTAAAAAATTTACTGCCAATGGTTCTAACCTCAACAAGATAAACCTTATCCAATTATTTCTATAAATTCACCATTTCACCCCATTGCTCCATAACGAATATCTCTTCTTATTCTTCAAGGATGGTTGTGTGATGTCTCTCTGGCTCTTCGACACATAAAGCCTATAGTCAACTTTTTTGTATACTTCCGAAACACCAAGTGTATTGTTGCACAAACTACATATAGTTGATCATCTTGTTTGCTGCCTGATCTTAGGGATTGATTTCTATTGTAGATATAGACGATCACTTGGCCACTCTGTCAAAAACATACTAAGGCATTCCATGGTGTTACCCCTTTTGAGTTTGGTTAATAGCGACAATGATGAATTTACTATCCGAGGGAACATCGTTGCCTTTGGATAACAAATTCCTTGTATGTTGGCATAGGTGCTCCTGCAACTCTTATATGATAAAAGTGTGCCAACACCTCATAGAGGGCCTATAAATCGATGCCACGAACGAACTATTCAAAGATTCTCTTGAAATCTCTCAAGTTCTTTTCGATATTTCTCATGAGTAACCAGGGCACTTGGCCATTGACATGGGCTTGTGACCCCCATTTTCTGTTGGTTATGTGTGATATTCTTTCCACGAATAGTCGCACGCTCGGTGGGGTCACAACGGGGGTGATAGCCCCCATGTTCGTTACAGCGGGCCCAACGGGTGGGGGGTCACAAGTGGGGTGACAAGGCCCCCTATCGAGGGGTTTGGAAGGGGTGAGTAGCCCCCTACACGGGGTTCGGGGTAGCGCCCCAAGAAAACATTTTTGGACACTATTTTAGGTGGGTGGACCCGCCTATGGTTTTTTTCATGGGTTTGCACATGGCTTTGGAGCATGATGGTTTTCATCCCCCTGTATTTTGTAGATCCAATCAAGGAAACTACAGTTATGTTCTAATCCAGGGTTAATGGATTGGGGTTTATGAATGTTTCGGCATGTATATATATGTGTTGTAACACTAAAGGGAATATAATGAAAAATAAAGATGGTAGTCCTGATTTGGAATCTGGGGGAAAATCTATATGTATATCTATTTCATGTTTTATGCTCTCTTTATTGTTTATTTTCTGTTTTTAAGAATTCATTTGCACATAATTTCTGTGTAGCATTAAAGCCTACATTTCCAATCTCCCTGTGGCAAGAATATAGGTTCGTGCATAAAAAATACTAAAGGCTATACAAGTTTCACAATAAAACATAATCCGTGGGAGCACATTCGCTTCACCTCTCGTATATTGTTCCCTTGTCAAGACACTATTTTTGTAAACATATATCTTCATGCACACAGTGAATTAGTCTTCCAAATAGACTGTCTCTATTATATATTTTTCCACTAACACAAATGGCCTCAGAAGTCAATTCTTCTAAGAGATATTGTTTTGGAAAACAAATTTTTGAGGTGCTTGGTTTTACTTACAAAATTACTGATGATATCATTAAACATTTAGGAAAAAATGTTATAAGACTACTTTTCACTCTGAATTTGAGACACTCTATAATTACTATTATTTTACTATATTAACTTATTTTCTTTTTAATACAAGCATATGCCACATCTATCCGTGCATAATCATAACAACAACCATAACCAGGACCTTTTTTACAAGTGATATATATATATATATATATATATATATATATATATATATATATATATATATATATATATATCATGTGGAACTTTGAGTGAGCACATACTAACTTGTCATAAGAGGATTCTTGCAACCTCTTGAGCCTAAACTGAATACAAGCAGATCAATTCTTGCAATTTTAGTTCCACATTGATATTTTTTCACATTGGTGACTCTTATAATATGTCAAAGTCATCTATTTATTTTTAAAATGTTTATGAGTGTTTATGGAAAAGTAAGGTTAATGTTATTTTTGGCATTGTTGTACATGTTTCCTCAAGAAAATGAATTCCAATAGTTTTTCTTGCACTATTGTTTGTTGTACTACATTTCTATCATTATATACCCAAAAATACTGATACCTATAAAATCAAGCAAAACATGGCAGCAAGTTCCATGTTGAGCCTCACTTCAACAATGGGTGTGCGTAGAGTTCCAACATAAGAGTTATTATACATAAACATAACAGAAAAATTTGACCAAATACTTGCACATTTTGTCAAGATATAATCTATCAATTACTATGTTCTTGTATTCAATTATGCCATGTATTTAGTTCTGAATACAAAAAAAACCATAGAACGCAGAGTCATTAGGTTATTGTCATAAGAAATAGGTGTTTTTACAACATATCTTTATTTTGCATCTCGAGCAAAGTTCATGAGAATTCCTTTTCTAGAAGCTGAGTACAAACAGAAACATAAAACGAATGTGTTATTTATCCATATCAACCGCAACAACAATGTAGTACACCACATTAATTTGAACTAGTAGACATACTTTCCTATCCCTAATTTACTACTACATCTGTGATATTGCATTTACTCCATAAAATCTGTTCCCATTTTCTCTTTGTATTACCTGAAATAAACATGGCCCTGAATATTTTTCTCATACCACTTTATATCACAAACCATCTCCTTTACACCATGAACCAATTAGCCTTTAATGCCTATTTTCAACCTCTACTCTATTATTTGCACAATAAACTATATCATCCTAACCATAAATTTTGCATTCCTAGTTTCACAATCCATGTCCTTAGACTTGCTATCCCATTTTTTTCCCTTGTTATTCCAAACATTGAAAAATATGTACATTATCTCTACAAAGAAACCCATACCAAAACCTTGGTTTAAATTTTCACATGGACAATAAAAATCATGAACACTATTAATCAGGAATAAACCTTTTCTACTGTATATTCGTGTTCATTGATCTGATGAAAAATAAAACAAATGTCAAACAAATCTAGCTATTTACTCATTTGTTTAAGAAGATACATTTTCTATAAAGAAAACAAAGTGTTGCAATGTTTTTACATATTTAAATAAGAAATACAAGGACACAAATTCCATTTTGTAAAAAAGACTAGTTAAAAGTAATTCTTGAAAAAAAAAACTATACCAATAAAAATACCTTAAATTCAAAAAAGAAATATATATGTATATTATCAAAAGATAATGTTTTTTTATTTGATTAAGAATACTCTACAAAATCACAAATAGAAATTAAATTTTAATATTTTGAAATTAGAAATTGAAATGCAATAGTTTGGAATTAGTCAAAATGTTTGAGGTTATTTTTTTTTTTTTTTTTTTTTTTTTTCAGAAATTAGTTAGTACTAGAATTTCATTGTATATATGACCTTTAGCTATAATTTCATCTATGTTTACAAAAATAACGTTATAACTACATAAACTCAAAAATAAATGCACACGGACCATGTATACAAACGAGCAATGACCTGCCATAATGCGGATCTTGTATTAATCTTTGCACGAAAATAAAAACAAGTTAAGAAACAAAACCTAAACTTGAAATGAAAATGTTTTACTGTTTTTTTGGTCTATCTAGGTAAATATTGACAGTCGTTTATGTGCCATTGAAGATTTTGAATTAAATCTTCACAGTACTTTATGTTAGCTAATGAAGAGCTATAGGATTTAGACATCCTAGTTGGTGTCTTCATGAGGTGGAGAGGCACATAAAAACTTTACTTTATAATATATAAGATGAAGCCATTTTTCGGATTTAGAAATCTGCACATACAAAATTTACTTTATAATACATGAGTCAAGTCATTTTTCCATAATTGACTAATGCTAACATTACTTGGTTTACATTAAAGGTTTGAGAGGAAATATAGAATGCGGTTTACATTGAATGTTTGAGAGTAAATAACCATTTAGAATGTGGAATTCTGTTCACTACATTTCTATGTGATAGCTACGAGTGACATAAGAGTTATGAGAGGTACACGAGGTACCGAGAAGCTGAAAACCAACACATGTCCCATATTCTTTTGAAGCCAGTTGATATCCCTCGGTATTTTTTTTATATGGAATATTCTTGATAACCTTTTTTCTAGTTTTTTTTCTTGCTTCCAACCATTTTCATGTTTTTGTCTTAGGGAAAAAGGTGTTTAGTCAATAGCAACACCTTATCGGAAGTACAAGTGAATGAAAATGCTTCCCATTCCTCTAAGGCAAGCCCCCTAGAGTCAGTTCTATCAATTGTTTCACATTACCAGCTTATCAACCATCATACTAATTTCCATCCATTTTTTTCGATTGGTCAATTTCAAGGTCAAAAGCTTCCTTACAACTACTAAGTTCTGAAAATTTAAGTCGTAAAAACAACCGAGTTTGAATATTTAAATGCATCGCTTTATGGTAGCTCTAAACTTATAAATAACTACAACAACACATGATGACAATTAAGAGAAGACTAAAGTAAATAGGTTTTCTACTCCAAAAAACAATCTGTACCTTTGAATGCTTTGAAGGTAAGGCAGGCCCTTACCCACAGAGACATATACAAGACCTCAAATGAGATCAAACCATTTAAATTAAAAATAATCAATTGCTTATTCTACATGAATACAAGGTATTATTAATTGCATATTTTGTGCACAAAGTTGTAAGGGCTCTGCATGAATTTGTAAAAGTAATTCAAAATGTAGACATAAATCAAGAAAATATCTTAATTAACTTCTTCTCATGCTTCTTTAGCTAATTCTATGTTAATAATGGCTTTGAGGTCCTCCAAGTAAGCTAAGATGAGGTGAGATAGGTCATGGAAGATATAATTCACGGCTTGATGGAAGGTGGCTCCAACTTTTTTAAGGCTGAACAACATAACTTGGTATTCGAATGTGCCCCAAGGGGTAGTGAATGTTTATTTTATACCGATTTTTATGTTGGATTTGAATTACGTTATATGCTAAAAATTCATCTGTAAAGGATAGGGCCTCGTCACCAGCACAAGCATCAATGAATTGATCAATAAATGGTGGGTATAATTCCAATAAAGGTCACATATGGCGCATGCATTATTGGTGCACAATGATTTCCATTGGTTTTTCGTGGCCTGTTCCCTTTTATGGGAACTTGAGGTCGTAACATTTACTTCGGTGTGTAGAAGAGGTTTTAATTCATCTAACTCCAGGAAAATATTAGTAGGATGGCCTATGATATCACATAATGCACAAGGTTGAAACACCCTAAGTATTTTGGGGTTTTCAACTTGCTTCCCTTTTTTATTTTCCTGGTCACTTTAGCTGACGCTATTATGGGTGTTTCGTTAACCATTGTTTCCTCCTGATGGGTGATAGGGGTAAACCCTATAGAAATGATTCCATGACTTCTTAGCATGTCTAGTCAAACCATATGCCACACGTATTGCAAAAGCCGTATTTGGAAATTTTATAGTTTCCAAGACCTTCTTTGACACAAAACCAGGTGTGGGGCATAAAAATGGGGTTTTAAAAAAGGAATAGGGTCAGAATTCTGTGCCAGTGCCTTCGGTCTCCGCACTACTGGTTTCCATATCCGGGTTGATTTTAGTGTTTGATGATAGAATCATGCACATCGATTCCCCCATGCTTTATGGGTTTGCCTCTGGTATGATAGGGACATCTCCTAGGAATTATCCTAGGATCGATGATGGTTTGAATTTGTCGGGGCCATATCCCATGTACCACGTAAGCGGTTTCGTGGTTTTATCTACGTAATGTAAAATGACATCGAGAGTCATCATGGGTTTCTTATCATAGTATGTAAGATGCTCGACGGTGATTATTTGATCTTCATGGGGGGAACATCATCACCTAAAAGAAAGAGGATGCTATTACAGTCATGGCATATGTATAACTCTACCCAGGAATTGTAGTGTAGTTGTGCGTCCAAGACTTAAATGTATATAAGTACCATTTTTCTGGTCAGGTTTACAGGGACATTCTGATATAGACCAACGGGGGCTGAAGGTCGACCGTTGTATGCTCTAAGCATGATGTCAAATGGTTTCAATTCAGGTGATCCAAAGTTATTCCAAACATATTTGGACATGATGCATGTATATTCTCCTTCGCCAGTGATGCATAGGTGTATGGTGATGTTATGGACTGACAGTGGTATTTGGAAGGCGATTGGAGAAGGAGGCATGGGGCTTGCTTTGTCTAGGTCAAAATCCATTAGGCGTGAATGTAAATGGTTGATTGTGCATAATGTGGAAACTAGGTCTTTCTGTTGTTTTAGGCATGATAGTAGGACTTCTAAGGCTGACATGGCAACAGGTGATTGTGCTAAATCATCCACTATTATGTAGTTATGGGAAATGTTTGAGTGGGTTCCTATGTGCGTTGTTGGCCCCTTGACCATTTTTGGAAGGGGATCTATAGGTACTTTTGATATGGTTAGCGGTGCAGTAGGTGCACTTGTGCTTGTACCTAATGGGTTGGTGTCTGGAGGGGTTTCATAGTTCCTATTCCTTGTTTGGAAGAACATCTCTTCGCCATTCATGTGAATTTCACGGTTTTCACCTCCAGTATCATTTTGGGGTGGTTTTTTTTGTTGGGTGTTAACCACTCCTTGGCGGGATAAAGGTTCTTGCATTATGATAGTTCGTTGGGTAGGTCCCCCTTGTCCACAGTAACCCTGAAGTTCTTTAGTTGAGGGAGTTAGGTACAATGGTGAGTGTAATGGCCATACTCACCACATATGGTACAAGGATGGTTTTTCCTTAGATTTGACCTCTTGTTTTTCCCTTGGGAGTTGTTTTTTGGCTCATGGTTTTGATTTTAGTTGGGTTTGCCCCACACTAAGATGACGGGGAAAAGGGGGTGGGTGGGGGAGGGTTTGTTGGTTACTGCCCCCCTGTCTAGAGTCTCCATTTTTTTTATTCTTGAGATTAGTTTTTGGAGTGTTAGGAGGGTTATAGTGCTTCTCTTAGTCATAAGAATGGTGCTGTTGAGGCTGAGATAGTTGCACTAAGTTCATTGGTGCATTGTTTAGTGGTGGTGGATTTTAAGCAGGGAAAGGGGAATATTGGTTTCCCTGTCCCTCATTGGTGTAATATTTCTGGGGGTGATCTCTTCCATCAACATTCCTAGCTGAGTAGTAGGTCCCCTGAAAGGGAGGGTACCAGCCTCCTTTCTATTGATGGTATGGAATCACACTATTCATCATATTATCCAAAGGTGCAGATTAACTTTGGTGGTAGCCAGGTTGCATCATGTTCTAGGTAGAATCGTACAAATATTGTAGGTACTAGATACTGCTACATAGGTGACCTTGAGTCAATGACCCGATTAAACCGTCTTTAGTATTTGACGTGTCTAGTAACTCTCTATAAGTTTGCAAGGACAGGGAATTTGGCAGGACACTGTAAATATATACTGACTAGGTGTATATTAGTTCGAGTTACTCAGGTTTGAAAATGGCATCCTCCTCGGAGTTAGGCTTCTATGTCGCCACATGTTTTGAGATCTATGGTGTGATATTTTTAAAAAACAAGTCCAGAAAGACTCTATCATGGAGTTTTTGTTTGCACAAACTATGACTTCGCCACCATTCATGGAGATGGTCCGATATATGGACGACTAGCATTTTCTTAAAATGGGTCAGTAGTTCCATTCCCAAATCATGGTGAATGGGTAGCTGAAAATAAGTGAGGAACATGGTAGCAAGGGTGTTGAAGGTTCCACATGAAGCATAAGGCTTCTCAACATAAAATTTCGTCCTAGGCTTAGGTAGGGTGTGTTGAAACAGTCTTAGTCAAATAGTACCTTCAATTATACTATTGGAAGAACATCATAGGTGGAAAGTCATAATATGCTTTCTAGGGTCTTTCGCTTGCTTCCCTTCGAATTTTGGTATATCCAAAGGGAGATTCGTTGGAATGGGATGCCAATTAAGGCTATGTGCAAGGGGTTTATTGGTCAACTTTGACACATCTGAAAGCTTTAGTGATGCTAAAAAATGTAACGTAGTATTGGCTGCCATTGTATACAATGGAAACATAGGTATCTAAGTGTAATTATTTATGGGGGGTGCTTGGAGAAAATTACTATGTGGCGTACCCTGTTGAATATTTTTCTAACTCCCCAAAGGGATAACACTCCCCTGCCCTCTGGGGGTTGTGGAAGGAGTTGAGTGTGGTGACCCTACTGGGGTTTCCACTAGTGAAGTGTTGGATTACCCTTGGGGGTTGCCAATCATAGATTCCTCCATAAAGGATGAACAAATAATGGTGGCGGTGTGTCATATTTGATGTGTAAATGGTGAAATACTTGGATCTCCTCTCTCTAATGGGGGGAGGTCCAAGAAACACCTAGATCGATGAGGTCCCGTTGGGTCCATTATGGTGTCAACTAGGTTAATCTTGGCATATTTTTTATTTTCTGAGGGAAGGAATACTTTTATCAAAGAAAATACGATCATAGGCATAAAACAAATTGGAAAAATAAGAGGTTAGTTTTCCTTTAAATTAATGTTATGTGATCAAGCAATCAAAAAATATGGTTTGGTTATTTTGCGTATGATACTAAAAAAGCCTAAACAGACCTAATCGTCCTTACACTCTCAAATGTAGCTGGGCCTTACGACAATGTCTTTTATGGGTATTGGAGCTAACGTCTAGAAAGAACTGGTGAAACCTTCCAACAGCCAAATAATCGACGAAGGTAATGGTAAGAGGATCTAATGTCACTGACACCGTTGCCTATAGGAAATGGTGACCTAGTTTTTCCCATTAAAGTACCATCGTCCCATGTGAGTGTTTGAATCTTGAGCTTCTTGATATTGATCTACCAGTATCGAGCACTAGATGAGTCAGGTATCCCCAAAAAATACCACACGCACTAGGCCTAAAATTAACCCCCTCTGAAACAAGTATCCAATATCGCTCGGGTATTTGTTCTATGGGCAGATAGACGGATTTTAACCTCCCTAAAAGGTTAACATCTATGTTTGAAAATGTAGAATGATCATGACAAATTATTGTATGGCTACCTATGATGGTCCTAACCGAAGCTATAATTTCTTTTGTGGCCCTTGTGGGGGAATTTAGTGAGTTCAATTAGTGATTATTTTTAGAGAGTCTCAATTTTATTAGGGTGTGCCTTGGTGAAGAAACTATAAGAAGAGGACAAAGGTCCCGATGCACTAGGTGAATTTTGGTCCAATGCTTATCGATGCTTCATTTGTGCTTTGGAGTGTACAATCACAAGTGTTATGAGATTTGGATATGCATTGATCCCTTAAAATACCATTCTAATTACAATATGTGTGATTGTTCCCTGAAAAAATAGATGATGTGTGGATTATGGTCCACTTAGACCTTTCCTAGTTAGACTAAGTTTGCACTATAGGGAGATGGAAAATTGTCTTAGGAAAGAATTCATATACATACCTAGGTTCACTGTGAGGTGGAAGGGTGGCATATATTACTTGGTTTCTTTTCGAGAGATTGGTCTTGGTCCCGATTCCTAATGCAAAAATTGAAAAACAGGAATTACCTAAATATGTGTGGATGTATGGGCCACTTAATTTTCTCCTAATTACTCTATGTGTTCAGTATCTTTTACTATAAAATCATTTGTTCGGACAGTCTATGTGGATTGAAGGCCACTTAATTTCCCCTTCTTAAACTATGTGTGATTTGCAACAATCAAAAAATAAAATTAAAATAGCTCAGTTTCTAGGCTAAACTCTAGCAAATAAGTGTCCTAACTAGTCATGAAATACCATAGGAATGTGATGGAAAATTTCTTACGGGTTGCCAACACCTTGCAACCGGAAAAAAATAAGAAACAAAGGTGAAAAGTGGGCTTACTGCCTCCCATGCAAATTATCTTCCCATAGGCATGAATATATGTTCATATGTCTAAACATAATGCGCGTGATCGGGCAGAAGCAAAGTAAATCATCCTTCTCTGAGAAAAAAATTCTCAGTGAGGGCGACTGAAAGTGTTGAGAGGATGCATGAGTGATTTGGTAGCAAGTTTCAGTAGGAAAAATGACCTACATTAACAACCATTAACTCAAACAAATGAATCTAGTGGAGTCGCCATTCCCGTGGTAGTGTATTTGGTGCATGGGAAGATGAAATACACTATGCTTAGTAGGGAGGTTGCTTTCTACAAGAAAGTCATAGGAGAAATTGGTTTGTCAAACATTAGTGGAACAATTTCAACATGTAATAAGCTAAGTTAAATGGAAACATAGCATGCTACATAAACAATTAAACAAAAAAAAAAGCAACATGCATAAGAAAGATGCTCAATAGAGAAGACACACTAATAACTCAACAATGTAGACCTCCCTCCCTTTATTAGGTGTTGGTGGTACTGTAAGATAGAATGCTAAATACCTTGTAATGGATCGTTCGAGATATGAAGCTCCAATATCCAAGCCAAGGGGGGTCTCTCCCCCTCTAGTTTTCAGCAAGCCTCTCTTCCCTCTGAAAGGATGGTAGATTGACAAACATGTGGTGAAATGTCCTTTCTTGGATTGAGGTGTTGGATGGCCAACAATTGAATCCTTCCAATCCTCTTACTGTTGGACAACACAATCTGGTTTTCTTCTTAGCAATATGGCCATCATAAAAGTGTGTCTCCCATTTCTCTTCCTATGACTAGATTCTATAGACACATTTAAAATTTTCCGTCCTTCACTTGGTGCAAGATGGATGTTGACACAAGAGTAGCGGTATAATTACTTTGTGTGCTACACTAAAGCCTCAAGGTGGCTCAAAGACGACTGTACTTGGTTAAGTTGGGTGAGAATATTTTTCTCCAAGTGTTCCAAGTGGTCTCAAGTGTCATTCTACATCTTTAGGGCCGCGTGATTAGTAGAGGCATAGCCGCGATGTTCTTCATTTTTATCAAAGAAAAAGCCGCAATGGTCGCCCAGGGCTAGTGCCTCTTGTGCACGGTGAAATTTTTTTTACCTACTGACCTTAGGAAAATTTAAAATGTTCAACTATTGTAATGTATTTCTTCCCTGTATATATTTATCTCTACCTTCTACTTGAAATTTTCTAATCTATTTTTCTTGTATGGTTTTCCAGTGTTAACAATGACGTCAGCTAGAGGAAGGGGGTTTTAATATCACACATCCACTCTGAGTTTCAACCCTCCCAATCAAACGGTGTACGTTCATTTGTAAAATATAAATAGTAAGCGGATGGGGGTCTTGTTTTTGTATGAAAAACTGGGGGGGGGGAGGGAGGGGGGGGGGGTTTGTTATCACAGTTCTACCCCACCCAATGGAGTTCTACTGTAAGGCTCCTTTCAAGGTCGGACTCAACCCTACTCCTGGGCTCACACTGCTACGATTTAAGGATTACACAACCACTTCTTCATGACATGGCTACACCGCTATGGGCATTAGCCTCTGAATGCTTCAAAACCCTTGTGGCTTCGACCTCCTCCAATACATAGAGGCACTGCTACCAAACATTATTCAAATATTTAAATAAGCTTGTATATATATAAATCGTGTCACAAATAAATATATATATTTGCATAAATCATGCCCCATTATTACAATATTCCAACACATTTCTACATGTATTTATATATTACCATGACATCTTACTAGCTTATGTAATATTTTAAATAAACAAACACATATATATACAACATAAGCTAAGTAGTATTTAATAAAACACATTGTATAAATCATAATCAACATTTCCAATATGTCAACACTTATATGGAGAAAATGTCTGACTATATGTCAACACTGATTTGGAGAAAAGATTCCACTAACTATGAGCTCTCCACGCTCCTCCCATACATAGACTGGGTTATTCATAATATCAACCACCAGTCATAGCCAAGTTTGGGAAACATCCTGAAAGAAAACAGAAACTGAAGACACCCACACAACCATGGCCAGGGTGAAAACCCAATATACATGTTGCTCCAGGGCTCTAGGCATCCTCTAGGTTAATTGCTAAGGTTTCAACCCCACAGAGATGTTGCTCCAAGGCTCTAGGAACCCTCGATTCCAACAAAATGACATCACGTTCTATTTCAGAACTTCATGTAACCAAGCCATAACCAAGGCCAACAAACCCTTAAATCCATCATCGAGCTCCTGAAACTACTTTGGAGCTCCATAGTAATGAATGCATCCTTGGGTGCGATTAATCAGATAACCGCACCTGGGTCAATTCTATAGTCCACCCTGGACTCACTGACCCCCATTCTTAAAATATTCGTCCCCTCAGTCATGCCACGGAATCATAAAAATCATGAATACATCCCTCCATCCATCCCCCATAACAAGAACCCAAACCTATTTATAATTTCATGCCCTCGAACTAGTGATGGGGCGCTCTTGGCCATGTGGCACTCGTTGAAGCAACATTGATTGGAAAAACCATGATACGTTAGAAAAAGTTTAATCTTCTATCCTTGGTTGGACAAACCATGATACCTTTGAATATTTCTTTTTGTTTTCAACAACAACTTGTCTCGCATGCATCTGCCATTGTTAGTAAGATTCTCTAATCTAGTTCTATGAAACCAATAACTATAATATCCTAATATTTTGGGGAACAAAGGAAATTCTTCATTTGAATAAAAAAAGGCTATATCAAAATTGGACCTTGTAACTGTCATTCACTGCTATTGGATACCATCGACTCCACTCATTGTCAATTTCACTCTAAGAATGCACTAATATTCTTACTTTGAACCAATTATGAGGATCCCCTTGAATATAGGTTCTTCCTATTTTTTGGTTCCCATTTTTAGATTATCTTTATTTGTTTTTAATAAATGAATTTATACCGGAAATATTTTAATAACTCAACACTTTATTAACAAGTCCACTTTTTACTATTATTAATACATGGAACCACTACACACCCTTTAACATGCCTTTTGTAATTAGCATGTTCTTTTTCTTTTGTTTTTTTATCGAAACATATTTAAAATTAATCAATATAGTACGATGGCTAGGTAAATTCTTTCTCACTATATTTTAATATTATCTTCATTCCTTATCTAACAATGGTGTTTCTGGTTTAATGAGCTATGACTTGTTTCTCAACTTTGCTAAAAATATATTTAATATGAAGGAATCAAGTGGCTTTATTTTAGGGAAATAGTGCCATGTATATCAAGTTTACGGCATCTTCTTTCTAATTGTTTTGTACCATCTGCAAAGCTCATCGCCCTCTTACTTTCAAAACCTACATGTTCTCTAGTCACCTACATGTTCTTTTGTCTTCAAGGAGAGTTAATCGTACTTTGATATCATGACAAATTACAAAGAGTAATCAAACATTAAGATAATAGAGAAATAAGATGAACAATCTAGAAAAATGATTATCTTTGAAAATGGTATGTCATTAATTCATAAAATATATATTTGTACATATAGATTATTTTATTATAAATAGTAGGATAACGCTGTCAAAATATTTAGAGAGGAACTATCTCGATCTAACTAATTTACATAGTCAACTTTAACGACAAGGTGTTTTTATGGTTTTTTACATAACACTAAATAGTAAGAAAAACTAACCTATATCACACATATTGTTCGTAAGCGAGCATGCTTTCGGTGTTACTAAATACAATTAAAATTTAAGCTCTTATTATGTTTCCATACATTTTAGGAAGTCATTATAACTGGTTATAATTAAAATTATTTTTAATGAAGTTATGTACTTCAAAATAATAATAATAAAATTTGATCTTAATCTTATATCTAAAATAAAATACTAAATTTCTAAACTACAATTTAACTTATTATACATTTAAATTCCATTTAATTCAAAATTTAATTATTTAAGAATAAACCTTAAATTAAAAATAAAAATAAAATTTCAAGGGTGACATAATCAAATTCATTGATATCTAACCAAGTTGTACATATTTATGTACCTTGGAGTAGGTTTGTATGAAAATGTGCAGAGCATCTCACTAACACGCTTAGAGGTATGGTTCTTTTACAATTTTTCATCGTTGTCGAAACCTAATGAAGGATTAACACTTATTTTCATTTTTTAATAAATATATTTTAATATTTTAATCATTAATCACATAATGTAAGAGAGAAAGATTTAATAAATAAACTGTAATATCTTAATTATCAAACATAGAATGCAATAGAGAAAGAAATAAGGTGGGGATGAAAATAACATAGAATGCAAGAGACAAAGAAAGAAGGTAGGGATGAATATCAATTATAAAAATTATGAAAAGATTATTGTGAAGATCTTTATGCATATGATAAAATTAGATATTTAATTATGACATAGTTGTTATGATAATGAATTGTTATACAAAGGAACCAATAGTATCACAAAATATATAAGTGAATGGTTTAGCTAATAGAGTATTGCTTTTTAGGCATTTATTGAGCATAAGTTTCTAGTTTCCATTTCTTTACTAAGTCGTAAGTCGTCTTTTTTTGAAAACAACTCCCATAGCTACCTTCCTGTCATAATTTATGCCATTCAATCTTTTGTTAGATGATTGGGTTATCATTACCGGTTTATTTGAATTGTGACAGTTTCCAGGTCTAACTGGTTATTCACTTCTCTGTAACAGTCGTTAAATACTCTCTAATAGTCGAGTAGATTTTCCTTACGCAAAGGAGGGTTTGATGGTTCCCATGGTTCCAGTCTCTAGAGGTGAATAGGGTTTAATTATTTCTGGTTAATGTTTGATGCAATTTGGCTTGGGCCTTGTTCTTACTTGGGTTTAAGAATCCTCCTCAGTGCGACATGAGAGATTCCAGGTGACATCTAAGCTTACCACGATCTTTGATCTTCATCCTTGCACATCTAACAATTCCAATTACATCCATTGGATTTTGGGTAACCACCTAGTTTTGTGGCCAGTCTAGAATGTCATTTGAAGGTTTCGTTGTCACGAAATGTTCCTCTGCAAACCCTTATCTTCTCTTGTTCCTCATCAATAGTGGGTTTTTTGGACATGGCAGAGGTATCCTTTGTTCTTCTTGATATTTCTCAACCTCTACACTACCTTTCATATGGTTTTAACTGTTTCTGGGATAGGCACAACTTGTGGCCAATTATGTGGTAAAGAGTTTAACCTTTACTTTTTTTCTACGCTTATTTACGATATTTTTCCTCATATATTTCATCATTTAACGATTCTTCATTCATTATGGTCTAAGGTGTAGGATTTTCTAATTCTCTGCTGGAAAAATCATAGAATATGGTTCTTAGAGTTATAACCTATAAGTATTATGAAAATGAAGGTCTGGTTAAGATTCATTGCTAATTTGTGACATACAAATTCTTCTCGTTCTGATTAAAGTCTAAGGCACTTATTTCTTGAAAATTTCTCTGGTACAATTAGGGATATGACTTGGTTTAAAGCCTCTAGTGCCTATGCATCACACTTTAAATGTGAATTCTTCAATGGCACAGGGGTACAATTCCACAGGTGCAATTGATCCCCTTTACAGGGCTCTCTTTTTGTCATCATAGGATAACCTAGGGTTTCTTTAGTTCATATGAACATGATTGTATGAAAATTTTTGTTGGGTATTTATTCTAACAATCTCGTCTCTATCATCCAATTATTTCACACTCTAATTCTATTGGAAAGGTAGGAAATTCCTCGCATGGTTATTTGTATACAGTAACATTTTTTAAATATATATCATTCTCTCTCTCTCTCTCTCTCTCTCTCTCTCTCATTCTTATATTTTCAACTGTTTTCCCTTAAATAAAATGTTTGTATACTTATAAAATTAAATTTGTAGTAAGACCGGTTCTTCGCCATTTTGTTCGATGGGTTATTATCAGTTTGGTGAATTTTAATGTTCAGAAGTCCATTCTCGAATGGTTAACTTTTCTTGCAAATAGAAGCATGCAGTTTCTTCTATATAGTTATCATGAATTTTAATTCTTAATAAAAAATATTATGCTCCTTTCTTTTGTTCAAAAGTTTTCTCTGATTCTTTTTCATGTTTGATGTGTTTTTTTTAGAGGAGCTTGTTGTCAGGTAATTTTTCCTTCAAAACCCTACCGAGTTTCTCCTGAGCCACGTTGGTATTAATTTCGTGATAGTGTGTCATATCCAATAGAGTTTTAGGAAATGTATTGCATTTCGTGGATGCATTATGTATATTATAAAGATAAATTAGGTTAGGGATTGATGCAAATATTTTTTTATTTATATAATGTCTTTATGTAAAAGTAAGTGAGGCTGGAGTGTTACCCAGTGCCCATCATGAAATATTGTTTCATTTAATTGATATTGGCACTGTTAATCATAAGCTTAATCATCCATAGATAAGCTCAATCTTCTATCACTTAAGATACCATTCATTGATCATTTCTTTGTAGGATACCATTACTATGAGCTGGATCTAATGCAATTGTAACAAATCAATTATGCAGGGGAGGAAATGCAATGCATTTTACCTCTCATGTTCTTCTCCAATTACAAACCCCATGGATGCAGTCATTGAATTCATATTGCATGTTGGATTTTGAATGTAGACCGAAACCAATTGGATGAGGAATAGGAAAATATATTGGATGAGGAAGAGGAAAATATTTGATCAAGTAATGGAAGTATACTATACCTCATTTTTATGGCTTTGGCAAGAACAAGGGTCGGACTACTTACAAATCGATTCCAAGTAGATAATTTCTGATTTGAACTTCTGTTTCTAAGTTAAAGTTAATGGTTGATTTTTTTTTCTAATTTTTGGCAAACTATTTTAAGGTCAGATTTGTTCTTATTTATTTAAATTAGGTTTTTCATTTCATTATCCTTCTTCTAGATTTCATGCAATTGTTTAACATAAAATTGTTGTAAACTTTGAATTCCCATGTAGTAAGGAAAGCTTTAATCATGTCATCCCCTCTTTTTATATAATGATCAGGAAGGTTATTATGCCAGGCCTTAGCATCATCTTCAACATCTTTAATAAACAATTTGACAGAAATTGCCTCATGTTCATCACCCTTGTTATTGTTATTTTTGAGAATGCCTTTGAAGTCCTCATTATGCTTCTTTTCATATATAGCAATGTTTCTATGGAATGAAGGTAGCCAAACAATGATCTTCTGGGAAAGAGCTTCATCATTTCCTTGTGCTCGAGTAATATCAAGGGGTTTGTGCTAGTTTTTGGGACATGGAAAAAGTATCCTTCATCATTCTTATAATCGCTTGGCCTCGATGGTACCTTTCTTATGGCTCTAATAGTTTCCAGGATAGGCGCAACCTATGGCCAATTATCAAGTAAAGAATTTAACTGTTAATTTTTTTTTTTCTACACTTATTTACAATATTTTGCATCAGATCTTTCATCATTTAATATTTCTTATTTCATTATGGTCTCAAGTGTAGGATTTTCTAATTCTCTTCAAGAAAAATTACAAAATTTGGTTCCTAGAGTTATAACCTATAGTTATTATGAAAATAAAGGTTTGCTTAAGATTCATTGCTAATTTGTGAGATACAAATTATTCTCGTTTTCATTAAAGTCTAAGGCACTTATTTCTTGTAGATTTTTCTTGTATAAGTACGACTATGAATTGGTTTAAGGCCTCTTGTTCCTATGCAACCCACTTCTGATCTGGGTTCCTTTAGTGCAAGATTCATCCAAGACATTTTACTTTTGTGATGTTGTTAAAATTTCATTTAAAAGAGCATAAATGAACATATATGCATGTTGTAAATAAGATGAAACAAGACTACAATAAACAACATAGGAACATGAGACGTTGATAAAAGAGTTCACCCAGTGTGGGATACATCTCTAGGCTCGGTGTCAATATGGGGTAGGCTGCTTCATATAGTGTTGGAAATGGTGATGATGTACATGGAATATTTTTTTTTTCGTACAAGGATATATGCCCTCAACATAAGTGCCTTGTCTCTCCATGAGATGTTCCACTACAGGAAATCACAATCACAATAGGCCTCCTATCAGCATAACATAATCTCACACAAGGTGATGATGAGGATCCCTTCATGAAGGTTACATAGGGATCTCAATCAAACATAACAATCCATGGCAAATACATCTCACATGTTGTAGAAACATAGATCCTGCAACATACATCAAGCAGGGATCTAAACAACATATTACATCTTACAAAAAATGATAAAAGAAGCACATGAAATCAATACTACATATACCTCAACCCCCTGAAGTTGGCTGAAGAAGTGGATGCTCAGTTGCTGAGTCTAGTTGCACCATTGAATATGTGGCCTCGAGAGGCATAAAATTGACTCTACACACTTGTGAATCTGAGATCGTCACTATATATGGAAAATGGCCAAAACATGGAAAGCTCTACTCTTGAAATGGACATTTCCATTGAGCTGTTGTCACTGAGAGGTTTAAAATTGACATAAAATTTGTTAAAAATAGACTCCAGCAAGTTCTGCACCTCAGGGAATATTTCTGATGCCTCTCATTATTTGCTGGGCAAGGTTCCACCCCTTTGGCCACTCATGGTTCCACCCCTACAATGACATATATTAATCTAGAAATCTTCTCCACTGCTCTAATGTCTCGAACCTTCTCTCTTGATGGGTGAATGATTGAGGTTAAGTACATTTTGTTGGGTGGATTTAACCAAGTTTGGCCATTAATACCTTCGTAAACTTAGTAATTTGTTAAGGGAGGGTCAGGATATCAGATCTCTCTCCTCCTGATTTAGGCATGATGTAACATATTTCTTGTTTCTTCCAAAAATACCAACTATAACCGTTGGTGGCATATCCGTGGAAATTGTTGTGCATTTATGGCGAAGTTCAAATGTTATGACATGTGGTTACTATTTAATATTGTTTCCTGTGGGTGTTAACAAACCCATTTATATATTTGTTGACTTTAAACGAACCCACCATATAAAACATATTCGTTTGTGTGTGTTTTTAACATGACTTTAATATATAACCATACCCACAGTATAAACCATATTCTTTGGTGTGGTTTTTTAACATGACTTTAATATATAAACATATTTTTCATGTTAGATAACTACTAACATTTGTTCCTTTTGGATTCGTTCAAATATTTGAATTATAATCATTTAATATATTCCACCACATTTTTTTGTGGAATACCCATATTTTGTATGGTTATACATATATATACATATATGATTTTGATAATCATATTTTAATATATGATTTTATTTATTTTTAATGATTTTTTTGTTTAAATATGTGTTTTTGGTCTTTTTGCGTAGGGAAAAGGAGACTAATGCAAGAGTGTTATCTATCATGGTATGGTAGGCTTCCATGTACATTGTGGCTCCCACCTGCCGACTTGGATGCCATGTGGCACCCTGTGGGCCCCACTTTTTCCATGTCTTGTAAAACTTTGAAGACCCCTATCCCTCTCATACGAGCTTGGATTCACGTTTCGTTCATGCCATTGGAATCAAGGCGACGAGCACTTCAATATAAATCTAGTTCGAGAGAAATTTGGCCACCTTGAATTTTGACAATTTTTAAGCCCTCTTAGACTCCTGAGTCTGTATAGAGCCACCTGGATCAATCCTCCCCACTGAGGAGATTTTTGTCCTCCAAAAGCATGAAAATAATTGGCAATTTCTTTGTACTTTGTCTACACCGCAAATTTCCTGACATGTCACCTTTCCTTCTTCTTCACCTTTGTCCTTTAGAGCCATAAGTGATGAGATGACAGCTGCATCCTCTGCAAACCTATAGTACAATATTTTTACAAAATAAATGCTTAATTACATGAACAACTATGAACCAAGCATCATAGACTTGCCACGAGTTTATAACTCATACTCTATGGTCAAGTTTACAACAAAATGGAATCAATAGCCCAGCTATCAAAACAAGGCCAAAACATCATTGTTACTTCATAAGTGATGGAAAACATATCATCACTTTTAAATTTTAAATTGCAACACATGATTTAAAAAATAAGTCCATGACACACTACCACACCTAGAAAAACCATCTCTCACTTATCAAAGTGAATAGGTCATCTCTTTGTGGTGGATTTTCTCGTCGAACAATTGTTTCAACTGGTTCATGTATGGGCACTTTCTCCTTGATATGTTTCTCTGGATGGAGCCTCCAACACATGGCTCTTTGATGGACACTTATGTCGCAATGAATGCAATGAGTCTTCTTCCTCCAGACCTTCTTTACCTTTTTATTTTTTGTGGTGGAGAAGGCATTTGATGCCTCATCCTCTTTCGTGCTGCCATTCTCTTCCAGCACTCATCAAATACATGGTTATGTAATCCACAAAAACTACATGTTTTATGACGTCGTGATTTATGTTCATTAGTATCAACATTATTGTAATAAAAATGAACATTAGAATACCAATACTTGTTGCATTTCTTGTTGGTCTCTAGTGCAATCATGGTGATAAGATCTTGCCTTAGCTCTTTCTCTAGAATGTGCATTATGATAGGATGATGGTGAAGTGTTCTGGTCATTCTCTTTGCCAAATGGTTTAAATCATGTATTGGAAGATTTTGACACCTTTTAGCACCATCCTTCAGTGAATCCCAAACCTGTGAATCGAGGCCTCTACACAACCTCCAATGGCTGAGTTATTCATTGGCCATTCACACCATGTCCTCCTCCTTTGTACCCCATTTTGGTAAGGAGTCTCATGCCAGTTCTTGTAATATGTATCTCCATATTTCCAACATACGTAATAGAATGTGAATATGAAGCTGAGGAGAAATCAACATTTTCTACCTCAAATGTTGATTCAGACACATGTGATGATGAATTCTTTAAGCCTTCATTGCGCTTCAAATTCTCCAAGGCCTCTTCCATGGCTCACAATTGAAGCTACAATATTTTCTTCTCCTCTTTCTCTGCTCATAGAAACCTCCTTAATTTAGCATTCTGTTATTGAAGACTCTGGTTGATCTCCTCCTTCGAATAATGAGAAGACGATGAAGGCGACAAAGAAGATGCATAAGCACTGGATGATGTGGATGAAGCATCATTCTCTGATCTTCCTTTCTCCTCTTTGTTAGTCTCTTGTATTCTACAATATCAGTATATGACTATGGATTTTCTACAGTCTGCTGAAAATAGCATTCCCTGACCCTCATTTATTTTTAGAAATCTCACTGCCTTGATTATTGTCATTTATCCTATTCACTATCTCTCATTTTACCTATTTGGATCACTCTCTTACTTTGAAAAACCCCATGTTTGACCCTAAAATCCCTCATTTTTACCCTCCCCCCTACCTAAAACCTCATTTTTCCTCACAAAAACCTTCCCCTTCACTCATCTCTTTCTGTTCATTCAAAACAATGTAAAAACCCATTTTTACATTGTTTTTAAAAATTAACTTTATACTGAGACCCAGTTTTTCTAAGAAACCTTTTTTATTGAAAAACGATGACTCCTTTTCGTATCTAAGCCCCCGCTCTAAAAAAATTTACCCCCCGCCCCCGCATTGTCGATATAGCCTTGGCCCATTATCTATTAAGCGCCTTTTATTAAATAAACCCCGAGCCCCGCATCATAAAGAACCTCGCGCTAACATTTAAAACTCCGCTTCATTAAAAATCTCGACCAACCATTATATTAAAGCGCCTTCGCTTTAAAAACTCACCCTGACCCCACATCATATTATAACCCCCCATTTCATCCAAACCACGACCACCATTGGATATATGCCTCCCAATCTGACGGCCCACAAACCACATCGCAAACCTAAATGTGAGAGGGTTAAAAACCTTTGAGGCTTGTGAAATGGGTGGTATTTGCACACATCCCATCCACCATGCATCACTCCCTCCATACTATCACATCCCCACAACCAAAATTTCCTCATTGCCTAAGACTTGTGCAAAAACCATTAAACCACTCCCACACCATAAACCTAAAACCATTGACCCGTTTGAATGTTTCAAAGCCTTGTGACTTTTCCATAAGCCTCATGCTAGCCTAAAACCCCTTAAACGCATCCAAAATTATTGGAAAGTCACAGCCACACGCAAAAGACCAAAAACCTTCATTTATTCAGGCTCTTTCCACAACGCAGGTTTTTATTAACAATTTTTTTTAATCTTGTAGGTGACCGATGTATAAATGCATCATTTGCATTCGTAAATCCAAAAATTATTCAAACTAAGTTCTCTGGGTGATGATCCAAGAGCTTGGTTCATTAAAGGATTAGGAGCACAAGAAGATCAGAGGTAACAATGGACCAAGATCAATCAGGGACACACATTTGCTCCAAAAGTGGCGAGTTCTCTTCAAAAGAGAAGGGTATGGTAAAAGGAAGAAATTTTATAGTGGTTGCGCAGAGATAAAGACAAGTGAAGAACACAATTAAGGGATTAAAAATAATAGTTAAAGGTAAAAAGGTGAAATAGATCCATTCAAGGATAAAGATGAAAACAGTCAAAAGACGAAGGAAAAGAAAGAAATGATAGTGAGGCAAAAGATAGTGAAATAAAACAAATCAAACAGTGACATAGAGGAAGAGATGACAAAGGCAATAAAGGAAGTAAAAGAGAAAACACTTATAAGATACAGATGAAGACATATTTGAGATTAAAGGACAAATCAAAGTTTAAAAACTAACCAGAGATTAAAGACAAATCAACAAAGAAAGATAGATCCGAATGACAAAGAAATTCACCATTTACTTCTTCCAAATCACATTGGCCACCTACAACCACATTTTGATTTAAGGCAAGCTACCTCAGTTAAAATGTTTTAGTCGAAGATATTTTTAATGAAAATCCAAAAATTCAAAAATATCCTAAAGTTAGCTTAGTAGTTAAGTTAAAAGTTATTATTACAACAACTTAGTTAGTGATATTTTTCCTCGGGCCTTGCATGGTATCAAAGGTCAAGATTACAATTACTCTCTGATAACTATATTCTGAAACACTAGAATAGGATCACCTCCTCATCTGCAGATAAATACTGCACGTATTGTTCATTATTATTGTTGGTTACTTGTTGGTTAGTTGATTGGCTACTAAGCTAGATTTTGATCAGACTCTGAGTTGTAGAGACTATTGCACTAGAGTATTGTAACTGTTTTGTACATCAGTAATACAATCACATTCACATGATTCCTGAGCTATGTTAATGGTGATGTTATCCCTCTTTGTCACTGTTTCTCTTGTGTTTTCCATATTTTCCACAAATTTCTCTGATAATAGAAAATAAATTTTAGGTTGAGATATGTTGTTTGGGCACCTTAATTCTCTCTTTTTCTATTATCTTTATGTTTTCTTTTGCAATGTCTAATTAAAGAATTTAGGGATGTCCCGCTCTTAGTTCCACCTAGCTTGTTGTCTTGAGATTTCCTTAATAAATTTTAACTAAAGAATTCAAGGGCGTCCTGCTCTTTATTTTCTCTTAAACTATTATCTTAGAGGCCTTATTTGAAGTTTGATTAAGGAATTCAAGGGTGTCCTACTCTTTAATTTCACTGAGTTGTTATCTTGAATGTTTTCTTTGTCTGAAAGTAATAGCTAGAGAACTCAGGGGTGTCCTGCTCTATAGGATTACTGGATTTTTGTCTTAATATTTCTTACTAAATTTTAGCTAAATAATTCAGGGGTGTCATGCTCTTTAGTTTCTCTTAAAAATTCATCTAAAAGGCTTTTCTTGTTGAAGTCTAGTTAAAGGATTCTTAATTTCCCTTTAGTTTTACTGACTTCAAAACTTGTTGTCATTTCATATTTCATCTAATCTAAAAGATCCACTTGATATAGTTTTCTTGCCTTATGAAAAACATTACAGAGTTGATGTAAAATTAAAACCTTTTATGAATCCATAGTCCAATGGATTAATACTTCCCACAGTCTATCTCTTCAATCTTACAATCACTCAATAAATCAATTTAATCAATCAAACAAAACAAAAAACTCTTGAACTTCATAACTAGCCTAAAATCAGTAAACATAAGCATAAAGAAAAAATAATTTACTCATAAACATAGAGATATCCCTCTCTGAGGCCACGAAGGCCAGGTCCTTAGACTCCAAAGTGGTTTGATGTGGTTCCCTGCAGACTTGTTCTTGCGAATATTGCAAATCACTGGGCTCCAACATAGTGGCGACCATACTGGGGAACTGAGCTATTAATACAGCTTAATATTCCATCAAGAACTCAGAAAACCCCATTCAAATTTAGATGACTGAAGTGTTGGCCAAGACTGGTATTTGGTTGCTAATTGTGGAAAACAGCTAGCCTAAAGACAGTTAAAAATCATCCACCTAGTGACTCCACTTGTTTTCAGTAGGCCTGCTGACTCCACTCGTTTTCCACCGACTCCACTAGGAAAATTATTGAGAAATCCTGATACCATAAAACATCAAGTAGAATCCAGTCAAAATAATTTGTGAATAGAGAATTTCTTTCATAGATTGTTTTTTTTTTCAAACTGTTATAAAAAATCTCAACCTCTCTGAACCTTGGGTCCAATTTCTGGCTTCTAGAAGAATCTGTACCAGATCCCATCCTGACCCAAACCCTCTTGCAATATTTGACAAACTAGAGCACATACTAAGGAAATATCCTAGATCTAAAAATTGAATTGTGAGCAGACCTATTCACAAAGCAAGTTCCCTAACTGAAAACCTTCAAGACTTGTAAGGTATCTTATCTGGCTCACCCCTGGAAAAAATCTTGTCCAGGACAAAATCCCAGAGTTGGATAACCTAGATAACTTTAGACCCATCCATCTTATAGAAAAATCCTTTTGTAGTAACTTCAACCTCCATTCATATGCCCACTTTTCACCTCCCTCATTTTAACCCTCCACTTGTGAATCTCCCTTTGTTTCCCAAACCCCTAGCCATGGTAACATGGTATGCCCCATTAGTCCTACCATTTCCTTTATTGCCTCTACCACAATATTATCAATCCAAGATCCCCTTATTTGAGGAGACTAGTTCTATAACTGCTCAACAACATGTGGATAATATGGAGCACTATTGTGATCGTCAAGAGATAGATGATGAAACTATCAAGACGATAATGTTTGCCCGAAGCTTACGGGGAGAATCAAGAAAATGATTTAAGAAGCTAAACCCTAATAGTATCCATGACCTCCCTGCTTTTCATCAAATATTCCTAAATAAATGGGAAGTCAAGAAGAACCCTCTCAAAATCTTATCACAGTACGAAAACATCAAGAGAAACGTTGGAGAGGGTGTCCAAGAGTACTGCACTAGGTTCAATAATGCATATAATTCCCTCCCAACCCACATGAAACGTCCACAAGGTCTAGCATTCATGAAATTTATAGATGGTTTTGATCCAGAGATGGCTTACCAACTAAGAGAAAGAGACCCTCTTACATTAGAATATATGTAGAGGGGTGCAGTAAGTGTGGAGGAAAATCGATTGCCAAAAGGGAAAGAATGAGAAATTAAAAGGGAGTCACATATAAGAAAGAGGTTGTAGCTTCCATATCTAACACTAAGATCTATAACCTTGTTAGAACTATGGAAAGGATGATGGATAGAATAAACATGAATGAGAGATCTTACCCCAGAGAAAACCAAGAAGCTCCTCAAAATAGAAACCAAAACCAAAACCAAAACTTTAGGAGAAATCCCCCTCAAATAACACAAAGAAAACAGAGAGGGCGTGATCAGCAAATCAAACCTCCTTTCCAAGAAAAATATTATGATGAAGATGAGGGAGTGATTGAAGAACCATAACAAAGTCAAATCAATCTAATGGGAGTTAACAATGAAGATAGTGTTTTCCTAATTGAAGAAGAATGCCTAGTATCAAAAAGCTATAAACAAGGCTTCAACAATGCTATCATGGAATTACATAGGCAATATGACCTTAGGAGAAAGAAAACCCAAGACACTCCCAATAGAAACAACCCTAAATTTTTTTCTAAAAAGACCCCTGAAACTAATCCTAAAAGGACAACAGAAACTTCAAATAAAATGGTTAAAAGTTCCGATAAAAATTAAAAAAAAAACGGTCGAGAAAGAAGCACTAATAGTAGCCCTAACAAGACTAATCTAACTAATATTTCTAGTGAAAAACAACAAGCTAAAGTTTCTTTAAAAATAGTGTCTAATAAATCTGATTTAAATCTGCCAAAAACACAGATACCCTTTCGTATTGAGAATGAAATTGCCAAGATTAAAACTTCCATACCTCTTACCAAATTAGTTGGCCAAGACGTATATAGATCTCAAGTTTTGAAAGCTTTAAACATAAAATAAACTATTGATTCTATGGATTTAAATGATGACAAACCTAAACTTATGTTTGGACCATAAGTAGAAGGTAAATTCCAAGAAGGAGGTGTACCTCAATTTTATGTCAGTTTGAATATTCATGATAAAATCCTCCACAATGCCATGTTAGATTTAGGAGCTTCGCATAACCTCATGATAAAGGTAGTTATGGAAAGACTAGGCCTAATCAAAGATCTTTGTGTTAATTTAGCACAAATACCAGCCAAAATCTTAGTGATGGATATTTTAGTGGTTTACATTCGCCCCAAATATGGCATGCTCCTTTCATGCTCATGGGGAGCTAATCTTCAAGGTACCCTCCAAATGGATATGACCTTTTCTATCGTACAAGTATTCATTCAACCAATAAGATTATATAGGGAGACTCATATGAAATACATGGTCAGCAGTCAAGAAAAGCCTGATAACTCCCCTCTCTATTCTATCCACACGTACCTTGATTCATTTATCCTCTAAAATGATGAAAACATCAATGAACAAGTAGCAATAAATGACCAAATAACAGAAAAGGTAGAAGAACAGTCAGAACAAATAGAAAATGAACAACATAATGGAAAACAAAACAAGTCTGATACTAAACCTCTATGGAGTATAAGCTTTGATGGTTGTTGTGGAAAAACTAGTTTAGGAGCAGGTGTTTGGGTTCAAAAAATTGAGAACAACCACACAGAGCATCACGCATACAAACTAAACTTTCAATGCACAAATAACATAGCAGAGTATGAGGCACCCCTTCTAGGGCTACAATTACTCAAGAAATTAGGAGCCAAAAAGATCTTTGTCCATGGGGATTCTGAGCTAGTCATTAGGTATATTAAGGGAGAATATTAAGCTAAACATCCTAGATTAATAGCATATAGTAGTGATTCCCTTGACCTCCTAAAAAAATTCAACGAGTATGATCTTGCCTTCATCCCAAGGAATCAAAATAATCTAGCCATTGGACTAGCATTTACAGCCAATACTTATCAAAATCCTCATCATAACAAACAATACATAGTACAAGTCAAATATAGACCAACAGTCCCTAATAATATAAAATATTGGCAAGTTTTTGAAGGTGACAAACATATTGAATATTTCCTGCAGTCCATAATTGGGTTTGAAATGCCAACTTTAGACTCAGATCTTGAAGAATACTTCTCTGCTAAGGAACAAACTTACAAAAAAGAGCCCCCTGACGATGCTGATATAGATCTATTAGAAGAAGAGAACCCACATGAGATAGATATGTGTGGAGATCCAGAAAATAAAGAATTTGAAGTGCTGCAGTTCAGAGATAATACTTTTCCAAAAGGACTGGTCCCCCTAGAAGAACTGTTTGATTTTAATTATGTTGCTAGGAAGCCGAAGATGGAATCCATTGAAGAAAACGTAGAAGAATGCAATATATGCAGTAAGTAGGAACCTAAAAGGATAAAACTATCAATGACACTTCCAACACATATAAAGAAAAAATATATTTATATGTTCAAAAAATTTAGTTATGTGTTTTCTTGGAGCTATGAGTAGTTGATGTCATATGATACAGATATCATTCAGCACAAGATTCCCCTCAAAGATAACTAGAAGCCCTTTAAAAAAAAATTACACAGGATAAATCTTGTCCAACTTCCACTGGTTGAGAAAGAGATAAAGAAAATGTATGATGCCGGAATAATAGTCCCTCTCAGATACTTAGAATGGGTTTCAAATCTTGTATCAGTGAGGAAAATGACAAGAGAAATCAGGCTCTACATAGACTTCATAAATTTAAACAAAGCATCCCTAAAGGACGACTACCCTTTACCAAAAATGGGTCACATATTACACAAGGTAGTAGGTTCCAAAAGGATATCTTTACTTGATGGATTTTCAGGGTACAATCAGGTGCTAGTACATCCAAATGATCAACACAAGACAACTTTCAATACACCTCAGAGGACCTTCATGTATGTTAAAATTCCTTTTGGGTTAATGAATCCTGGAGCTACTTTCCAAATAGTAATGGATATTGCTTTCTCAGAAGAAATAGGTTACTTCATTGTAATATATCTTGATGACATCAGAGTCTACTCAAAATAGATGAATAACTTCTAGCTCATTTAAGAAAGGTCTTTGAAAAGTGCAGAACGTATGGTATGTCTTTACATCCCAAGAAAACTTTGTTTGGCCTTCAAGAAGGGAATATTTTAGGCCACATCATATATGAAGAAGGGATCAATATTGACCCAAAAAGGATTGAAGGAATATTGCAAATCAGTCACCCAAGAAACCTCAAAGAGCTAAAATATTTCATTGGAAAGATAAATTTCTTAAGAAGGTTCATACCGAACCTTGTAGAACTCCTGCGAAACATCACCATGCTCAAAAGAGAAACAAGAGTCAAATGGACCATGGAATTAAAACAATATTTTGAATTGGTGAAGCAAGCACTTACACAAACACTAGTTCCGATTAGCCCTGACTTCACCAAAGATTTCTTTATATTTTCTTTTGCATAAAAGCACATAGTTGTTGTTGTCTTACTACAGAAAAATACAAAAGAATAGGAGCAGCCCATAGATTTCTTCAGCCAGGAATAAAGAGATGCACCTCTAAAATATAATATAATGGAAAAGAAGGCTTTTTCCTTAATCAAGGCACTGAAATATTTCAGAGTTTACATTCTACACTTACACAACATTGCATTTGTGCCTCATACAGTGGTTAAAGACATAATTACACAAGATCCTGATGGAAAATGAGGTAAGTGGATTGATGTTATCTTAGAATATGATTTGGAAATGACACTCACCAAGACAATCAAAGGACAAGGACTGGCTAAACTAATTGTTGAAACAAATTTTCAAGCATTGGACATCACCTGGCGACTCCACCTATTGAGGAAGCATTTATGAACTCACCTTGGTATGCTAATATATTTCATGTTATTTTTAATATTAATGATCCTCCTAGTTTGTCCAAAACAAAGGCCAGATTCCTAAAACTAAAGGTTGTAAATTGCTGCATTCCAGACAAAGTTTTATATTGGAAAAATTATGGTGGTATATTGCTTAAATGTTTTCTTGAAGAAGATGCAGGTAGGATCATGCATGAATTTCATGAAGGATAATGTGGAGGTCATATCTACTGGAAAACCATTGTTAATAAGATCCTTAGGGCTAGTTTCTATTGGCCTACCCTCTACCAAGACATCCACAAAATGGTATTTGCTTGTCATAAGTGCAAAATATTTGAGGGAAAAAGAAATCCTCCACCTTGACCTTTACAGCCAATTTCTGTTGAAGCTCCTTTTCAACAATGACATCTTGACTTCATTGGAGAGATCCGACCTGCCTCCTCTGCCCAACATAAATGTATCCTTACTGCAACTGACTATTTTACAAAGTGGATAGAAGCCATCACTTCTGGGACTACCACAGACTCAACAATTATCAATATTTCTTGAAAACAATATCCTATCTAGATTTGGTTGTACTAGGAGAATTATTACTGATAATGTTGTTGCATTTATATCCAAGAAAATGGTGGATTTTTGCCACATATATCACATTACTTTAGGTCACTCTATAGCTTATTACCCTCAAGGTAATTTTTTGGTTGAATCCTCAAACAAAAGTTTCGTGAACATCATTAAAATGCTTTTGGAGGAAAAAAAAAATCATGGCACAACAAACTAGTGCATGCACTATGGGCAGACATACTAACAAGTAAAAAGTCAATTGATATGTCTCCCTATTAGCTTGTCTATGGAACATATGAAATCTTCCCAAAAAGCTTGGGAGTGCCAGTAATGCATCTCATTCAAGAGGGGTAGTCTGAAAAAAAATAACATACAAAGGAGAATAAACCAAACTATTCATCTGCAACAAACCAGAGAAGGAGTGTACAACAGAAAACAACTATTACAAGAAAATATCAAGAATCTTTTTGACAGAAGGACCAAGGCAAATGATTTGAGCATTGGAGACAAAGTGTTGAAGTGGGATTCAAGACGTGAAGACAAAGGTAGGCATGGAAAATTTGATAACCTATGGAAAGGCCCATACAACATTCATTCTGCAAGAGGTAATAATGAATTTTCCCTACAAGAAATGGATGGAACAGAATTATTTGAAGGTCCTGTAAATGGCAGGATAATGAAACACTATTTCAGTTAAGAATCCCAGTTTAAATTTTTCCTCATTGTATATAACATTAGTTAAATAAAATCTCAGAAAAATTGATACGAAAAAAGAAAGAAAGAAAGGAAGAAAAGAGGGCAGATAAAAAGAAAAAAGGTTAGCCCCATACGAAAAAATTAATATTTCTAAAAGTGTGCAAGCCCAAGTGCCATTACTTTTTAAAAGGAAATATTTTTCAATCGTACAACCTAATCATGATTGAACAAATTTTGAATTTTTGCTGACAAGTTAGAAAATGAAGATTTTCCAAATTGTTTAAACTTGGATTATTAGTAGGTAATAGGAAAATGATATTGGTTCCAACGCCGAAACTGAACCAAAAGTAACCAATAGATGATAAATGATAGATTCATAAACAAAGCCCTCATGTTTTAGTTTACTTTCTGCAAATAAATATTGTGTGCAACTTGTCCAAAATGCCACAATCCATGATGAGCAAATTGCTTAATCTTGATTCAGTCATGCTTTAAATTTCATGTTGACAGTTAGTGAACAAAAATATAGCAAGCTATTTAATCTTAACAGATAAGTATATTAGGTAGAGAACGAAAGATCTCATCAGTCTAATCTAAGCCTTTGCAAGTTATAAGGGTAGAAATAGATAGTTTTTCTTCAAAAGAAAAAATTATGTCAAGGGTTTGCTAGTTTAAATGAACCCAAAGAATGAAGAAAAAATGTTAGAATAGAATGATGGTTAGGTAGAATTGATTTGTAGGAAACATGGTGCCTAAAAAATTTGAAGATCACAGTTACAAAGAGTTGCAGCCGATCAAAAATTACAGAATGAAAGAAATCAAATATAAACAGGCTATTGATCTACGAAACCCAGAGATATGAGGTTCTTGACAACTCCTAAAGGAGCTACCCTCCCCAGCTGGAGCTACTGTTAGTCTCCATTATTCTACAATATCACTAGATGACTATGGATTTTCTACAGTTTGCTGAAAATAACATTCCCTGGCCCTCATTTATTTTCATAAATCTCACTCCATTCACTATTCTCTTTTAACTTATTCACTATCTCTCATTTTACCTATTCAGATCAATATATTACTCTGAAAAAACCCATGTTTGACCCTAAAATCCCTTAGTTCTACCCCTTACCCCTATCTAAAACCTCATTTTCCTCACAAAAACCCTCCCCTTCACTCATCTCCTTATGTTCATTCAAAATAATGTAAAAGCCCATTTTTACATTGTTTTTGAAAACTAACTTTATCCTGACACCCACTTTTTCTAATAAACCATGTTTATTGAAAACCCCAACTCCCTTTTGCATCTAAGCCCCCACTCTAAAAACCTTTACCCCCCCCCCCCCATATAACCTTGGCCTTGTATCTATTAAGTGCCTTTGCTTAAACAAACCCAGGCACCACATCATAAAGAACCCTGCAGTAACATTTAAAACTCCACTTCATTAAAAAGGTTGAACCACAATTATATTAAACTGCCTTTGCTTTAAAAACTGAACCCGAGCTCCACATCATATTATAACCCCTCGTTTAATCAAAATCCTGACCACCGTTAGATCTATGCCTCTCGATCTGACAACCCACGCACAACATCGCTAACCTAAATGCACAAGGGTGAACAATATTTGAGGCTTTCGAAATGGGTGGTATTTGTGCCCATCCCATCCACCATGTGTCACTCCCTCCATAATATCGCATCTTCGTTACCAAAATTTCCTCACCACCTAAGCCCCATGCGAGAATCGTTAAACCACTTCCGCACCATAACCTTAAAACCGTTGACCCCTTTGAATGTTTCAAAGCCCTGTGACTTTGCGATAAGCCTCGTGCCACCCTAAAACCCCTAAAACATGTCCAAAAGGCTTGGAAAGTCATAGCCACATGTAGAAGACCAAAATACTTCATTTATTCAGACTCTGTCCACAACGTAGGTTTTTATTAACAAATTTTTATAATCTTACGGGTGACCGATGCATAAATGCATAATTTGCATTCCTAAATCCAAAAATTATTCAAACTAAGCTCTCTAGGTGACAATCCAAGAGCTAAATTCAGTAAAGGATTAGGAGCACAAGAAGATCGGAGGTAACAATGACCCATGATCAATTGGGATCATACATTTGCTCTAGAAGTAGCGAGTTCTCTTGAAAAGAGTAGGGTTCGGTAAAAAGAAGAAATTTTAAAGTGGGTTTGTAGAGATAAAGAAAAGTGAAGAACAAAGTTAAAGGGTTAACCATAACAGTTAAAGGTAAAAGGGTCAAATAGAGCCTTTCAAGGATAAAGATGAAAACACTCAAAATACAAAGGAAAGGAAAGACATGTCAGTGAGGCAAAATCTAGCGAAATAAAGGAAATCAAACAGTGAGATAAAGGAAGAGATGACAAAGACAATAATGGTAGTAAAAGAGAAAACAATTAGAAGATACAAATGAAGATAGATTTGAGATTAAAGGACAAATCAAAGTTTAAAAACTAATCAGAGCTTAAAGACAAATCAACAAAGAAAGAGCGATCCAAATGACAAAGAAAATCACCATTTACTTCTTCCAAATCACATTGGCCACCTACAACCACATTTTGATTTAATACAAGCTACCTCAGTTAAAATGTTTTAGTCAGAGATATTTTTAAGCAGTTCAGAATTTATTATAAAAGTTAATGAAAAGCCAAAATATAAAAAATATCCTAAAGTTAGCTCAACATTTAAGTTAAAAGTTATTATTACAACAAGTTAGTCAGTGATATTTTTCCTTGGGGCTTGCATGGTCTCAAAGGTCAAGATTACAATTACTCTGTAATAACTACAATCTAAAATCCTAGAATAGGACATTATGGGAATTTTGAGGTCTAAAATGGGCCTCCTAAGGAAATAAAAAATAATAACTAAACAAATAAAATAATATTTATGAATTTGCAATTCACTTTTTGCACCAAAATCCATGTAACCATAGTTAAATTCAATTCAAAAGTTGTACTAAAATAAAATTAATAAAAAAATTGTATTGATGTCACCATAAATAAGAATGAAATTTTCAAGAAAAAGTCATTATCATTGAACAACTAATGCATTTGTTCTTTGTACTTAAATAACTTAAAATAAAATATAAATATAAATTTATAAATTATTAATTATATTATATGTTATTAATTAAAATTTATATTATTTAAATTGTATAATAACATGTAATTAATATAATATATGAAAATAATATAATATAATAAATGTATAGGGACATGCATTGTTTCTTTCAAGAAATATGAAATGAAAATAATATTATTTTATTCAAAAAGTGTGAAATGACATTTATTATGAGTATTTTACTTTGACTTTAAAAGTACTTAGAGCACTGCCATGGTTAACCATGAGTTTTTATCCACCATTAAGAATGTGACAAGTAAGTACCTTTAATTCAAGCAATGCCACCTCAACCATTAGGGATAATGTCATCCCCTAAAATGTGATTGGTTCTCATAAAGTGAATTTTGATTGTACATTTTCCTTAGGAGGCCCATTTTAGACCTCAAAATTCCCCTAATGATCACCTCATCATCTGCAAATAAATAATGCATATATTGTTCATTATTATTGCTGGTTAGTTGTTGGTTAGTTGATTTCCTGTTAAGCTGGATTTCGATCAGACTCTGAGTTGCAGAGACTATTGCACTAGAGTATTGTAACTATTTTGGACATCAGTAATACAAGCACGTTCACAAGATTCTTGAGCTATTTTAGTGGTGATGTTATCCCTCTTTTTCATTGTTTCTCTTCCGTTTTCCATATTGTTCATAAATTTATCTGATAATAGAACATAAATTTTAGGTTGAGATATGCTGTTTGGGCACCTTAATTCTGTCTGTTTCTATTATATTTATGTTTTTTTTTGCAAGGTCTTATTAACGAATTCAGGGGTGTCCTGCTCTTAGTTCAACCTAGCTTGTTGTCTTGAGCTTTCCTTAAGAAAGTTTAGCTAAAGAATTCAAGGGTGTCCTTCTCTTTAGTTTCTCTTAAATTGTTATCTTAAAGGCCTTCTTTGAAGTTTGATTAAAGAATTCATGGGTGTCATGCTCTTCAATTTGACTGAACTATTATCTTCAATTCTTTCTTTGTCTCAAAGGAATAGCTAGAGAAATCAAGGGTGTCCTACTATTTAGGATTAATGGATTGTTGTCTTAAGATTTGTTACTAAAGTTTAGCTAAAGAATCCAGGGGTGTCCTTCTCTTTAGTTTTTCTTAAACAGTTATCTCAAAAGCTTTTCTTGTTGAATTCTAGTTAAAGGATTCTTATTTTCCCTTTAGTTTTACTGAATTCACGACTTCTTGTTATTTCATATTTCATATAATCTAAAAGATCCACTTGATATAGTTTGATTTCCATATGAAAACCATTGCAGAGTTGATGTACAATTAAAACCTTTTATGACTCCATAGCCAAATGGATTAATGCTTCCCATAGTCTATCTATTCAAGCTTACAATCACTCAATAATCCAATTTAATCAATCAAACAAAACAAACAACTCATGAACTTCATAACTAGCCTAAAATCAATAAAAATAAGCATAAAGACAAAATCATTTACTCATAAACATAGAGAGAGCCCTCTCTGAGGCCAGGAAGGCTAGGTCCTTTGATTCCAAAGTGGTTTGATGTGGTTCCCTATAGACTTGTTCTTGCCAATCTTGCAAATCATGGGGCTCCAAAAATCTTCCTCTATTCTCTTCTCATAAGCATCATACATTATTTCCACCATTTTCAATATCCTTAGCATGGCCTCGTACATGTCATTTTCACCGTCCATTGCTGCACATTAAATTATTGTTCACGTTCGCAATTCAAATCAGCAAAAAAATCGCTCTGATACCATCTTTATCTGGGTTCCTTCAGTGCCGGATTCATCAAAGACCTTTTATTTCTGTGATGTGGTTAGAATTTCATTTAAAATAGCATAAATGAACATATATGCATGATGTAAAGAAGAGGGAACAATACTACAATCAATAACATAATAACACGAGACGTTGATAACGAAGCTCACTAAGTGTAGGCTATGTCTCCAGGCCTAGTGTCAAGGTGGGGTAGGCTGCTTCATATAGTGTTGGGAATGGTGATGATGTATATGGACTATGTTTTCTGTCATACAAGGATATATGCCCTCAACATGAGTGGCTTGTCTCTCCATGAGACATTCCACTATAGGGACTCTCACTCAAAATAGGCCTCCTATCAGCATGAAATAATCACACACAAGGTGCCAATGAGGATCCCTTCATCAAGGTTATGTAGGCATCTCAATCAAACATAACAATAAATGGAAAATACATTTCACATCAAGTAGAAACATAGATCCCACAATATACATCAATTATGGATCTAAACAACATATTACATCTCACAGAAAATGATAAAATAAGCAAATGAAATTAATACTACATATACCTTAACCCCTGAAGTTGGTTGAAGAAGTAGATGCTTAGTTGTTGAATCTCATTGCACCATCGAATTCATGGTGTCGAGAAGCATAAAATTGAATATCCACACTTGGGAATCTGACACCATCACTCCAATATGGAAAATGGTTGAAAATGGGAAGCTCTACTGCTAAAACAAACATTTCCATTTAGCTCCTGTCGTTGAAAGGTGTAAAATTGACATAACGTTTGTCAAAAACAGACTCTGAAAATTTCTAGACCTCAAGGAATCTTTCTTATGCCCTTCATTATTCTCTGGGCAAGGTTCCACCCCTCTAGCCATTAATCTAGAAATCTGCTCCACTTCTCTATTGTCTCAGACCTTCCCTCTTTCTTCATGAATGATTGAGGTTAAGTACAATTTTTTGGGAAGATTTAACCAAGTCTGGTCATTGGCGCCTTGGTAAACGTAGTAATTTGTTAAGGGAGGGCCAAGGGATCAAATCCTGATGCTCCCTATTTAGGTCTGTTGTAACATATTTCTTGTTTTTTCCAAAAACACCAACTATAACCATTGGCGGCATATCCATGGCATTTGTTGTGCATTTATGGTTGAGTTCAAATGTTATGGCATGTGGTTACTATTTAATATGGTTTGGTGTGGGTGTTAACAAACCCATTTATATATGTGTTGACTTTCAACGAACCCACCATATAAACCATATTCATTGGTGTGTGTTTTTAACATGACTTTAATATATAACCATATTTGTCATGTTATATAACTACTAATATTTGATCCTTTTGGATTCGTCGAAATATTTGAATTATAATCAGTTAATACATTCCACCATATTTTTTTGTGGAATAACCATTATATCGTTTTGTTTTTATATATATGATTTTGATAACCATATTTTCAATATTTTTTTTTTTAAATATGTTTTTTTTGTATTTTTGTGTAGGGGCAAGGAGACTAATGAAAGAGCTCCATATTTCATGGTATGGCAGGCTGGAATGTAGGTGATGGGTCCCACCTACTGACTGGGGTGCCATGTGGTACCCTGTGGGCCCAACTTTTTCCCTATCTTGTCAAACTTTGAAGAGCCCTATCTCCCTCATACGAGCTTGGATTAGAGTGTCATTTGTGTCATTGAAATCAGGGAAAGGAGCAATTCAATCTAAACATAGCTTGAGATAAATCTGACCACTTTGAATTTTGACCATTTTTTAGACCTCTGGAACTCCTACATGTGTCTAGAGCCACTTGGATCAACTTCAAATGAGACATACTCAATGGCAGAAGGGAAAAATTCCACAGGTGCAATTGATCCCCTTTCGAGGGTTCTTGTTTTTCTTCATTGGATAACCTAGGGTTTCTTTAGTTCATACGAACATGATTGTATGACAACTTTTGCTGGTTATTGATTCTGACAGTATCAATTGTTTCATTTGATTACTTCACACTCTCATTCTATTGGAAAGGGATAAAATTTCTCGCATGGTTAGTTTCATATAGTAAATTTTTTTAAACAGATATTGCTATATATATTCTATAGGATTATTTATATTTTCCTCTGTTTTCCCCTTGCATGGAAATTTTTATGCGTTACAGTTAATTTTTTACTAAAACCGGTCCTTTGTCATTTTATCTGATGGGTTATTCTAAATTTTGTGAATTTTAATGTTCAAAGGTCCATTCCCTTCGAATGGTTAAATTTTATTTCAAATATACATTTATCATGAAGTTTAATTCCTAATGAAAAAAAATATATGCCTTTCTTTTGTTCAAAATTTTTCGTTGATTATTTTCTGTGTTTGATGACATTTCTTTCGAGGAACTCACTATCTGGTAATTTTTCCTTAAAAACCCTACCGAGCTGCTCCTGAGCTCCATTGGTATTAATTTCATGACAATGTATTGTATACAGGAGAGTTTTAGGCATTGTATTATATTTTGTGGATGCATTATGTACATTGTAAAGAGAAAGTAGGTTAGGGATTGATGCATATATTTTTTTATTTATATAACCTATTTATGTAAAATTAAGTGAGTCTGGAGTGGTACCCAGTGCTCATCATGAAATATTGGTTCGTTTAATTGACCTTGGCACTATTAATCATAAGTTGAATCTTCCATAGATAAGCTCAATCTTCTATCCCTTAAGATACCATTCATTGATCATTTCTTTGTAGTATACCATTACTATGAGCTAAAGCTTATGCAATTGGAATAGATCAATCATGCAGTCATATAGTTCATATTGAATTTTGGAATTTGAGTGTAGACCACAACCAATTGGATGAGGAACATGCAAATATTTGATCATGTAATCGAAGTATACTATACCTAATTTTTATGGCTTTGGAAAGAACAAGGGACAGACTACTTGAAAATCGATTCCAGGTAGAGAATGTCCGATTTGAACTTATGTTTCTAAGTTAAAGTTAGCAGTTGTTTTTTTTCTAACTTTTGGCAGATTATTTTTAAGTGAGATTTTTTCTTAGTTATTTAAACTAGGTTTTTGATTGCATATATATATTCAGCATCCTAAAACCTTTTTATAACATAGGGATAATACAGAGTTCACAACTCAAACTTATAACTTTAACAATATATATCTAATTCTAAACCAATTAAACTAAAAAGTATATTAAAAAACCTTAAAAACATATCACAGGTAAAGTACAACCTTTTTACGTGTTCAGAGTCTGCAATCTAATGAAATAAAGATAATAATAGATTTTATTCCCTACCCTATTATAATATCTATAATATGAAATGGAATATGATGATAGTGATAAACCATGGTCGCACCCAGTAGTGCATCTAGGCATGTATGCAGGTTGTCACGCCGTCAAAACTTCAAGACATTGAAGGCTCTTATGGGGAGATGATTAAATAATGGTTAGAGACATTGAAGAATTCATCCCATTAATGAATTCAAGAATAAATAGGAGTAATTGATACAGGGATAAGTTTGAAAAAATGACCAGTACATTTTTTTCTTCATAATCAGTTAATCAACGTTAAATCAAAGGAAGCATAAATAAATGTATTTTAATGAAAGAATAAATAGGAGTGATGGATACAGTGATAGTTTGAAAAATGAGGATAGCATCAATGTCTTCCTAATAAATTAATCAATGGTCAACTAATAGATGAATAAATAAATGTATTTTAATATTAGAGAAAATTAAAGTGGTTGCCACAATAGGATGTTAACTTCTCAATTCCGTTTCAAATTTTATGGGGAAATTTTTTACATGTTGTATTCCTTGTATATATTTATCTTACTGAGCCTCTCCAGCCAGTTTCAAATTTCAAAGGTTTGGTTCCTAGTTTATCTTGTCTTAAAGGTTGTTGCTAGATATACTCTTTATGCCCAGATCACTCAAGACTTTTGGTGTTGGGAAATATGGCTTAGGAGTTGTCGTGGTAGGTGCCCAGATTAGTCCAGACTCTTGTTTTTATTATGGCAGCAAATTTGTTTAATATTTACCCTCACTTCTTCATGTTATAATGACAGTCTATAGGTTCTATCTTGGGCGTCACCCAAATTACTCATTTCATTCTACTTCTTCTTGATTTCATGCAACTGATTTAACAGGAACATGTTGCCAAATTTCACTTCCCATGTAGTAAGGAAGGCTTTAATCATGTCATCCCCAATTTTTATAAAATGATGAGGAAGGCTATTTTACCAGGCCTTAGCATCATCTTCAAGGATTTTAGCAAACAATTGGAGAAAAATTTCCTCATGCTCATCGACACTATTCTTGTTATTCTTGAGAGCACTTTTGAAGGCCTCATTATGCTTCTTTGCAGATATAGCAGTGTTGCCATGGAGTGAAGGAAACCAAACAGTGAACTTCTACGGAAGAGATTCATCATATGCATGTGCTCGGGTAAGCTCAAAAAACATGTAGAAATCCATAACAACCATTGTTGGCTTGAGTGGTCTTGACCTTGGTTCAGATTTTATCGTGCAACCAATAAACCCTCCAACTACTAGCCCTTTTGGCAATGACCCACTTCCATGGATCAAAGTCTCACCCGAAGTAGTATGGGGGGGGTTTGGAACCAGGTTTCTACACCCTGAGGAATAATTTGATGTGGTGGCCCTAATCAAGTTTATGATAGAACTTACTATAGATTTGAAATATATGCACAAATATATAAATCAATACTTATCAGATCAACATGTTGCAAATACAGATAATGCATATAATAGATGAATCTTATATCAACTTTGATGTAGGTATATAAATAACAGAATCAGATCTTCGCAATGTGAAATAACTTAAGCTGATCGATACATATACTTAACCATCAATAGATACCCATGCGTTAGAGACAAATGTACTTGCGTGGACACAATCAATCATAAAAAAAGTAAGAAATATCGAAGTAAATCAGTAAGAAAACAGCTCAGATAAAAGACACATAACACATTTTATTGGCCAAAAACAATCTTTGTATTAGATTCAAAATAACTCATAATGGTCCGAATTTCCCTCACTATTACCCTTCCATGCACACACCCAGTGGAATATACACAAACACGACTAGGTCTCTATGCACACAGCTAGCAGGAGCCTTTCTACCCAACCTAGACTTACAAAAATGTCTCAAAAAAGCATAAACACCTACTTAGATCCAAAAAATCATGCTGTCCTACTAGACTCGATCTATCTATATTTATATTCATCTATTGCGTAGATATTATGGTCTCAAACCATGGTTTGAGGCCCACAGTTTACCCTTACAACCTATTTACATAAAAGAGGGAATTTTACCCACCCCAAAGGCCCTTGAATTTTTTGCATAGTGCACATATCCAAAAATACATATAAAAAGTTACTCAAAATTTACCTGAGGGGACCCCGCTCCCACAGGCCCCCAAAACAAACCTGTGACTCGTATCGAGTCACTATGGGGTTGGCTCCTTCATATTTTCTTGGAGCACAATGACATAAGATTTTAGTGGAACTGTCACCTCAAGGCTCTGTGCTACAAATCCCTACGCTTCAGTTACCAATTTTCTGTAGTTGGCCCTTCAGTAGCAAGTTTAATACTTCTCTTAGTATGTTGAAGGATCTTCAGCACACCATCCAATGTTTGCGAAAACTGTAGAGCCGCCTCAGCCCATGGCTACATCCTTGCTTCAAGAAAAAAACTTCTTCGATGTAGATCCTCTATTTCGGTCAGAATTACTGGACCCTCCTGTAGCCAGACTAAGCATTATGCAATCACGAGGGTGGGTGCCACCATCCTAATATTAGAAAATTGTTGCTCCTTGAAGCAAAATTCATTGCACAGTTGCTGGACCATTGGCTCATTCTGGGAAAAATTCCAGAAACCCATGGCCTCGTCCAATAATTGACCACACTGTGTAACTACAACAGTTATGATGTATGTAGCATGTTTTACTTCTGCATCCCTCTGAGCTCTGACTTTCGGCAAGTTTTCCGGCTCCAACTTCAACGAAAGATTGATGATATGGTGTTCTAATACTTTCCAGACAGTTTTCAATTCTACGCACAAGGCCTTAGTGCACCGGCCAGCCACTCTAATTTCTCTTCTGGGGCGGCTGTGGTGGGGACCCTTGGCACATCGATGCATACTTGGTTGATATTTTCTTCTAGTGCACCGCGCCAAGCCTTGACTTCTCGACATGCTTCTTTGGTGCTCTATTGCTTCTGATGGAGGTCTATTGCATGCTAATGTGCTTTAGCGTCATCACGATAGGTGCATGATTCTCAAAATTGAAGCTCTTCCATGATCATGCTGTGGACCATATGTAGTTTTCCTATAGGTAACAAAGTCAAATCAATATTCATTTCCTGGCAGGCTTTGAGTTGTACGTGTAGAAACTGGGATTCAACTCGAATGTCTTATTCATGGATATGAAAAAAGTGAGCCTCCCTTGTTGAGGGAAAACTATTGTGATGGGTTGTCCACTGGCAACATACATGCTTGCTTGTAACTAGCTCGTTTTTGCAACACTCGCCTGAATCAAGATCACATGAACTTTCAACTCTTGGATGCCACTTTGCACACTGTCGAGCACAACCTTGTACTACATTTCAAGGTCTGTCTACATATCCTCAGTTGTTGTCATGACCATTTTGGCTATCTTGTTGAAAACATCCTCAGTCAACGTTAGTTCTTCTTATCGAGTGGCTTTGGAGCCTTTGAATTTATTCCTTTATCCTCTCACAAGATGAGAATCATGCTTTATTTAATTTGAAGTCTGTACATCCTCTTGTTCTGCAATTTCCTTAGGCCCAACACCATTTTTCTTAGGTGAAGTGTCGGTTTCTAAGTCAATTGTTTTTTCAATTGTAGTTGGCATGGGTTCTTCTCCCATGGTCTTCTCAGTATTTTGCGTACTTGTGTGAGGCTTGGTGTGCATCTTTGAAATAGATGTAGATGCACCTTCCATGGTGCATGGCTCCAGCCAAGTTGTCGGCCACTCAACAGTGATGCGCAACAGATCATCCTCTGTGATGAGATATGACAATTCATACCAAATTCCTTCAATGACGCCCTTCGTACGAATGTGATTATTATGGAATGTGATTTTAAAATCTGCAATTAACTTTTACTGCTCGTACAAATTTGGAGACATCCTTGGTTTGGATTGAATTAACAGAAATATTGAAGCATGGAACAAGACCCAAAGAAGTTTTTTTTCCATGATGTGCATGGGGACGGAGGAACTCCAAAGCATGGTGTACCATGCAACTTCACACATATGTGGTTTTATTTCAGAAAACTACATTTCCTATGGGGTATGCCATCAAATCAGGGCTATCAACAGTACGATCTAAGCATAATAGAAGTGCTTGCCCTCCTTTTGTACTTTTCGCATGTTCTCCAAAAACTCCTTTCCCAAACATTATGCCCAGTTATAGATGACTCCTTCTCACATTGTCATACAAGTGCAATTACTTGCGTAGGGACTTCCTTAGGCCTACAATTTCGCATCATCTTGTAGGCCAAGATGAGTGTCGCAAATTGGATGGTTGGGTCATTGATTTCACTAACTACGAATTATCTCCTATGGTGCGACACCTAGTAGGTCACCTTGATTTTGTCTGCCACCTTATTTTCTTGTGCTTTTCCTTTGAAATCAGCCATGGGATTCATGCCTTGATCAGGCAGGTCAGTGCTCTAATGGATTAGCATGGCATCAATGGGTATGTTCTCTCCTAGCCATAGAGCCTCATCATGAACTAGCATGAGCAATTGTCACAAACATATATCATTTATTGGGTTGTTCCTGAAATGTGGGACTTGCAATAAATTCAAAATCCATCCCTTATGTAGGCCCAACACCCATGGTTTAGGCTCCACGCGAACGAATCTCCCCTCATAAGGTATGCGGTATAGGTATCGCTCAGGTGCAAGTTTTGAAAATTTCTCAGCATCAACGAGGTCCTAATCCTCCATCTTCTGTTGCGGCACTTTGGCAAACATTTCTCCTTTGAATGGGACATTCTCTAGAATCAAATGCATGTTGATATAAGACAAAATTTTGTCAAGATCCTTCAAGATCTTGATAGATGCCTTGCGTGGTGTGAAATAGGTCAACAAATGCGAGAATGGGGCCACTTCTACCACATCCTCCTCCTCTATGATGGTCTTAGGTAGATCTGCCATGGGTCTCTTCTAGCACTTAGCTGAAGTGGAGCGTGGCCTTAGAGTCTTCTCTCTAGGGGATTTTTGGGTCCTTGATGTATGCCCCTTCTTGGTTTTCGTTGGCGCGGGTGTCTCAATGACTAGCACAGTGGGATCCTATTTTGGGCATGTAGCAATCATACTTGGAGGGATAACGTAACCAACACCCCTACGTCACAACTCCTCCTCAAATATTGGATCTAGACCATACATAGATAATCAGTAGCTTGTAAGAATTAGAGAGATCAAGGTAAATAATTCACATAGAAATAAAAGGGAACTAATGTGACCCCTTAAGTCATATTTATATTTTTGGCGCATCTTCAATGGTCCCTTATGCATTAATGTGTCTCAATAAAGGATAAAATGGTTCCAAATCTGTTAAAATCCCCTCATTAAATGCAACCTAGACACTCCCTTAAATGGTAGTAAAACTGTCTTCTCCAGATTTACTGTTCCAATAGCTAGATTTTGGCACCTCTATGACCCAGTCAACCTCCTCATGCAACTACCAAGCGTGAGTCGCACCTACCTTTGCATCCACCATCCCTTCTATGTAGATTTAGTACTCCATCCATATCATCATTTGGTGCGCTTAGGGAGAGAGTCATCCCTGTATGGATTCAATCAGCTTCCATTGACATGCTCAAGAAGATATTCTCTGCTCAGCATGGCCAGCTGCACTGCACCTCCAAGAGTGATCTCCTTCACAATATATGGCCCTAGCCAATGTATCCTAAACTTTTATGCCTGGCACACAAACATGTTGTCATACAAAAAGTCCAGATCATCTTCCTTAAAGAACTTTTGTATGATGTTCCTATCATGCCATGCATTTTCACTTGCCTTTTAAAATTTCTGGTGGAAATTTGCAATATGAAATCTTCTTCAAGTGTGCCCGATTGCTACAACTGTTCCTCCATAATATCTACTTCTGTTATATTTCTAAATGCTATGATACGTAGGTTGGAAACAATGTACTCCATTGAAAACATAGCTTCTTTCCCATACACCATCCAGAATGGTGTCCTGCCAGTCAAATTTTTACATGTGGTTTCATATTCCCAGAGAACTACAGGTACGCACTCATCCCAATCATTGTGGTTAGCATTGCAAATATTTGTAAGCATAGTCTCCAATATCTTGTTGAAAGCGTCCACTGCACCATTTTCCTCTAGGTGATATGGAGTGATCTTCTGATGATGCATCCAGAATTCGTCGATCATTTCTTCAATGGTTTCATTCAAAAAATGCATACCTTGATCACTTATTACAATATTAGGGAATCCAAAGTAGGTCACAATATTATCGAAGATGAAGTGCACAGTTGTATCTGCAGTAAAATCCTTCACAGACTTAGCTTCAACCCATATGGTTACATATTCAGTCGCAGTGATTATGTAACACGCACCACTCTCCTTGCCTGGAGGGTTAATAGGTCTGATGATGTCTATGGCCCATTTCTCAAATGCTTTTAATGCCAGCTGTGGATGGAGGGAATCTCATCTCTTTGCAATGGCTTTCTGGTCCTCTGGAATACATCGTATGCATGGAGATATGCATAGGCATCATTGTGCAATGTGGGCCACCATAACCTAGCTCGCAAAATACTTTGTGTGGTTTCCTTCCCTGCATAGTGACCGCCGAAAACCTGTCCATGAGATTCATCTAAGATATCACACATTCGATACTCCAAAACATATCTTCGCAAGACTTTCTCTGCACCTATCTTATACAACTGCCCAGCAATAATAGTGAAGTTTTTTGCCCGTAGTCGAGCATATTTGAGACATTCACGCAATATATTCACATAGAGAGCCTTGTTCACATAATATCATCTTCAGTAATAAATTCTAAGAGCAGAGGAACCTACCTCTAGGACCCTGGAAAAATATTCTTTCATCTTTAGAGTATGAAAGAAAGTGATCAATGGAAAATTCAGTCACAAATCCTTTCAAGACACGTTTGATCCAATGATATATCACACAGGTGATATTATTTCTTGTCTTTTCTAATTGTTGTATTAATTTAGGAGTACACTAAGTGACTGTGTCATCCTCCACGCAAGTATTCAATTCATTTTATCATGACAACCATTCATGAAACTCATTTTCAAAGGAGAAAAATAATATCTCATGAACTTCTGTATATATATACTTCTGAACCCATTTTTTAGCAGATATCTTATAACTTCAATTCTCTTGGATATTGAATTCAAGGATCTTTCTTTCCAACCAACCTTTCAATTCACTCTGCGTAGAATGCCACAACATTAAATCTCCCTCAAAATGATACTAGTCCCTGTAACGAAGCATTTTTTGGCTTGAGGGGTCCCGACCCAGGTTAAGAGTTTATTGTGCAACCAACAAACCCTCCAACTACTGGCCCTTTAGGCAATGAACTACTTGCGCAAATCAAAATCTCACCCAAAGCAGTATGGAGGGTGCTGTAACCAAGTTTCTATACCCCGAGGAAGAATTTTATGTGGTGGCCCTAAACAGGTTTATGAAAAAACTTATTTTAGATTGGAAATAGATGCTTGCATATATAAATCAATATTTATCATATCATCTTGTCGCAAATACAGATAATGCATATAACAGATGAATCATGGATCAAATTCTATGCAGGTATCTAAATAACATAATCAAATCTTCACAATTCCAAATAACTTAAGTCGACCGATACATATACTTAACCATCAATAAATGCTCTTTCATCAAAGATAGATGTACTTGCGCAAATAGAATCAATCATAATAGAAGTAAGTGATTTAAAGTAAATCAGTAAGCAGATAGCTTAGATAATAGACACATAACACATTTTCTTCACCAAAAATAGTCTTTGTATTAGATTCAAAACAGTTCAGTATGGTCTGACTTTCCCTTACAATTACCTTTCTGCGCACACAACTAGCGGAGTCTGCACATGACCAAGATTAGGTCTCCACGCACATAGCCAGTAGGAGCCTTTCTAGCTAATCTAGACTTATGAAAATGTATCACAAAATCATAAACTCTTACTTAGATTCAAAACATCATGATCTCTTACTAGACTCGATCTATCAATATTATATTCATCCAATGTGGAGATGTTATGGTCTAAAACCATGGTTTGGGGCCCACATTTTACCCTTACAACCGATTTACATAAAAGAGGAACCTTGACCCACCCCAAAGCCCTTTGAATTTTTTGTGCATCGCGCATATCAAAAAATACATACAAAAATTTACTCAAAATTTACCCCAGGGGACCCCGGTCCAACAACCATTGCAATGTGCACAAAGTTACCTCAGATAAAATGCTCACAAAGCCCTTTTTCAAAGCAAATTTCAAGACCCAACTGTAAAATACTCAAAGAGAAATATCAAGGATGAGAATATAATACAAAATATTATGAATGATATCCATAGTTCCTTATTTGAAGTTGTTCCTTATCCCGGTATTAAAAGTTAACCATTTTGAAAAATCTACCAATATCACATCCCATAAAGTGATTGGCTTCAAGGATCGGGCAATGTTGAGTTGTTAATATCCCTTTGGAGACATTCAATGGTCTTTTACCCACCGCAAGGTATACATTAGATAAGCCTTAGGACTTAGCATGTTTAAATCCCATGTGAAAAAAGGCTATAGGTAAGAATACAAAAATGGATACATGCATGCACTTTGATCAATATGAGATGTGTGTATATATGCCCCTTTAGTGTCAATATTTTTAAACAATGAAACCAAGCATCTGGGTATCTCAAATAGTAACTTTGTTGAATTGTATCCTTCAATATAAGAATTTTTATTGTTAATTGTTACATTTTGGGAGGGAAAATGACAACAAATGACCAAAGAGAAAAAAATAGCAACCTAGATAGCAATTGTAATACTATCAATTAATAGAACCAGAAGGTTTGGGATTCCTTTTCTGTAAAAAAAAATTCTAAGATACATGGGAAAAATATCAAAAAATATTCAATAGCTATGGAATAATTACAAAGATTTCCAATTTAGTTATGTTTCCAAAAATTGTGATTTCTCATCATTTTTGTTTGATGATTTTGTTTATTTTACTAGTATTCCATTGGTTGATTGACATAAGACTCAAGAAACACAACAATACCTATCTACTCGACGGAAGTAATTACATAAGATGAATACAATAATTTTTGCATATTCCATTTGTAGCTTTCAACATAAAAGGAGTATGGAATTTAGAAAGAAACATAAAAATATCAACCTATCAAGTGCACAAGCATAATTGTTCTAGAGACATGACAATTTCCATTTTGGATTCCTTAAAGGGTTTCCCATCCTTCTAGTCTCATGTTTTATCTGAGAAGCCCAATTCTGGAGTTGGATGAGAAAATGAATGCTCACCAAAAATGGGGATTTGAATTCATGTGGAGAAACATTGTTGGTTCTGTAATCCCAGAAGAAATGGAGGCATCATCATGTAAATTGTTCAATTGTAGAAAAACTTTAGATATTAGAGCTACGTAAAATTTGGAAATAATACAACACCAACTCATGTTCACACAACTCTAGGTCATGGCAAATTTGAATCACTCATATTAATAATAATAAAACATGGGGAATTATAGACATGCTCAGAGTAAGAAGAGTCTCAAAGATGCATTTTGTCTTCCATTAAGAAATCTTTAACATGGTTCAAGTATTCATATTCCTAGAAATCATGTGACATTCATTCAATTCTTCTATCTGGTTTGTTACCCAAGGCTTTTGGATGTGGTTAGGATTATAAAATTTCATTTGGGTCACAAGGACCTCCAAAAGTTTCTCCATTATTGAATAAATTATCACTTCAGATATATGCCACTGAAAATGGGCACTTTCAAGGATTTAATAGCCCACATGAAACTACTACTTATGATTTAAGACAACTGAATAACATTTTGTTTACGAATTTTTATCTTCAATGATATTTTGTATGTCACGATGCTTCCAGAATTTATGCCTTACGGTGTTTCCTCTGCAACATTTAGTGAAATTGCTACTATATGTTTTTGTATATTTGATTTTAGTTTTCAAAGCCAACAATCAGTATCAAATATAGAGTGACCCTATTTTGTGTAGAAACGTGAGTATGAGTGGGAAAGTATTTTGTTTCTTTAAAATACATAAACACAGATTTTTATGTGCAAACTAGTGTGCTACAATTATATTTACGAGTGAAAGGTGAATATATCTACCCACTTACATGATGGAAACATTACAATTACTTTGGGTATCCCATAAAAATTAGGAATACTCAAAATGTTAAAAAGGGTATTATATGAAAATAGAAAGTGTAATATCCCAAAATGGAAGAAACAAGAATACAGAACATATGCACAATTCCAACTACGGTAAAATAAGAAATAAACCATGTAGAACAGGAAAAATGCTGGAATACATCAAATCGTCATACATATGAGAAGAAACTTCCAAGCCATATCATTATGTATCAACAAAAAATTAACATACATAGTTCTCCAAAAAGGGGTGCACTCAAGCCATCTAAAGATGGTTGAAACAAAACTAGCACTGGAAAGTAAAAAATGTTGTTGCTGCTAGAAACTACAACTCCTAGGAAGAAGATATATGTGCATGAGGCTTCTTTAATTTCCAAAAAGATCCAAATTTTTAACCAAAGACTCTACTCGAAAAACCCAGTAAAACCCAGAATGGTTTGGCTAGAGTTTGAGTTTGGAATTTTAGCCCTTTTTGAGTTTCACACTGCACCCCTACTGGCTGAGTTATGCACTCCCTGGAGAAAACTACTAATTTTGGGCTGAAATAATAATGTATCTACTACAATAGAACCCACTCAAATCAATAACCGAAGGGATGGTCCCTTCTCCTGATCCCAAGCTGAGAAACTTAGGATCTAACTCCTCTAGTGAATATGTAGCTGATGCATGCACAACTGCTGGGAAATACTGTGATGTCTAGGATGGCTGATGATGTGGCCTGATGATAGATAATACAATGTTGATCCTAGGCTACTCAAGTGATCTCCAGAATGAAGAATTAATTCCTCACAGGATTCCAAGCTGTGTTGCTTGCAACTTCATCTTCTCCTCAAACCCTCACTTTAGAATTATGCAATTCTTGTAGGAAATGTTGTTGCATAGGAGAATATATGGATGGCTTGATGCCAGATATGTCAATGAAACTTCCAGAAGACTACAATTGATCCACAGTGGGAAGGGATGATCCCTCCACAAGTTTCTTAGCTGAAGTACTGAGAACAACCTTACAACTCTCAAACCCAAGTTCAAGAATGCGTAATTACTATACCTGAAAGTGTAGATAAGAGTGGTTGAAAGTGGCACTGATTTTCAGATGATGAATGCTGCCCAAGGAAACTTTCCCAGAGTAGGCACTCGAATTCCCCCATGGGTAATGGTGTGATTCTCGCTCGAGAACACCCAGTGCTAAACATCACAACTAACTTAGCTAAACAACTAATGTGTTCAAAGAAATGTATTGCAACACTCAACAATAAAAATCCAAAATCCCCTTCCTTCGATGCCCTCATCTTCCTTTTATGGTTGTGAGCCTTCCATATCCTTTGCCCACCTCATAACTGCGTTGCACATGTGGCCACTTGCCTTCATAAAGGTTGCGATGTCCTCCATGATCTGCAGCACTACTACAATTACTCTCCACTCCCTCCATCATGTGTGCATTTAATTCACAACTTTCTCCATCACTTCATTATTATTTCTCCACTATCTCCTTCATCTTCCTCATTATTGCTCCATGACCTCGACTCTTTCTTTGTTATTATGCTACTCCACTACTCCATAATGCTACTCCACTACTCAACTAACCCACATTCACACTAGAAGTGGATTTTATTCATCTACTGGGTTTATGTGTCCCTCCACCCCTTTTATTTACTTAACTAAATAAGAAAAGTAAGAACTCTAATATTCCAATTAGTTGATAGAAAATTTTTAATGTTACAGTCCTCCCCACAAAAATGTTTCTTTTCGTCAAGCACCTACAAAAGTGGATGTTGTAGAAATCCATATCCCTCCCAAGTGGCATCTCATATAGAAGGTTTCCCCATCTGATCCAATGTGTTATGAATTACAAACTACATATATGCCTCTCCAAAATGTCTAGAATGGCCTCCAGATGTGTAGCACGATGCCTCTCCTCATCAATGAGTCCCCAAGTGGCAACCATGTGTTGCGCAAGATCCTCTTATCTACATGATATATGTGAAGTGTGGTGATTCCTTCCCCAAGTGGAAAGTCCCAACTCATAAGACATCTCTCCAACCCATGCTACATGGAGTAGGTTGTGCCTCTCCATGCTCCAATCCTTGGCCCTCGTGGCCTTGCTTGCTCTAATCATCATCTCAACATCGTGAAAATTAGTAAGTAGATACATATGGATTGACATGTGAAATTTCAAACCATACTCTCCCAATAGTAGCCACCACAGCAATGCCTCTTGCTGCCACATCACACCATCATCATACCAAGTATGGTAACCATAATCTCTCAATAGAATCCCTCGTAGCAATGTCTCTTTCTATCACACCACCTCATCATCATTCCAATTATGGTGGCCACACTCTCTTAACAGAAGCCAATGCATCAAGGCTTCCTGTTGCCATCCCACATCACCATTATGCAAGGTATGGGAGAATGTCAATCCATGTTCTCCCAAGAGTAACTAGCACAACAATGAATCTAGCTGCTACATGACATCACTGTGGTGCAAGATAGGAAACAATGATATACCAATAGGCATATAAAATGTGATATCTTGGCCATACTCCCCCAAGAGTAGCCAGCATAGTCATGCCTCCTGCTATTGCATCACCTCATTATTGTGCAAGGCATGAAACATACCAATCTGAAATGTTAGGTGGTAACCATACTCACCCAAGAGCATCCAACATATCCTTGCTTCCTGTTGCCCCATGTCATAGATCTGCAAGTAGCTTTTCAGCCACTTGCTCATCATCTCCATCCATCCATCCAACTGTGGGTGTTGACTCATATCATTCACCAGCATGGTATCCACTGAGTGGAGAAGCTCCCACAAAGAATCTTCCCATACAATAACTATCCGCATAACTATCTAGGGCATTGGGAATACCATAAATCATGAAGACATCCGAGAAAGATAATCTAGTCACGGGTGAAGAGATGTACTATGTGAAAATGTTCAATCAATGATCATACCTCGACAACGGATCAATGTCGACAATACCATCCTCCACAATCTGATAACAATATTTTCACTTCATGATATGTCAAAGTACATCCTCCTTGAGGCCTCTCCATGAGAAACTCTCTCTGATGGCCTGGTAGAACCTATGAGATTCTGAATATGCTGCATGTAGAAACTTCTCATTTAGTTATTAAGTGCTCATCAAGAAGGCTCTGTCCTGATAATTGGATATGTTAAACATCAGATGATGTATACCATCTACCATCTGTCCATCCAATGCTTCATAAGTGAAGTGGTCAGGACAATTCTCAAATAATAACTGCGCCCTAGAATCATCACTGCTCCTCAGTGACAACACTGTAGATCTCCATGATAGTGAATTTGTTGTCTCATGGCCTTCTCTGTACACAATGTTGAACTCATAGTCATGCATTGTACTGATCCATGATTTTTTCCTCCTCTTCAGCTGCTCCTCCTCCTCAAAAATATGCTAGAGACTACGGTGGTTTGTCTTTACCATAAATCTACTGCCAATAAAAAACTGTCAGAATTTGAACAATGCATGCATAATGGCCAATATCTCTTTGTCGTAAGTAGAATACGAAAACTCATGCGACAGTAACTTCATGTTCTCAAAACCTGTTGTATAGTTTCCTTGCATTAGGACTATGCTAATCCCATCCTCAAAAGCTACACACTCCAATAGAAAGTGTTGTGTGCAACTCAACAATGTGAAACTGGGATAGCTATACATATTCTCATTGAACCAGTAAAGGGTCTTCTACGGAGTGATATTCTGCTACTCCAAATAAAAAATGTGCTCTAATCCTTGGTCATGAAATTTCCCTGATGCAATGATCCCACAAATCTCAAACTTAGGTGCTGAAATAACATGGGATGAAAATATTTGCAAAAACTAGATTGGCTGAAACTTGGGAACATCTTGCAAAGCTACAAGAGTTCCTCCAATTGGTGCAATGGCTTCTCCAACTACTGGTAATGGTGATGGTTTCTCCTCTTCTATCGTACTCAAACTGATATATGCCTCATTTTCCTCATGCATATTCTGAATCATGCATGGGACTCCCAATGTCAAGTGCTCAAGACCATCTTGCAAAGAGGCAAGAGTGCCTTCACTTGATGCAAGTACTTCTGCTACTGGCGGTGGTGGAATTTTCTCCTCTTCTGGAGTGATAGTGCTGACATCTTCCCTTGACTCATCATGTGCTTTCTCATCAATGTCAGGAAATGTCTCAATGGGAATTACCTCTATTTTTCTTCTATCAAACTTCTTGATCAGCCTTTGAGTGAAATCTGTATAAGAAGTCACTCTTGCATGTTTCAAATGGCTGAACCACCAATCCTTTGCTCCACCATCAACGTGTAACACTCCAATCTCAACAGCCTCGCTTTTTGCTACTTGGTATAGCTCGAAGAAATGATCTAACTCATCTAGCCAAGATTTTTCTGTGCTTGTGGATGACCCATCGAACATAGGGAGAAATAATCTATTATGCATATGCCCTCTTCTTCTATTGTTGCTGCGGGGTCTCCAGTTCTCTTTAATCTGGAAAAACTGCTGGAAAATCATATTCTCTTTGAATGCTCCAAATATCCTCCATCTCCATGCCATTCATTTCCTTCTGAAGGAAAGTGGGCATATTTGGGTGTTGTGGAACTTTATGTATCATCGATTGCTTATATTTTTGATAGGAAGTGTTCGTACCTTCTCCATTATGAAACACTCTTAAGGTTTCCTTCTCCTTTCCATTCTCATTTCTTTGATCTCCATGGTGAGATCCTGCATAGATCTGAAGAGAAGTGTGGCAAAACTCAGTCCTTCGACCATTGTAGACTTCTTATTTTTATTCTTCTTCTTCTTATTCTTCTGATGTCATGAAATTCCCATAAGCTTAGCCAAATATCATGCTCAAATACCACTGTTATATCCCAAATGGGAGAAACAAGAATATAGAACATATGCACAATTCCAACTACGGTAAAATAGGAAATAAACCATGTAGAACTAGAAAAATGATGCAATACATCAAAACATCATATAGATGAGAATAATCAGTTGAGCCATATCATTATGTATAAAAAAAAATGAATATACACATTTTTCCATAAAGGGATGCACTCAAGCCATCCAAAGATGATTGAAACAAAACTAGCACTGGAAAGTAAAAACTGTTGTTTCTGCTAGAAACTAATACTACTAGGAATAATATTTATGTGCAAGAAGCTATTGGTATGTTCAGCAAGATCTATGATTTTAACCGTGGACTCTACTCGAAAAACCTAGAAAAACCCAAAAATGGTTTTGCCAGATCTTGAGTTTGGAATTTTGGCCCTTTTTAGGTTGCACACTACACCCTTGTTGGTTGAGTTATGCACTCGTTGAAGAAAAATAATGATCTAGGGCTCAAATAATAATCTATATGATGCAATAAGACCCACTTAGATCAATAATTGAAGGGATAGTCATTTTCTCCCGATCCCAATATGAGAAACTTAGGATTTATCTCCTCCACTGAATATGCAGTTGCTACATGCACAACTGCTGGGAAATACTGTGCTATCTAAGGGGGATGATGATGTATCCTATTGATAGATAATATAATGCTCATAAAAATCTATTTAAGTGATCCTCAGAGTGAAGGATTAATCCCTCAGAGGATTCCAAGCTGAGTTTCTTGGAACTTCCTCTTCTCCTCAAATCCTCAATTGTTGCAGGAAATGTTGTTGCATAGGAGAATAGATGGAAGGCCTGATGCGGGATATGTCAATGAAACTCCTGGAATACTAAAATGGATCCAAAGTTTGAAGGGTTGATCCATCCACAAGTTTCTCAGCTGAAGTACTAAGAACAACCTCCCAACTCTAAACCCAAGTTAAGGAATGCGTAATTCTTGTAGTTGGAAGTGCAGATGAGAGTGGCCGAAAGTGGCAATGATTGTCAGATGATGAATTTTTCCCAATAAAACCTTCCTAGAGTAGGCAGTCTAAGTATCCCATGGGTAAGGGTGGGATTCCCGCTCGTGAACACTCGGTGCTAAACATCACAGCACTAAACAACTGAAGTGTTCAAAGAAATCTCTTACGACACTCAAGAATCAAAATACAGAATCCCCTTCCTTTTCTTCCCTCATCTTCCTTTTATGGTTGTGAGCCTTCCCTAGCCTTGTCCCACCTCATAACTTTGATGCACATGTGGCCACTCACCCCCATAAATACTACACTTTCCCCGATGATGTCCATCACTGCTACAATTACTCTCCACTTCCTCCATCATGTGTGCATTTAATGCACCATTTCCTCCATCACTTCATCATTATTTCTCCACTATATCCATCATCTTCTACATTATTGCTCCATGACCTCCACTCTTTCTTTATTATTATGCTTCTCCACTACTCCATAATGCTACTCCACTACTCAACTAACCCACATTCACACTATAAAAGTGGATTTTATTCATCTACTAGGTTTATGGGTCCCTCCACCCCTTTTATTTACTTAACTAAATAAGAAAAGTAAGAACACTAATATTCCAATTAGTTGATGGCAAATTTGGAATATTACAGAAAGAAACTCCTCAAGGTGATATGGTGACGTGAGAATATAAGTATCACATAGTGCAAGATCAACATAAAATTAAGAGGCATATACTCATTGAGTTTAAGTGAGAATTTGATTTATAAACATTATTCATTTCTTAGTAGAGATGCATGATGGCATGGGCCTAATATGACACCAACCATGACCTACTAGTATATTGTACTTAACTCCAAGAAATAAAGTAGGGTTTTCTATTTGGGATGAAATCAAGGGTTTTAAATTTAGAAAAAGATGAGGGAGAAAATGAAGAATGGGGCTCCATAAGATTTCATGCTAAGGGATGAGGAAGCTAAAAGCCCGATTTTCATTGATGCTTAAAGGTTAAAATATTTCACCTTATTATTTTTTTGGAATTGAATTGTAATCCACGAAAAAATGATGGCTATCTTATATATTTTTCCAAGCAGAGAATATTTTTGTTAAAAGGTCAAAAGAAAAAGATCCAAAGTAATGTAAAAACATTAAATATGAATGCCAGGTCCTCATCTTCAAATTGTCAAATTCAAATTTGGAAGTTAAATAGAGGCCAATATTGATGGATAACACTACAATACAAAGTAAATTTCACAAGAAAAATGAACTCATCATGCATGTAGAAGGTTAGCATGGTGATGTAAAGATTCAATGTTAAGATAAAATTTGTTTATGTATAGAGTCAAAGTATGTTAAAATGCAAGTCCATGTATGAGAATAATATTCTTGTTATGTAGTGAAGTCATTGATATTTTCAAAGTAAAATGTAAAGAAAGAAATTAATTTTAGATTCAATAATGCTCAGGTAATGTTCTAAGACATACGACTCAAATATCCTCTACTCATATGTAGAAAGAAATTAACAATTAAGAAGAAATATAAAAAACATTCTACATGAATCCATATAAATAACACGAGGATATATCTAGGGGGAATCCACAACTAAAAAACCAGTCCTATATGTATTGTTATTACACCATTTTTTGGCCATCTAACTTGTTACTATTAGATGGACCAAAGTACACCATGTAAGATGAATTTTACCCTATGTAAAATTTCTTTCACTATGAAAAATAAATTAGTAATCCTTAATTTATTAAGTTGTTTATCGCCTAAACAGTAAACCCCATGAGGAAATATTGAATAAATTCATATTTTTTTTATTTTCCTCAAGGAATAATTAGTTAAAAAATAGCTTAATTAATATTCCTAGTCATATTTAACCCAAAATAGGAAAATTAATGAGATAAATCATTATTTAGCTTATTATTTTCTAGGAATAACTATTTAAACATTATTTAAATAATATTCCTTGTTAAATTTGACTAAATCATTTATAAATAGTTGAATAAATCACTGTTTATTTAATTATTACGCAACCACATCCTTAAAATAATAAATAAATCATTTATTTATTTATTTATGATTTACAAATAAAGGGATTTGACCAAATTCAAATTCCTTTTCCCTCCAACAAATATAATAAAATATTCCATAAAAGTTGGATCTAGATTTGGTTAACACTATTTTAATTATGCACCAATATCTAGACTAACTCAATATTTTGTTATAAATATAAAGGTTTTTCCATTCACTCACTACCTTTTGTTACCTAAAGATCACTCTATATCTATACTCTTGGTCTGACTTTGATCCTCCATCATTGTCATATTTTTCTATCTTTTCTTCTTGTGAACTCCCCTTGAGTTCCATTTTTGTCTGGGTTTTCTACACCAACAAGAGAGAGAGAGAGAGATCTTAGATATAAAGTGCTAAGGATATACAAGAACCCATCCCATTGTGGTGGACTGGTAACATATTTCTATGTTCCCTTCCCAAGTGTCGTAAATACAAAAATTCCTTAAAAATATTCTTGTCGTTTCCATTGAATGCATGGAGAAACTCTTGCTTTTATTTACTGCTTAATGCCTTTTATTGCATAGATCTAGATTTTGTAGCATTTATCTTGGTCAACTAACTGCAGATCTAAAGAAATTGGCAACCATATTTCTGTTAGGGCTGTTTTTTATGTACAGATAAAGTGATATTTTTTCGTACACTTACGATTACAATTCAGCCTAACAATTGCATTACTAATAAAATATAGAAGATATACAACGCTTTCTCAGGACCGAGAAACCTCTATAAAACTATAATCTATCTCATTAATTCACAAGCCAGCTCTGGTCAATACTTAACCAATTTCTTGCCTGCCCAAGTGCCTATTTCCTTGCAATTTTTCCTTGGGAATTAGTCCCTATTATTTAAGGAAATTCCTCACCCATAACCGTGCAATCCATATCGGCCCTTCTTTAACTACATGCATTGTCTGTGCAATTTGGATAATTATACAACTGATATTACACTGCCCTTGATATCCAATCTAAACTGGGTAGATCAAATTTCATGCATGCATGAGTGAGTTATTAGATGATTTATCAGTTAAATTCTTAAACAATGAAGAAGCACCCCACTACTAGACCTCCTACTAGTTCCTTCAATTCCTGGAACTAGTTTAACTGACCTTAACTAAATTTAATTGAATTAAATTGTTACAACTGAAATTAAACTCAACCTAGGCTCCTAAAATTTAGGAATCACTCTACACAACCCAAGTTAATCCCTCAACTCGAATTAACTAAGTTAACTGAGTTATAATAACTCAATTAAATCATTCAAGTTGTTTTGTGATGTGGAATTTTAATTTTCTCCTAATTTAATTCAAGGGAAAATTAAATCAAGATTTTATTCCTGCCATTTTTGAACACTCCCTCTCAGAAATAAAGGGATTTGCATATAACCTAATCGAGCACCTTTGGAATGTACTAAATGCAACACTTCTCACTATTGTTCTTCCTACTGTAACATCTACAACTGAAAAGAATAAAAAAAAAAGAAATAATCACTGTATCAATCTGCAACTTTCTATTGGGAAAAATGTGTTGTTTCTAACTCTGCTAATTCGCCTCCTAATTTTATGTCAACATTTTTATGCCATTATCAGTACCTTAATGAAATTCATCATCATGTTACTAAATACTATGGTCCCTTATAACAAGGTATTGATCCATGAGGAAGAAACACCTCAATGGACCTTGCCCATATTTCTGCACTCTTGGGAGTATTTATTCACATCACCCCACCTCACTCATGGAGATATGGTTGCATGTTCTCCCTTTTCCCACTTGGCTTGAAATATCTCCCTACTAGAGGTCTCTACTTGATTGGATATTTCCACTCTGTCTCCTCTCTTATTATCCATTTCTAGTTGCTTCACAACTTGTTGAGGCTACTTCTGAGGCTCCATTTTGATAGGTAAATCATGCTCCCTCTCAAGAACCAAGTCTCTAACATTTTCCTTTATCCTCAAGTATTTTCATGAATCTTCGAACTCAGGTGAATACAGGTTCTTAAATCACACACTGAATTGCTTCACATGTCCCATGGCGATGTGTCTAAGGAAAACTTTCTCTTTGCTAAATACCACATCATAGCCATGGTATTCCAATATGATGAAGGAAACAATATTATTCTTTCTACATGACACAAACATCACATAATTGAGCCTATGAGGATAGCTAGACTCCCTCTAAAAAGTAACTGTACTGATATTGGTCACGCTATACCTTCCGTCATCTCCAAACTGAATGTTCTTCTTGAGGTTTTTCTCCTCAATGTCACTAAAGATATCTATATTCCCCGTAACATGGAATGAGGCACCACTATCCAGATATCACATCCTTCCCATTATGGTGCTTTCAATGCATGTAATGACAATAAAATTAAGCTCGAATTGGGAAGCTATAGATTCACTTATTGCTGCTACTGGATGCTCCATCTTGCTTGCTTTCTTCTGTGGACATTTTGTAGCATAGTACCTGAATTCATAACAGTGAAAGCACTTGATAATGAAAAATTATTTCTTCTTTCCCTCCTCACCTTAGGACTTATTTCCCTTGGATTTTTTTCCTTTGTAAACTAATGCAAGGTCCTCATCCTCTTCTTTGGATGAGATCCCATCTTTGTTGTCCCTCCTTATTTCTTCCTACACTAGATCAAACCATAATCGCTCACAACTTGGTGTTTTGTCTCTAAAATTCATGAAATATTGACAATTGTGCCAATTATTTTGAAAAACCAACATATCTAGAGCTAGCAAATATTCTTCAAGTATAGTCACATCGACCCCGCCAAGCTCATCATGACTTTGTGTAAACTTGCTCAGGAACTGCAGAATTGTTTCATTCTTTTATAGATTGTTACTCCAAAGCTTTTCGTTGAGTACCAGCTTCATATGGTCACTATTGTTCTCAAAAAATTCTGCGAGTATTTTTAACATCGCGAATGGATTTTCTTTCCTATGGAGATTTCAGACAATATGATCTCGAACTCCCTCTAATTTGATCCTCCTCGTTTTGGTGACATCCTTCTTCTACTGAGAATGATTATGGGCATCATATCTCATGGGTTTTACTACATTTATCTTGATGTAATCTAGTAGCCCATTCTCATCTAATACTTCCTCCATCAGGATCTTACATGCCAAAAAAAATTTGGTTCCTTTCAAAGAATACTCGAGCCTAGGTCTGGTGGAAGTCATATTCTCAGTCCTAGAGAAAGCCAACAACACTGATCTTGAAATTCAAACCTCTTGTAAAGAAAACTTCAAATTCTCTTCTCAATTGTGAAACTATTGATGATACCATGTATAAATTAAGTGTAGATTTAATACTTCTCATGTAATTTTCTAGAACATAAGACTCAAATCTACTCTACTGATCTGTGGAAATAAATTCATGATTAATAAGAAATATAAAAAACATGTGACATGAATCAATACAAATAACACAAGGATATATCTAGGGGAAATCCACTTCTCAAAACCCCTTCCTATCTATATTCGATTAGTCATAAAATAGAGAATAAATACAATGCATGCTCAAGTCTTAGCAACCTTTGCACAAGTATAATTTATCTCATTGCTTCATGTGCCAACTTTGGTCAATACTTAACTAATTTCCTACGTTCCCAAGTCCCTATTTCCTTACGTTGTTTCCTTGGGAATTATCCCCTATTATTTATGGAAATTCCACATCCATAACTGCACAATCTATTTAGGCCCTTCTCTGAATGCATGCACCACATCTACAACTTGGATAATTATACAACTATTAATATTACACTTCACTTGAAATCTAATCTCAAGTAGGTAGCTTGAGTTTCCTACATGCAGGAGTTAATTATTAGTTTATTGATAAGTTAAATGGTTAAACATTGAAGCTGCACCCCACTGCTAGACCGCCTATTAGTTCCTCCAATAGTTGGAACTAGTTTGACAGACCTTAGCTCAATTTAACAGAATTAAATTGTTACAACTAAAATTAAACTCAACCCGGGATCTTAAAATTTAGAAATCATTATATACAACTTAAGTTAATCCCTCAACTCGAATTAACTAATCTAACTAGGTGATAACAACTCGTTTAACTTGTTCAAGTTGTCTTGTGACGTATAATTTTCACTTTATCCTATCTTAATTCAAGGGAAAATTAAATCAACATTTTCTTGCTGCCATTTTTCAACACTAAATCCATCTCAAATCATGACAATGGTGTGTCAATTAATTTTTTTAAACCAAGGTCATAAGTGTGTTGTTGTACCTTGATCAAATCCAACATGAAATTTTTTTGTATGCATATAATTATAGGTGTATATGAAAAAATACAACAATATAAATGAAAATTTTGATGAAGAGAGAAATATATGTAGAATCCATAGCATAAGTAGTTGATAGAGGAAAGTAAAAAGAACATGAATAAAAGAGAAGGTGAAAAAAAAGCTGAAGATTTTGAACTCCTAGGCTTGAACAAATGAAGCAAGAGGCAAAAGAAAAGAAACAAACATAATGGATAAAGTTTCATGCACTAAACACAAGAAAAAGAAGCAAATAAACATGTGATGTTAAAATAGTATTGTCTTCAAAATTTGAGATGCAAAAGTGGTGAATCCATGAAAAATAAAATCCTTAAGAAATGCTCTTTATTTCATAGTAATATTTTAATGATGGAAAAAATTTTCTTCTTTCAATGTTTTTATAAGTGGTAGATTAGACTAAAATGAAAATTTGAAATTATAAGTACTTTATTCAAATGTTGATGTAAGCCTTGATAAGGAAAGTACCATCATAATTTTCATGTTGAATAGTTTGTGGTAAGCAAAAGACCACTTCAATGTTAGATAATTTGTGGTGAAAAGGGACCATTTGTGATAATAGAGCAAGGTTTGTGGTTAGTAAAGAGCCACTTGATGTAATCTAAGGTTTGTGGCAGGTTGAAACTACTTGAGAATTGTAATATTTAAGCATAATCCGATGTAAAACTTAGAGGATGTAATCGTTGAGAGTAGAGTGTGGTTATGGGTAAGCCAAAGAGAAATCAAAATGTTGATTGAGGATGATACAATGGGAGTGAAAAAAATTGTGACTATTGAATTATTGTTAAACCATGTACAAGAAAATGTTTCCTAGAGAATTGGTAGATATACAGGCTCACAACCCACGTTTTATAGTCCATGTTGACTTCAGAAAATGTGATGTTTATATTTTTCAATTATAAGATGAAAAATGAATAATATTAGGGATGAAGAAAGATGAATAACAAAGTTGTGTAAGAAACAAATGATGGAAATAAAAGCCTCTAGTATGTTGAATGCCAATATATTTAAAAGGATGGTGACCCTTTTATATGGACTCCAACTAGATGCTTATATTTTTCAAAATTATCATTGAAGAAGATTGATGATAAAACATGAAGAAGACCAAAGATGTGAAAAAACAAAGATAACGAAAAATACCAGAAGGGGAAGAGGTGAAGAGTGCATAAGGAAAAAAAATAAAGACAACAAACATCAAAAGCAAATATTATAGAAGATGAAAATGAGATCAATTCAAGAGAAAGTTAAAGATTGTATATTGAGATTACAATTATTGGGTAGTATGAATGGATTAACTCCTACTTGGGATGGTGAATTAATCGATTGAGATATTTTAATAAACTAGGCTAGGCACATAAGTCTACCTCAAATAGAGAAAAAAAAAATGGTTGGAGATAAACATGATTTGTGAAATTTAGAAGGAAAACAGAAAAAAAATTAAGAATAAAGTTGAGTTGAGAAATTTATGGGGAAATTATTGTTGAGATAATTATGCATATTGCTTAAAGTAAACATATAATTATCATATAGTTTTTATAGTCAAATATTGTTATATAAAAATATCAATTATATATAACTAGTGCAACAATATAAATTAAGTGGGTGGAAAGTGCAACATCAAAACACTTAACTTATCATATATCTCACGTTTCTAAATTAAAAAAACAAATTCCTTAAAATAAATAAATAAAATCATAAAAAATAAATAAACCATAAATTTACTTAAAATAATAATAATTATTATTATAAATGATAAAAATAATATTATATTTGAAAAAAAAATATGTAAGGAGGTTTTTAACTCGGGAGCTTAACTCCACTTTATCATGGAGATCCTTAATCTATAAATAGTGTTTGTTACCATACCATAGCTCATAAATAATGCAAGCCAAAAAAATCATAGCTAATTTGATATGACATTTTTTAATGAATGAATTGTGGATGAAAAAAGCATAACTACTTTGGAAATAAATCTCAACCTTTGATTGGTGTATACTACTAAAAATATTCTAAAATATTTTTATGGAGGTTGATATAATAATTATTGATAATTAAATTAAAATTGTGGAAGCCCTGTACAAAATAGACATGATTATCCACATTAAAATACATAGAAAAATTATTTATTTAATATTTTTTTCTCTTTTCTAATTTATTAAATATAAAATCTCAATATGTTTTATTTTTAAGTATTGAGGGGTTTCCATGGTGCATTATATTGGATATCATATTTTGGGATTCAACTGCGTTAAGTAAGTCATTAAACTATAACCATTTCCGTGATAGGTAGTCGTAATTCACAAATTGCTCATGATTTTTGAAGAGTCCACTTAGCGCTCATTGCATCAGGTGATGCTCATAGGGGTGATTTTTTATTTTATATATCTATATATATCAACAAGTATGGACTTCGAATAATAAATAAATTTAACATCCCAAGACTAAAATGCATTTGTGTGCCCCCTTACTGATCACCAATGAATAATTATAGGTGGCATGGTTTTCCTTAAATAACACTCATAAGTCAAAATACAAAATAATATTATCACAATATATTATTAATATCAAATCAAAAAACATATAATATACGAAAATCATAAGGATATCGTAATCATAATACAAATGAGCTTCTATGACTTGCTAACAACAATGCTTTGAATACTCTAGTTCGTACACATAGTACTAAATAATTTACTCTATGTTAAACGTGTAGTGCTACTGATCCTGTAAATAGAATATAAATGAATGGGGCAGACAAAGGTAACCATGGATGGAACTAAATTTTATTAATAGGCTAGAATAGGCCAATGTTGCAGACATGCTTCAACCTATTGGTTTTTTAATTAACATATTTTTATTGGTATCTCAAACTATAATTTACTAACGGATTTCATATTTATGAGAAATTCATGGCAGTCAATTTCCTCTGATGGAAAATTCTATGTATTGGGTGACGAATAGCTGGTATTTGTAATCGACCTTGTATTTTCTGTTATTTGTATCCCACCAAGATTCATCCCATATGGACCCGTATACCAACATTTTCCTTAATGAGAATGTGTTGTTGTTTGTCCTGCGATATGTTAGTATTTTGACATTGTCCACCAAGAATCTACATAACATAATAATTGTGTATAACATTAGCATAACCACATATTACTAAATCAGAGGAGGAAATGGCTGAATTGTTCTACTTACACAATCTTTGATGAGGTCCACTCAATAGTGTAATGGTGGAATGTCGTGGTGGGATCAAACCAAAGGTTAATTTTTTTCCTATCTGCCAATGACTCTTAAAATATGTAATTAACTACCACATGAAGAGTTAGACAATCAATTAAGTAAGTGTTGAGATGTGTGATACATAAATTTGGTGAGTTAGTTATAGGTTTAGTTAACTGAATGTTGAGAAAATTGAGTTACCTGATATATGAGTTTGGTACGTCTGTGCATGTCAAGAGATTTAGGATAAATACCCTTCACCGAGTTCATTGTGTTTAGCAAGACAAAGAGAGATTGAATATTAATAGAAGAGTTGCAGCTCATTTGTGTTATTGTGTGAAATATTTGTGTAATTTGTGCCTTTACTCGTCTTCCTTTCCAATCAATTGGTATGAGAGTGAGGTTACAAAGTAATACGGAAAGACAGATCAACAATCATCCGTATGTTAGAGAATAATTTTTTTCTCTCTTATTTGAGCTATAACGCACCCTAAATCAGTATAGAGGGTGTTATAACACTGGTGCACTAAGAATATAGGCACATTACAGCTTCCTTGGTGTTTGCTATGCTTTAAGGCACTAAAGTAGCACATTACTATTGAGAGGTGCATTAGCACGTAGGGCAACAACCCTCACGACACATTAGTGGAAAAAGGGTCAACGAAGTACTTTTGTTTTAAAAGCCATATTCAAAGGCTCTGTGACTTCGTAAGACTTAAACAGTATTATAATATTCAAAACGACACATGAGTATTTCAAAAGACATTTTAAAAGGGTTATAGGGTTTTTTTTATAATTTTTTTTTTTTAAAAGGGCTTTTTCATAAAGCATGTGATGAGAGTTTAAAAGGTCTTATTAAAAAAGGACATTTGAATTTTTTTTTTAAAAGGATTTTTTTTTTTAATTATTTTTTAAAAGTGGACATTTTTTATATAAAGGTCTTTTATAAAAGAATGTATATATATATATATATATAAGAAGACAAAACGTAGGGTTTTATTAGAAGATTGTTTTTTGGAGCTTAGAAAAGCGTACAAAAAACAAATTAGGCTTTTATAAGTGAATTTTTTGTTGAAAAAAGATGGCCACAAGCAGTTTCCAACCACGACTTCCTTCTTTCATAGGGAAATATTATGTTATGTCAGGCATTAAGATGTATACCATGTTAAAAGTGCATGATGTTTGGGATCATGTCAATTTTGGGTTTTCAAAGCCAAAGAATGATGCAGAAAAACAAGCTCTCAGTAATACCGAGATGGAACAATGGAATAAAGACAAAAGGAAGAATGCACAAGCATTGATTCTTATCCAACATGGATTTGACCAAGCAGTGTTCCAGAAGATAATGATCATGACTTAAACAAAGGAAGCATGGGAAACATTGGTGACAAGCTATCAAGGTATGGAAAAATTCAATATTGTTAAATTACAGAATAATAGGAGAGATTTTGAAAGTTTGAAGATGAAGGAGACAAAGGAGATCGATTCTTTCATGAATCAGGTCATGTCTATCATAAATCAGTTAAAAATTTATGGTGAAGAAAATGAAAATCGAACAATGATTGAGAAGGTCCTTAGACATTCGTCTACCAAGTTTGATGTTGTGGTAGAAGCCATAGAAGAAGTAAAGGATTTGGAAAAAATGACAGTTGATGAGTTGATGTGATCACTTCTATCCATGAGGAAACGATAGATAGAAATAAGGATTCCACTTTATAAACCTCTTTCAAAAGTCAAGTTTCTATTTCAAGAGTTTGAGGCAGATGTAAATTGAGAGGCAGAGGATGATTCAGAAGATATGGTGGTCAAAGAGATGGACAAGAAGAGCATGAACATGAAAGTGGAATCAACTACAGGAGAAGCTTCAACAATAATAAAAGATCTGAAAAATCAAATTTGAGTTGTTATTATTGCAATAAATTTGGTTACTATGCTCGTGATTGCAGGAAGAAGATAATCGATCAAGGAAATTAGAGAGCTAATGTTAGTGCAAATAATACTAAGTCCATGTTCCTAGCATGCAACAACATGCATGAACCATCTGATAAGGTGTGGCTATTAGACAGTGGTTGTAGTAACCACATGACAGGGAACAAGAATTTGGTTGTAAATTTGGATCAATCTATGAAGAAAAAGGTAAATCTGGGGACTGAAAAGAGTATGGATGTAGACGGCAAAGGAGTGGTCAACATTCTTACCAAGCAGGGGGAGCCAAAGGCAATATCAGAGGTATATTATGTTCATGGTCTCAAACACAATTTGATAAGTGTTGATCAATTGAGACTAAAAGGATACAAAGTTATCTTTTAGGGGCAAGAGTGTGTTATTTATGAAAAACCAACATGAAAGAAGTTGATAGAAAAGGTATAGATGACGAGGAAAAAACTATTTTCTCTAATTATGAACTACAATTATCAGGTTAGTTCTTTTACAATTTCATGTTCTAATGATTACTAGTTATGGCACTTTTGGTTTGGACACTTGCATTTTTCTGGTTTAAGATTGTTGTAGCAGAAACATATGGTTAGAGGATTACCTTCCATCAAATAACTTGCTAGTACTTGTGAGTGTTACATATTGAGAAAGCAACACCATGAAATTTTTCCAAAGGGAGTTTCATATAGAGAAAATAAACCACTTGAGTTAGTGCATATAGACTTGTGTGGACCTATGAGGACACAGTCAATTACTGGAAGTTGTTACTTCCTCACTTTCACTTATGACTATAGTAGGAAGGCTTGGGTTTACTTCTTGAAGAATAATTCTAAAATTTTTTCAAAGTTTAAAGAGTTCAAAGCCTTAGAGGAGAACTAAAGTGATCGACAAATCAAGGTATTGAGATCAGATCGTGGTAAAGAACATGAGTCGAAAGAATTCTATGAGTACTCCAAACAACATGGAATCAGAAGATACTTTACAACTAGATCCACACTGCAGTAGAATGGTGTAGTAGAGAGAAAGAAAATAACAGTAATGAACATGAAAAGGAGCATGTTTAAAGCAAGAAAATTGTCTAATGAGTATTTGGAAAAAGCAGTTTCATGTGTTTTTTATGTTATAAACAAATCTCCTACAAAGGGTGTGATGAACAGAGTTCCAGAAGAAGTATGGTTAGGTATGTTATGCAACGTATCTCATTTTAGAGTTTTTGGATGTGTAGCCTATGGACATGTACCTAAGAAGATAAGAGGAAAAATGGATGCTCAAAGTGAAAAATGCATATTTGTTGGTTATAGTGAGTAGTCAAAAGCTTACAAATTGTATAACCTTGTCACCAAGAAGAATAATCAACAAAGACATTGTGTTCAAAGAACAAGAGTCATGGAATGGGACTGTAGACTAAATAATTTATGCATAAGCACCATTGATGGAAGAGGATGATGTAGCAAAAAATGAGCAAAAAGGATCAAAAGAGCAGACACATAACAGAGTCACACCAGCAAGGACTGTAAGATTTTCAGAGTAGCATGGTTCTTCAAGAAGATCAACAGATCAGAATTCCCCAAGCAGACAATCAGGTAATGACTCAAGCAATGGTAAGAGAAATATGATAAGTTTGAAATATATTTATGATGATTTGGATGTTAATTTATAATTTTCATTGTTGTCATTCCAACCTTATTTGTTTGAAGAAGCAATCAAAGATGAAAATTGGGTGCAAGACATGGATGAAGAGATCCATTCTATTGAAAAGAATGATACATGGGATTTGGTTAATTTGAAAAAGGATAAAAACCTCATTGGTGTAAAGTGGGTGTATGCAACTAAGTTGAATGAGAAAGGTGAAATTGACAGATTTAAAGAAAGACTTGTAGCAAAAGGATTCTCACAGGAACTGGGAATATACTTTGGGTAAATGTTTGCTTCGATAGCCAGATTGGATACTGTAAGAGTAGTTCTAGTGACAAAAGCTCAGAATAAGTGGAAATTATATGATATGGATGTCAGATCAGCCTTCTTGAATGGAATTCTAGAAGAAGAAATCTATGTGTAGCAGCCTCTAGATTATGAAGTTGAAGGTAAAGAAGATAAATTTTACAGGTTGAAAAAAGAACTCTATGGACTAAAGCAAGCACCTAAAGCATGGTATAGAAGAATCAACAGTTACATGATTAATAATGGATTTTGCAGAAGAAGCATTGAGCCTACCTTATACACAAAGGTAAATGAGCATGGACATATTTTGATTGTTTGCTTATATTTGATGATATGATTTTTACAGGTGATCTTGACCTAGATGAATTTAAAGCAGACATGATGAAAGAATTTGAGATTGCAGATCTTGGTCTCATGAAATATTTTCTTGGAATTGAAGTTGAGCTAGATGAAAAATTAATTTTTATTTTCCAAAATAAATATGCTAAATATTCGCTCGAAAGGTTGAGGATGGAAAATTGCAAACATGTACCTACAACAATTGCAACAGGTACACAGTTAAGTAAGGATGATAAAGGATCATATGCCAATCCAACTCTATTCGAAAGATTGATTGACAGCCTCATGTATCTCACAACAACAAGACCAGATATTATGCAAGGAGTGAGTCTAGTTTCCAGATTTATGGAGACTCCAAAAGACACACATTGGAGTGCAAGAAAAAGAATTTTGAGATACATAGTAGGAAATAGAGATTGTGACATAATGTATGCAAGTCATTAGGGGAATATTGAGGTCTAAAATAGGCCTCCTAAGAAAAATGTAAAAAAAAAAACTTTATAAGAACCAATAGGATTCAAGATGATGATGTCAACCATGGGGATGATTCACTATTTTGTAAGTAAAAGGGTAAAAATATTAGAAACTAATAAAATAATAAAACTACCTTTTCAACTCGTATTTTACACTTATCTCCCAAATGTTTTACTCAAATTTCAAATAAGAGTACTCATTGGATGAAAAATTTAATTTCTCATCGAAGGAGTACCCATGTTGCATACATTTGATGGATGTTGCTACACAAAAAATGGGAAATACATGAAAAAACATGATTGTAATCACATTTTTAATGTGTTTTTATTTTTTTGTGTAGTAAGATCCATAGAAAGTATGCAACTTGTGTACTCATTAGACGAGGAATTAATTTCTTCATCCATAAGTTCTCCCGCTCAAAATTTGAGTAAAAACTTTGGAAGATAATTTGAAAATATGAGTTGAAAAAGTAGTTTTTTATTTTTTCCCTCTAAAATTTGATGACGTAATCAAATATTATTTTATTATTTCCACTATTATTTTATAATTTCCTTAGGAGGTCCATTTTAGACCTCAAAATTCCCCTAATGAAAGAAAATAAAGATTTGACTGGATACACAGATAATGATTTTGCAGGTAGTTTGTATGATATGAAGAGCACATCTGGTTATGTGTTTCAACTTGGTTCAGGTGTGATCACACGAGCATCTAAGAAGCAACCCATCGTGACACTATCATCAACATAAGCAGAATATCTAGCAGCATGTCAAGCAATATGGTTAAGAAGAGTATTGGATGGACTCAAGAAAAAACAACAAGGATCAACATTAATATATTGTGACAACACCTCAATGATTGAACTATCCAAGAACAATGTGTTTCATCAAAAGATCAAGAATATTGATACTATATATCACTTTATTAGAGAGCTTGTGAGTAATGCAGAAGTTCACTTGAGGCCTTGTAAATCCAATGATCAACTGACTGATATATTTATAAAGCCATTAGCAACAGATTTGTTTGAGTTTCATAAAATAAATTTGTGTGTTTTAAGCCTAGCTAAGACATAGACGAGTAGGCATGTTTGAGTTTTCATGAGTTATGTTTTATTTTATGGTCATAATTAAGGGGGAGTTTTAAAATATGTAATTAACTCTCGCATGGAGTTAGACAATCAGTTAAGTAAGCTTTGATTTGTGTGATAGATAAATTTGGTGAGTAAGTTAGAGGGTCAGCTAAGTGAGCATTGAGAAAGTTGAGCTATGTAATAGATGATTTTGGTAAGTGTGTGTATGTCAAGAGATTTAGGATAAATACACTTCACCGGGTTCATTTTATTTAGTAAGACAAAGAGAGATTGAATATTAATATAAGAGCCATAGCTTGTTTGTGTTATTGTGTGAAATCTTTGTGCAATTTGTGCCTTTACTCCTCTACCTTTCCAACAATGACAACCTTTCCACGTGTGATGGATGGAGATTTTACATAGATTTTGGTCTGTAAGTCATAAGGTTTGACTGCTACATTTCCCAGAAATTAAATGTTTATTTTGTCGTGATAATTTGGGTGTAACTCATTGTTGGATAATTGTAATGTAAATGTAGAAAAAAAATAAAATTAAATAACGATGGATATTAACTTTACATAGATTAATATTTTGGGAATATTTTAGAATATTTTGAAATTTTAATTTTCTTTAACAATTCTCGAAATATTTTATAGATATAAGAATACAAACTAATCATGAAAAAACAAATTTAAGAAATTTTGGTGTAGCAGTTCTTGAATCATGTTTTTGATGGTGGAAATGGATTTATCACCATCAAAAACATCTAGGGAACCCAAAATATTGAATTTTGATAACTATAACCTAGATTTACAAAAATCCCTACCCATATTTTATTAAAATCTTACCAGAATTTCCATAATTATCAAAGAAAAAAACTGATTAAACTACTAAGAAAATAAAAGATTAAAATCCTATCAATGAATATACTAGCTCGGAATTTACACAACAAACTTGGAAAAGTATTTCCCATCAATAATATCTAATAATTTTCCAACTAAAAAAATACAGAAACACACACAATCACGGGAATGGAGTCCATGCCAAACACTAAAATCTTCACTCCGAAAATTGCACATATCCAATCGAATAGAAGATGGAAAACGGCTGAGCCAACAAATATCTGATATTTTTTCTAAGTAATTATGCATATAGATCATAATTTAGGGTAGAACAACATAGATTATATTTTGAGGATATATATGTAAAGATAATATGTGAAAATGGTATGTATTATTTGGATTTGATGTAAATATTATTTTTTCTCAAAAAAATGATACAGATTTATGTGTTAATGAAGTGTGTAATACTACAACAAAAATGGGGGTTTTAAGACAATATTTAAGACAATTTCTGGGAAATTTTTCTTAACTTAAAACAAAATAAAACTTGTGTATTGTCTTTAAGTAGGTGTCTCACATTAAATTGTCTTAAACTATTGTCTCTATAAAGACAATATATAACACACACATTTTTGTCTCTCCTGAGACAATATCATTTTTGTCTCTCTAGAGACAATATTTGGGATCAAAGACATATTGTCTTTAAAGATACATTGTCTTTGATCCTAATTATTGTCTCTCTAGAGGCAATAAAAAATTGCATTCAAAGATAATACAACAAAATTTTTGTCTCTTTAGAGACAATATAAAATAATGAATCTAGAAAATATCTCACGATTGAAATAAACCAATATTAAAAGTATTTGATTAAAAATAAACTGCAATATCATTGACTAATTCATATTAGGACACAGTGGAATCGGACCACCGACATCCTTCTTATAAAGTAGATGCTCTTCCACTGAGCTAGCATCCTTTAAATAATTATGTGAGAGTTATGGTAGTCCTTGAAATTGCATATATAGGATTTGATTTTCAACTAGCATTTGCACCAAGAGGTGCAAAGACATGCTAATAGTGTTTTTTGGTCTTTTGTACCCTTTGAATATATACACAATGATATTTGGAATATAATGATTTCTAATGCCTCACTAGGGGTCAGGGATTGATTGGTCGAAGAGGCTCCAAGATGCTCGAAGTTTGGTTATCTCTTAAAAGATCTAGTGTGCCTAATGTCTTTCCTTGGTATATTTCCACACCTTTTTCTCAACACGAGCTCAACTATATCTTTTTCCCTCAAAGGTATCATGGATATCATGAGTTATTTCAAATGGCTCTTCATTTACTCGATGCCCTACTTCCATACATGCAACAATCCCTGAAATCATACTTTTTAGTAAATGAGTATGACCTTTAGCTAAAGATGAAAGTTAAGCAATGCGAAGGAATTGTTAGGACACATATATTCAAGAAATATTAGGAAAATGAGTGTATATATGAGGACATTCGATCACATCTTGCGGGACTATTAGATAAACTTACAATCTATCTTAAGAACGCACTTCCATTCCAATATTGACATTAAAAAATTCAGTGTTATTCTACAAGCACCATCTTCATCTGCATATGCAACCACATGAGTCACAACAGGACTCCATGTTTTTTATAACGTTGCACTAGTGAGCCTTTCAAAACTATCAAGCTACTCCTGCATTAAAAATGAGACCTGTTGAGGACCTATAGCACATAATTTTAATTAGTAATTAGTTGGTAGATTTGAAGTTAAAAATACATGCTTTAAAGGTGAACACATGCAATACCTTCTAAGCATAATCCAATGTAGAACCACGAAGAACCCATTTGCATGGTTTTCCCAATGGCCATGTCAAAGGTTGAATTTCTTTGAAACCTTCCTTAGCTTGCCATATACCAGGGCTTTTGTCTGCTCTAAAATTTTTGAAGGGGTAAAAAGGCAGTAAGTGAAATCTAATATAGAATTGAGGTTTAAAAATCAAATTCATAACTTAAAAGAAGGTTTACAATATAATTTAGCCAGTGTTCCCTTATAAACAAAGTTTTGTCCCATTCTTGGTAGGGAAATGTTGAATTTTGATGTTATGGATGATATCCTTTCATTTGGAAACTTGCGTGATGAATGCACAGGGTAGATAATTACAAATTATCCTGCAGAAAACATGGTAAACAAAAATCGACAAACCCCTCTCAATTTTAATTTGTAATAGCTGAAGAATTTTCTTCAAGAGGTCTTAAGAGACAAGGTTTTAAAATCTTATGACATATTTGCATTATGGAGTTTAAATGGCACATGAGACATGAAATCTCCTCCAACACTTTGCGAAACAAAAACCTAGAGAAACCCCCTTGAGTCCACAGATAGTGCATTTGATTTTGGTACCTCCTGCTACCTCTACTTCCATATTCATTACACAATCATCCTTTAAATAGACATCTGGTGCCCTGAATTCATACAATTTTTAATAGAATATAAAACCATGCTAAATTTGAAAGAAGGCATTAAACAAAATCAACATATACTATGTAAACAATAATCACTCTAAATGGTATTATAGAATGCCTTCTCTATATTAAAATTTAACGAAAAGGATAATTTTAATAGAATATAAATCCATGCTAAATTTCAAATAAGGCATTACACATAAACAACATAGATTATGTAAAGAATAATTATTCTAAAGGGTATGCTAGAATTTCTTTCTTGTATGAAAATTTAATAGTAAGAATGAACTAAACACTCACAAAAAAATCATTGCAAAAACAAATGGAACTTTATTTTCTAATTGGATACAACTCAGCACAGAGCTTACACACATGTATAAAATTTTATGGAATTTATTTTTTCTTTGTTATAGAATTCCCGTTGCTCTAATGCATCATCTGCCCTATCGTCTGGAGCATGAATTATTACTTAGAAACTTGGAAAAACAAACAATTTCAAATCTATCCACACTGGCAACAAAATTCAATATAACATTACTTCTGAGTTGCCAGAAGCTCGACAAAAGGCATAGAAGGAGTCATCCTTTAATGTACTAGTTTCAGTTCTACAACAATTTCTAGGGATCTGTGGGTACATATCAGACAGTCCAGCCTATGTAGTTGGCTCAAGACTACCACCATTTTTAATATTTTGGATATCATGTTGATGCTTTGGTGCCAAGTAAATAGAAGAGATTGTCATGTCACTATTTTGAACATTTTTTTGAAGATCCATAGGATACTCATGTTGCTTGTCTATTAATTCAATATCAATTTGGGACTTCACTTGGGAAGAATTATTTTTCGTAGTTTTATTAGTAGGTAAGCCAAACATGGCACTAAATATATTATTTGATGTGAAAATAATCTCATTTTCTACCTCTTTGGGATTTATGTTGCTACTTTTGAAACCAACAATAGTACCACTAACAGGAGAAAGAATTTATCTGATCACTTTTTTCTTTGGACTTCATTTGTGTCTCCCTTTTGCAAGCTCTATATACATCTTTTGTTTCTCCTGTAGAATTGGGCTCCCTCTTTCTATGTGGATTTCTTCCAAAAAGGTTAGATGGAATCTCAAAGCCTAATGTCTAGGTATAGCCCCTTTTGAAGCAATCTCACTTCTATAGTATACATCTGGATGCAATTTTTCTAAATCAGTACAAATCTACCAGTTCTCATGAAAAAAAGAATCTCCTCAAGCTACTCATCACACAACCATGGGTTATTAGCTAACTATAGGAATTTGGTTTATTTAAATGAGTTTCGTTATATGTAATTAGTAAATACACAAAGGGCAGTGCATGGCTACGGAAAGGATCAATACCAATGGCTTAGGAAGTCAATGATGACATAGTTGTAACTACCATTCCTTGATTCCAATGGATTAATAAAAGTGTTGTAAGTCAACCATCAACATGTTCATGCAGCCATGCAACAACACTTCAACAAGTCAATAAATTAGGTAAATGCAAAAACTTTGGGGTTCTCAATGCACAAGCAATGAACACATTGAACATTATATCGGCACAATATTAATTCACCAACCCAAGAAAACCATGATTTAAAGTACCAATTGACTAACCAGTGAAAAAAGAAATTGAAATAAGCATTGTAGCTTCAAAAGCATCAATTCAGTTAAAGATGGAATCAATCCCAATGATTAGGGAAATAATGGCAACATTTAAGGAAGCATTCATGTGATTGGTATTGTATGTGATCTCACAACAATTAAATGCACCATAAACAACATAATTCACCCAATAAACCAAACCTGGATAAACCAACATCTGATGGCTTCTATTCATGCTTGGGGATATACACTCTCCATCAGAGATTTCATGTATTCTTAGTCATTGGAAATATTTTGCTGGCAATGGCCTTGAGTCTCTTACTGGGAGACAATCCTTGTTCAGCATGGGCAGGCCCCATTTTTTTCCCAAGCTTCAATTTTTCAATCTCTTGGGTTGTTATTATATCAAACGAGAATCCTATATTATAGATCTGATAGAATGGAAACCATCAAATGATTTGTTTCATCTTCTTGTGTCATTTGGCCTTTGGTATTCAAGGTGATAATTGAATTCACACTTTTGCAATAATTTTCCTTTTTTTTTAAGTTTGGAGTTATTCAGATCCATTTCAGACAAGAGATGACAAAAGTGTTGTGAAACTAGCTCCAAAAATAGAATAAAATAGATATCAATGCCTTAGAAATAATCCACTTCAAGGGGGCAACCTCCAATACATTACATGAATGAACAATTATTGGATGATTCAAATTACAAAAATTCCTTTCTATATATCGGATTCCATGGGGCTAGAATGTAATCCTAGTGGGGCCACAATGTAATCCTAGCCGACCTAACAATAATAATTTAAGGGCACAATAATAACAATATGGGGGTTACAGGGGTACAATAATAACAATAAGGGGGTCACACTAACAATAATAAGGGACTATACTAGTAATATAGGGACCTAACATGCCCCTCTCCTTAAAAAAGTGTTGTCCTCAATGCTTGAGTAGCTCTGGGTGCTTCTGTATAAAATTCTCATCCTCCCATGTAGAATCTTCAGTGGGTAAGTTCTTCCACTTGATGAGATACTCTGAAATTGATCGGTTCCGTAGCTGTCGAGTTCTTGTTTCCATGATCGCTTCGGGTTCCAATATGATTTTTCCTTCCTCATCAAGTTCTGGCAATATTGTTTGAACTGGAAGATTTTCACCTATAACCTTCTTTAAGCATGAAACATGGAAAACTGGATGTACTCGCGAAGAAGCAGGAAGCTCCAATTTGTATGCCATAGTACCAATCTTTTGGAACACCTTGTAAGGACCATAGTACTTTGGCGATAATTTATTATCCTTCTTTGCTTGCTTGAGGGACATTTGTTTGTATGGTTGTAGCCGTAAAAATACCCAATCTCCTACATCAAAACTTATCTCACTGTGATGTTGATCTGCCTGTTGTTTCATTCGATTTTGTGCCAAATTCAGGTTATCCTTTAAGAGTTGGAGAACTTCTTGCTGATGCTCGATGTGATCTTCCACTGCTTGAACCTTCGAATTTTCCCTTAAAGATGATGTGATGGATGGTGGATGATATCCATAGAGTGCCATAAATGGGGTCATTTTTGTTGCAGTATGGAAGGAAGTGTTATACCACCATTCAGCGAGAGGTAACCACTTGACCCATTGTGTTTGTTTATCAGATACAAAACAACGAAGATATCCTTCCGAACATTTATTTACTATCTCAGTTTGACCATCAGATTGAGGATGATAAGATGAGCTATGAGCTAATTGAGTACCCAAACAAGAAAATAACTCCGTCCAAAAATTTCCGGTAAAAATGGGATCTCTGTCGCTCACAATAACCCTTGGGCTTCCATGTAGTTTTTGAATTCTATCCATAAATGTAGTAGCAACTGTACTTGCTTTAAATGGATGAGATAATGCACAAAAGTGTGCATACTTGGTAAGTCTATCAACTACCACCATGATGACACTCTCTCCTTCGGACTTAGGTAAACCTGTGATAAAATCCATTGAAATCTCCTCCCAACGTTGACTTGGAATGGATAAAGGTTGTAGAAGTCCTGGGGTCTTAATTGTTTCCACTTTATTCTGCTGGCAAACCAAACATTCCGCCACAAACTTTCGAATATCAGATTTAAGGCCATCCCAAAATAATTCTTTCTTCACCCTGTGGTAAGTTTTTAAAAATCCTGAGTGTCCTCCTAAAGGAGAAGTGTGCAATTCCAGAAGAATCTTTTGTTTTAGTTGGGAATTTTTACAAAGATATAAGCGATCTTTGTACCATAAGGAATCATTTTTCCAACTAAATGTATCGGATGTACTAGGATCTTGCTGCAACTTTTGAATGAGTGTCCATACTTCTTTGTCCTTCTTCCATTCATCTCTTGCTTCGGTTATCCAATCTGGTTGGATAATAGAAATGGCACAAAGCAATGCTTCCACCTCTTCATTCTTTCTTGAGAGTGCATCTGCAACAACATTTAGCTTCTCTTTTTTGTATATTATTTCAAAGTCATAACCCAACATCTTTGTGACCCATTTTTGCTGCTCTTCTGAAGATAGTCTTTGTTCCAAAAAGTGTTTAAGACTATCATGATCAGTTTTTACCTTGAAGTGTCTTCCCATTAGGTAAGTTCTCCATTTCTTTAGTGCATGCAGTATTGCTAACATTTCCTTCTCATAAATAGGTTTTGGTAAATACTTTCCTTTGATTGGATGACTTTCAAAATAAATGGGTCTTCCTTCTTGCATTAAAACAATGCCAATTCCATTTCTTGAGGCATCACATTCCACAATAAAGGTTTTTGTGAAGTTTGGCATAGCTAAGACTTGTGCTAGGCACATTGCCTCTTTAAGATGTTCAAAGGCCTTAGTTGCTTCAGGAGACCATGAAAATGCATTTTTCTTCAATAATGTTGTTATAGGTGCTGCTATTCTCCTGTAATTCTTAAAAAAATTTCGATAATACCCTGTTAACTCGAGAAATCCTCGCAACTGCTTTATGGTTGTGGGGACTTTCCATTCCTTAATGGCTTTAATTTTGTTAGGGTCTACCTTAACACCATCGTGAGAGACAATATGACCTAGATATTCCAGCTCTTGTACTCCAAGGAAACATTTGGATGTTTTTGCACATAATTGTTTATCCTGTAATATTTTGAGCACTATGTCAAAATGTTGAACATGATCCTTCCAAGACCTATTGTAGATTAGTATATCATCAAAAAATACTAGCACAAATTTTCCACGAAAGGGTTTGAAAATGGAATTGATCAACCCTTGAAATGTAGAAGGTGCATTGGTAAGGCCAAAAGGCATGACCAAAAATTCAGAATGACCCTCATGAGTTTGAAATGTTGTTTTCGGAATATCTTCAGTCTTCATTCTAATTTGATGATACCTTGAACGAAGATCTAATTTGGTAAAATAAATTGATCCATGTAATTCATCCAATAATTCATCAATCATAGGAATGGGAAATTTATCTTTAATGGTGAGATTATTGAGCTCCCTTTAATCTGGACACATGCGCCACGATCCATCCTTCTTGTGTACCAATACTATAGGAGTAGAGAAAGAACTTTGGCTAGGTTTAATTATACCCGCCTCTAACATTTCTGCAATCATACGCTCAATTTCACTCTTTTGGACATAAGGATATCTGTAAGGCCTAATGTTTGGACGCACACTTCCTGGAATCAAATGAATAGCATGATGATGATCATGAATAGGTGGGAGTCATCTTGGAGTTTCAAAAACCTTAGAATGTTTTTCCAAGACTTTTTGGAGATCTGCATAAATAGATGATTTTGATGTTGGAACTTCTAGTGAGCATAATTGTGCAATTATGCCTCGTTGTTCTTTATTTAGAAGATTTGTCATGAGATTAGAGCTTATTATATTTCCTGGATTCCCTGCAATACCCCGTAATTCGACTTCCTTTCCATCTGAAAAAAATTTCAAGAAAAGTTCTTGAAAATTAAAAGCTACCGTCCCCAAAGATTCTAACCATTGTACTCCTAGTACAACATCATCACCTCCCATATAAATGGAAAGAATTGGACTATTCAATACATATTCCGCCATGGTTAGCTTGATATTATGGCATTTTCGAAATAAATTTATAGTTCCTCCATTTGCAACCATCACTTGACATTCTGGTGCTGGGTATAGGAAACAATTCAATTCCTTGGCTACCTTACAATCAATAAAATTATGGGTACTACCTGAATCAATCAACACTATTACCTTTTTCTTCTTGATATGTCCTTCTATCTTGAGAGTTTGAGGAGTGGTAATTCTTGCCAATGCATTACACAATATGGTCGGACTCATTTCTTCCGCTTCATGGGTTGGTTCCTAGTGTATATCCTCTTCTTGTTCATTTTCTTCTTCCTCTTCACAATCTATGTAAAATAATTTCTTCTCAGCACACTTATGACCTTTAGTGTATTTGGTATCACAATTGTAGAAAAGCCCTTTTTCTCTTTTTTCTTCCAATTTTTGTGGTGTCAACCTTGTAGGTTGTGGAAATATAGGAATAGCAACACTTCCCTCTTTATAGAAGTGAGTGGTAGGCTTCCTTGTCGCTAAAATTTTACATTCAATTTTTCTTGCCAACCTGAATGCCTTCTCCAATGAATCTGGTTCCAAAATTCAAAATTCATGTTGGATGTTATCCTTTAAAGTACCTATGAAGAGATCAATCATGTGTTCCTCTGGAATATCAGTTACCCTTATATTCAATTTTTGGAAGTCCTCAATGTGCTCCCACATTAAACCCTTTTGTTTGAGATTTATCAATTGGCTAAAGAAGGTGTTGCTCTTTGTATCCTCATAATGTGCTATCATTTCCTCCATAAAAATTGACCAAGTGACATTTTTTTATGGGAGCAAAGCCATCGATACCATACAAATGTATTTTTTCTAAATGTAAAGTTGAAATGCGTACCTTTTGTGTGTTTTACACATTATGGAGATCAAAATATTTCTCTATCTGTAGTATCCATGTTATAGGATCCTTTCCATCAAACTTCCTCATATCCATTTTTGGAATATGGTGGTTCTTCCCTCCAACAGTAGAGTTTATGAAATCACGATTAACATTTATTTTGTTCTCATCATGAGTTTCCTCTACTATCTTTTCACCATTAGGAAACATTTCTTGTATCAACCTTGCCAAAGCTTCGATGTATACTTTTAGATCCTTCTTCATGTTTTCCATGTTGTCTTTCATTTTTTCATCGATCTTCACTTCCATGTCATCGGTCTTAGATTCCATGCCCACTTCCATGCCATCCATCTTAGCTTCCAAACCATTCATCTTAGCTTCCATGCCTTTCTTAAAACCATCCATATTAGTTTCCACACCTTTATTCAAGGCTTCCATTTCATATTTTGTTGTTATTTGCGAGAGCGAAATTTGTTGCACTTGCTCTTGTAATTTTGATATGTCATGTTTCCATTCTTCATCTTCATGAGTCATAGTAGAGCCTTCTAAAGGTTTAGTGGGTGTTGAATTCTTTTTGGGGCCATTTTAGAATCCAATACTGATATCTATTCTACAATATGCCCTTGGAATCAATTCAAATTTATTCTTCATACAAGATTTATGCAATTCGGGAAAAAAATACACACCTTTTACTTGCTTTTGAGGAGCTTGATATTGAAATTGAATTATCTCTATAATTACGGATCTTCAATATTTGAAATTCAGCCTTATAGTAGCCCTCTGAATATTCTTTCAAATGCCAAGGTCTGATCTGATTTGGATTCTTCAAGAAAAATTTATGTCCAATCTCCCACAATGACCTAATTTTGGATTGGTTCAATAGAGCGAAATTGTATGAAATGACACATGTCACTGTTTCCTCCTTTGGCTCTAAAATTGATAGATCAAAAACTAAAGTCTGTATACTTGTGGTCACTATTTACAGCACTCCAATTCGATCCCCAGAGAGAGATTTATGAAGATTTTCCCATTATCACCTCTTTGAGATGAAATTCAGGAGCTTGAAAAAGCACTACCTTCCACAGATCATATCCCCGAAAATATTGAGAACCAAGCTCTGAAAGTTTCTAACAATTTTCCTCAGGATTTCAGCTTCACACCCTAAAAATTTCAGATTCTTAACCTTCATAGAAAAAAGGTTATAGAGAAAATTCCACGATGACCTGTTTAGATTAAATTGAGAAGCCTGCAAAAAGACCTAACTTCCACAGATCATATCTTCCAAAATATTGTGAACCAAGCTCTGAAATGTTTTGAAGATGTTCCTCAGGATTTCGGCTTCGCACCCTAAGAATTTCAGCTTCTAAAACTTTGTAGAAAAAAATTTATAGCGAAAATTCCACGATGACCTGTTTGGATCAGCAAAACCCTAGAATCTCAAAGATCTGATACCAAATGTTGTGAAACCAGCTCCAAAAATAGAATAAAAGAGATATAAACGCCTTATAAATAAGCTACTTCGAGGGGGCAACCTCCAATACATTACATGAATTAGCAATTCTTGGATGATTCAAATTACAAAACCTCCTTTCTATATATAGGAGTCCATGGGGCCAAAATGTAATACTAGTGGGGCCACAATGTAATCCTAGTTGACCTAGAAATGATAATTTAAGGGCACAATAATAACAATATGGGGGTTACAAAGGTACAATAATAACAATAAGGGGGTTACACTAACAATAACAACAGACTATACTAGTAATATAGGGACCTAACAAAAAGAGGCATTATGTTTGTGGATAAATGATATTTCATCTACCAATTAATGTACAAAATCAATCCGACAACCACTCTGGAAACTATTTCGGAGAACCCATTTGAACCATAGTACACGACCTTCAAAGGCATGCATACTATAAATCCATTCATGGGAATGCTTATGCAGACATAGAGCACATTCAAAGTCATACAATCAAGGTTGAACAATATTACCAACCAGAAAACATAGAAAACAAATTAATAGTGAGGTATCAACTTCTAGCTACACAATATGTAGTAATACTTCCTGCAAAACAAGAATGATCAAATCATAAGACCAACCAATAATTAAATGGGGCTAGTAATTTAATGCATATAATATGGAAAGATAACTATAAATCTTTCAATAATTGGGTCTATCCTACACCTACTGCGAGTAATCGGGAATGTTGTCTCCTACCTTGTGTTAATACGAATGTTTCATTTACAGACATTGCAGATATGGCACAAACAAGCTCACTAAGAGACATTATGTGATCAACTGCCACAACACCCAATACAAATCTTAGTGAATACCTATGCCATATTTTTCAACATAATATGTTTAGCCTTTGTAGCACCATTTGAGAACTTTTAATGGCCTCCAAATAAATAAAACATAAAATTAGCGTTTGTAAGGAAAAGCAAGGAAAGGCATTTCAATCTTCTTCTCTCTATTGAAAATCATAAAGTCTTATCCATCATTCCTGGATATGAAAGAAAATGTTTTCTTACCACTGCCCCAAACATTTAACTCAATGGCATTAGAAAACTCTATAATTGAATGTGTTCTCAATGAAAATTTAACTTGTTCCATAGATGCATTGAAAAATACAAAATTGGCATGTTAACTAGTATATTAAGACTGTGGCTACAAGCATTTTCCTCAAAAAGAAGTAATATGGCCTTAGTCATTGAGCTTGTACAAACAAATCTGAGTGCTGTAGGGACTTCTTGTCAGCAATATCCTTGTCAGCCTCACAATGTTATTGGGTGTAGGAATTTCACTTAAGCAAGCTCCTTCAACACTTAATTATCAACCTCGGGGTTTTGTAAACTTAGAGATGAAGCACATGTAATGCAAGAAGTGGAAGGAACTTTTCCTATTTCTATTTCTACTTCTCAATTGAAACATTCCAGAATCAAACAAAAAATAATATCAAAGGCAACTGACACTAAAGTAATTCTAGTGATGTAATGTAAAATAATTCATTTCCGAAGAAACCAAATAAAGGAACTTTCACACTGTTGTAAATAATGGAGACTGTTCAAGTAAAATTTTATGCTTATCCTCAGTATAAGTGGTGGCAGTTTAACAAGTGGACCCTTGAAAATATCTTCCTTCTAATTGATTTTCCATCTCATGCTAAGCAGTCGTTCATGTACTCCTGCAATTTTCATGCACTAGTACAAGAACATAACTTATGTAAGTATATTTTACACTTATAATGAAGACTTATGTCTTCAAGTAGGGGCTAGAAGCCTCAAGGCTTGGAGCACTCTCTTCCTATAACAAGACACTAGTTCTTGTACTAGAACGGAGCTTCCTACACCAAGTTTTCCAATTTACTTTTGAAAAATAAAAAGTTGTGTTAACTATAAAAATAATTGCAAATGCGAGCATAATTTTGAAATAATTTGCACATGAAAAAGAATGTTTCAATCAACTGAACCTTGCAATATAAATAAACTACTAATATGAAAACAATATTCAAAACTTAAAGCAAACCTTCTTTAGTCAAATATATTTTGCATGCGACCAAATCTAGCTCAAAAATGGTTCACTGTAATATTTCATATTAATTTTAATCCTTCTCCTTAAATTGTGAGGTGCAGACATAAATTAAGAATTTGCAACAACGTTCTTTTCCATTTTACGAAGTCATTATTTATCTTTAATATTTTAGCTTTTAATATTATAAATTCATCCTTCTAATAATAAACGCTTATTTAGAGAAATAGATTAATCATATAAAGGAAAAATAATAAAACACTTGTTGTAAATACACTAGCAAACTAGAGTGTAGAATCCTACACATATCGGTCTAGGAATAATCTATCAACATGATCCAAGAAAAATAAAACAAGGAAAGAAATTGAAGAAAATAAATTAATTCAATTTCACTTCCACACAACGGATTCGTTCAAAATTTGAATTTTTAACGAAATAAATCAAAATTCTTAAGCAAGAAGGAAATTAATATTTAAACCATGCTTCTACAAATAAAAAATGTTAACACACATCTTTAAGTTAATGAAAACAAGAGGGTAAATGAGTTGGGTTCGCTAGGCCCTAGCCAACTAGCTCGTTTCTGGCTTTAGGAAACAAAACTCTTTAGCTCTTTAACAACACATCAATGAAAGATCCAATGCATAGTGAGAAAATCATAGCGCAGGTCCTTGTATTAATTTCGATCAACAAATATACATTATGAGTTCAAGTCCAGCCTAGAACAAGGGTGACAACGAAATTAAAAATTAACCAAACTTTACAGGCACTTGCTATTACTAACCTAGTTCTATCAAAGTGCTATAATTTATACAACCCTTCGTCCCATGGCCATAATAAAAAATTACACAGTAATTCCAAACTGAGCATTTTGGCTAAACGAAATAACAAACAAAATTACAAAATTAAGAGGACGACTATAATAAGATGCAAAGTAATCTTTTGCCATAGAAATTATCATTGGCCATATCCTTGACTATCCTTCAGTTAAATTTAACTTCATATGACCACAACCGAACTAGAAAATGTGGACCAAGATGCCCATGTGAATTGATTGAGTTGTTGCGGAGATCACAGAACAGATAGTTTCCGGCAGTGTAGGAATCTACCCGCACTAGATCAAGCTAATATAATGATTAATACATTAGCTTATCAAATACTTTAGGAAATTAAATATAGGTTAGAAGAAATATTAAAGGCACGAAATCTATTTAAAATGATTATTTAAGCACCTAATAATCCTTAAACATGAAGTATGAATTTTGTGTTGGAATAGACAATATTCCTGGACAAGTGCAAGAGTGAGGAGGTTTATGTAGATAAAACATAGGTTAATGATTGTGGTGTTGTAATACTAAGGGGGTAAAAATAGATCATTTTGGCATTCCAACATCCTCCCATCCCTAAGTTTTTGTGTGTCCTCACAAAACCTTTACCTCCTACAAAAAAACCTTCAAAATAGGGAGCCATCTTCCAATCCTGCACTTGGATATTGATTCCTACTTTTACTACCTTCGTCTTCTTATCTCGAGCTTCCTTAAGTTTTTTGGTCACCTTCTTGAGGCTCTTGTCCTATTTAGAAGCCCTAAACTTCCATACCTTCACTTGACGTTTCTGTTCTTTGACCTCCTCTGCCAATTCTACCTTCCCTCGCTTCTACTAGTTTTGTTCCTTCATGACCTAGTTTAATGCTTCCAAGTCATTAACTTCTTGTTACAACTCTATTATCTAGTTATTTATATAGAGGGTAGAGGTTTGCATGTCCAAATCATCTGGTGCAAGAACCTTTTCTACAACAGATTCAAAGCATGTAACATCATTTCCAAGATCGAAGTTATCTTGGCCATCCAACATCTGCATCATAATATCACCAAGGGTTTCTATGTGAGGAGCCTCCATGTCACCAAGGGTTTCAGTATCCTCCACGTCCATTGTTCCAAGGGATTTAGTACCCTACAGAACTAATTCATCAAGGGCTTCAGGACCTTGTACATCCAACTCATCAGGGGCTCCAGTACCCTGTTCGTCAAAATTTTCAAGGGTTTCTATGTGATGCGTCTTATCAACTACCTGACCCTCTACCGAGTCTCTGCTTGCACTCTGTGTCATTGTTTTCTTCTTCAACCTATGAAGGAAGGTAAACAAGGATATGTCATCCTCGATTTATGAATTGTATTCATTCACCGTAATATGAGCTGTTAGATCCACAAGAACCGAGAGGTTGTGATCTCGAGGTGAAGCTTGGGGTGACTCATCAATCAAAATCAGGGAGCTCGACCGAGTTCGACCTGTCCCCAAAGAGACTGTACTTTTCTTAGTTGAGGTCCTGGTCACTTTTATTTTTGCTGAGGATGAAGTTTCTTCAACAGACTTCTCCTTTGTTTACACCCATCTTTTCTTGCTCTTTCTGTTTACAGGGCGCGAGGTCTCTACTTTTCTTTTCTTGCTTGCACTTTTTCCAGCCGATTTCCCTGCATTTCTTTCTCAAAATTATTTCAAGAATGATTCCCATGTCATTTTCTTAGCCTCCAACTCTTTCTTAACTACAATTTTGATGAGCTTGTGATGGTACAGTTTGTATGCAACCTAGCTTGCATCCCCTTTCTGCACTCTTTTTGCCATTTTCTCTAAACTTCAGAGTAGGTAATAAGGGAAATTGATGTGTTTCCCTGATTCAAAATCCAGCAATAACCGAATATGGTACACGAACGTTAATGAATAACATATCTCATAGGTCAGAAAATTTTGTAATATGTACATTAGGTCCCACTATTTTCCAAGCATGGCGCTGTAGGGAAGCCCTTTATTCAAGTCGAATTTGAGCTTCCAGATAACCACAAATCATGACCATATTTTCTTTTCGATCCTCTCCTTTTTGAACCATTGTTCCCCTGCAGTTGAAAAGCCTATAGCTCACACTATATATTGTTCTGTGACCTCAAATTCTAATGAGCCTACCTTAGCTCGGCCTCCCTCAGATGTCTTTGAAAATTCCAGAGCCACGATCATATCAAACCCATCAAATTTCTGCAAAAATGGGAGAAAACCCAATTCTTCCAATAGTGCAAGGCTATTTCGATATTCAGCGGTATTTTCTATCTCCTTCATAAGTGATGGTTCATTTCTCACGAGAGCCATATTTGTTTGAATATAACTCAATTATCTGTCACGGCCTTAGGAATATTTCACACTTAAGAATGCCAAAGGGATGCCGAGAATTGTATGGCAGAGATCCATCCATCCACTGCCTTATTGATCCCATCCTTCTAATCATGTTCAATCATTGAAACCGTTCCTTTGATATGGATGCACATGCGTGTCAATCCGTTGCAGGCAGGCAATGATAATTGGAGGAGGCAGAGGTTCTTATGACGACAGTGTAACGGTCATGAATGATCGGATTATGAGGTAAGTCTATCATGAACAAGTGATGGAGGATATTTTCAAAAGGAGATAAGTGTGGGATTTTGGGTAGATTTGTACTATCCCACGTTTTGCCTCATAATTCACATAAGATGTACTTTGGTACTCATTAAAAATATTAGACCTCAGAACCTAAAATATCTCGCGCTTAAATGATTTCTCCCTAAGTCAGTAAATGATAAAGAAAATTGTTAGCCAATATTGAAATAATGTAATGCTATGATCTACCACTGTGGTATTCATTCATCTGTAGAAGTAAAATGTAAATTTCCAATAAGCATTTTTCATCAAGTGCTCCTGTGCTGCATTAAACATTTTTGCATTGTGTTTTCACAGTCGGGCACATGCTTGCACTGAACCTGCTTGCATGCAACGTCCTTGCACTGAACCTTCTTGCACTACAACGTGCTTGCACTGAACCTACATGCACCGATCATGCACATTCCTGCACCAGGGATTTATGTAGCATCAAAGAAAGAGGGGATAAAAAAATTCTAATAGAACATGGTTCTTTGGCTAGACTAAAATTTTTTCCTGAATATACAACATAACTTTTCTTCGCCAGTCTTTGGTTTTTCACGAGCATGCCTTCTAATCTGACTGCATCAAATCCTACAATCGATCCATGAGGGAACAAAGAAGTGGGAAAAGGGGTAACTTTTAGAATGGGAAGGAATATTATAGCAGGGATTCCAAGAATAATACCACCAAGAGGGATAAATGAAAACATGATGTGGACTAAAATTCAAGGGGAAAAGAGGGATTTTACAAAATCGGGTAAGGATAGTTTCTTAGAAGAAATATGAGGGTAATTCATTATGGGATTAAGAAAATAAAAATTGTGGTAATTACGAAACGGGAAATAGAAGAAGGGAAAAATTTACTTTTGAAATCTTCTTGTACTAGTGCCGAAAAAAGTAAATGCTACAGGAATTAAGCATTGTTTAGATAAACATTTCCATGCTAGCTATCCTAAAATTGGGTAAGGGCTTGGTTACCATTTGAACCTGATTTTTCTTGGTGACATCCAACATATCCAAAAATGAAATAAAATTCCCCTTTTATTGAAATTTTGATCTCCCTTCCAGCATGCTGGTTTTCAGGTTGATCCTTGTTAGGTCCCTTTATCACTAGTATAGTCCCTTATTATTGTTAGTGTAACCCCCTTATTGTTATTATTGTACCCTTTTAACCCCCATTTTGTTATTATTGTGCCCTTAAATTATTATTGTTAGGTCGGCTAGGATTACATTGTGGCCCACTAGGATTACATTATGGCCCCATGGACTCCTATATATAGAAAGGAGGTTTTGTAAATTGTATCATCCAAGAATTGCTCATTTATGTAATTTATTGGAGGTTTTCCCCTCGAAGTGTCTTATTTCTAAGGCGTTGATATCTTTTTCTTCTATTTTTGGAGCTGGTTACACAACATTTGGTATCAGAGGTTTGGATTCTAGGGTTTCGCTGCTCCAAACAGGTCATCGTGGCATTTTCGCTATAAATTTTTTTCTACGAAGTTTCAGAAGCTGAAATTTTTAGGGTGCAAAGCCAAAATCCTGAGGATGATTGTCTAAAAATTTGCGAGCTTGGTTCGAAATATTTTCGGAGATATGATCTTTGGAAGTTAGGTCTTTTTTCCGGCTCCTAAACAGGTCATCGTGGAATTTGCGCTATAAATTGTTTTCTACGAAGGTTCCGAATCTGAAATTCATATGGTACGAAGCTGAAATCCGGAGGAAATTCATCAAAAAATTTCAGATCTTGGTTCACAATATTTTTGGAGATATGATCGGTGGAAGGTAGTGCTTTTGCAATCTCCTGAATTTCATCTCAAAGAGGTGATCGTGAGAGAAGTTCAATAACTCTCTCTCTGGGCATTGGATTTGAGTGTCGTAAAAATTGGTTGCAAGTACATGGACTTTAGTGTCTTGGCTATCAATTTTAGAGACAAAGGATGAAACAGTGACACGTGGCAAGTCCTATATGTTCGCTCTACTGAACCAGTAAAAAATTAGGTCATTGTGGGAGATTGGACACAACTTTGTCTTAGAGAATCAAAATTAGATCAGACCTACATCATTTGAAAGAAGCTTCAGAGGGCTACTACAGGGCTGAATTTCAGATATTCAAGATTTTCAATTACAGAGATAATTCAATTTCAATATCGAGCTCCTCAAAGCAAGTAAAAGGTGTGTATTTTGTTTTCCGAATTGCATAAGTCGTGTTTGAAGAATCAAGTTGAATTGATTCCAAGGGCATATTGTAGAATAGGTATCAATATTGGATTCTAAAATGGCCCCTAAAAAGAATTCAACACCCATTAAGCCTTCAAAAGGCTCTACCATGACTCATGAAGATGAAGAATTGCAACATGATCTATCAAAATTACAAGAGCAAGTGCAACAAATTTCACTCTCGTAAAAAGCAACAAAAAATGAAATGGAAGTTTTGAAGAAAGGCGTGGAAGTGAAGATGGACGGTTTGAAGAAAGGCATGGAAGCTAAGATGGATGGCGTGGAAGTGAAGATGGATGGTTTTAAGAAAGGCGTGGAAGCTAAGATGGATGACATGAAATACAACATGTAAAACATGAAGAATGATCTAAAAACTGACATCGAAGGTTTGACAAAGTTGATACAAGAAATGTTTTCTAATGGTGAAAAGATAGTAGAAGAAACTCATGATGAGAACAAAATAATGTTAATCGTGATTTCATAAACTCTAATGTTGGTGGGAAGAACCACCATATTCCAAAAATGGATATGAGGAAGTTTGATGGAAAGGATCCTGTAACATGGATACTACAGATGGAGCAATTTTTTGATCTCCATAACGTGCAAAACACACAAAAGGTACGCATTGCAACTTTACATTTAGAACAAAATACATTTGTATGGTATCAATGGCTTTGCTCCCGTAAAAAAATTGTCACTTGGTCAATTTTTACGGAGGAAATGATAGCACATTATGAGGATACAAAGAGCAACACCTTATTTACCCAATTGATAAATCTCAAACAAAAGGGTTTAGTGGGGCAGCACATTGAGGACTTCCAAAAATTGAATATAAGGGTAACTGATATTCCAGAGGGACACAGGATTGATCTCTTCCTGGGCACTTTAAAGGATAACATCCAACATGAAGTTCGCATTTTGGAACTTGATTCATTGGAGAAGGCATTCAGGTTGGCAAGAAAAGTTGAATGTAAAATTATGGCGACAAGGAAGCCTACCACTCAATTCTATAAAGAAGGAAGTGTTGCTACATCTAGATTTCCACAACCTATAAGGTTGACACCACAAAAATTGGAAGAAAAAAGAGCAAAAGGGCTTTGCTACGGTTGTGATAGAAAATACACTAAAGGTCATAAGTGTGCTGAGAAGAAATTATTTTACATAGATTGTGAAGAGGAAGAAGAAAATGAACAAGAAGAGGATATACACCAGGAACCAGACCTAGAAGAGGAAGAAATGAATCCGACCATATCGTGTAATGCACTGGCAGGAATTACCACTCCTCAAACTCTCAAGATAGAAGGACATATCAAGAAGAAAAGGGTAATAGTGTTGATTGATTCGGGTAGCACCCATAATTTTATTCATTATAAGGTAGCCAAGGAATTAAATTGTTTCCTATACCCAGCACCAGAATGTCAAGTGATGGTTGCAAATGGAGGAACTATAAATTGCTCGGGAAAATGCCATAATATCAAGCTAACCATGGGGGAATATGTATTGACTAGTCCAATGCTTTCCATTCCTATGGGAGGTGTTGATGTTGTACTAGGAGTACAATGGTTACAATCTTTGGGGACGGTAGCTTTTAAATTTCAAGAACTTTTCTTGAAATTTTTTTCAGAAGGAAAGGAAGTCGAATTACGGGGTATTGAAGGGAATCCAGGAAGGATAATAAGCTCTAATGTCATGACAAAGCTTCTAAAGAAAGAACAACGAGGCGTAATTGCACAATTATGCTCACTAGAAGTTCCAACATCAAAATCATCTATTCCTGCAGATCTCCAACAAGTATTGGACAATCATTCCAAGGTGTTTGAAACTCCCAAAGGACTCCCACCTATTCGTGATCATGATCATGCTATTCATTTGATTCCGGGAAGTGTTCCTCCAAACATCAGGCCTTATAGATATCCTTACTTCCAAAAGAGCGAAATTGAACGTATGATTGCAGAAATGTTAGAGGCAGGTATAATTCAACCTAGTCAAAGTTCTTTCTCTGCTCCCGTAGTATTGGTACACAAGAAGGATGGATCATGGAGAATGTGTCCGGATTATAGGGAGCTCAATAAGCTCACCATTAAAGACAAATTTCCCATTCCTGTGATTGATGAATTATTGGATGAATTACGTGGAGCAATTTATTTTACCAAGTTGGATCTTCGTTCAGGATATCATCAAATTAGAATGAAGACTGAAGATATTCCAAAAACATCATTTCGAACTCATGAGGGTCATTATGAATTTTTGGTCATGCCTTTCGGCCTTACCAATGCACCTTCTACATTTCAAGGGTTGATGAATTCCATTTTCAAACCCTTCCTTAGAAAATTTGTGCTAGTATTTTTCGATGATATACTAATCTACAGCAAGTCTTGGAAGGATCATGTTGAACATGTTGACACGGTGCTCAAACTATTGCAGGAGAAACAATTATATGAAAAAAAATCCAAATGTTTCTTTGGAGTACAAGAGGTAAAATATCTGGGTCATATTGTATCTCACGAGGGTGTTAAAGTAGACCCTAACAAAATTAAACCATTAAGGAATGGAAAGTCCCCACAACCATAAAGAATTTGCGAGGATTTCTTGGGTTAACAGGGTATTATCGCAAGTTTGTTAATAATTATGGGAGAATAGCAGCACCTCTAACAACATTATTGAAGAAAGATGCATTTTCATGGACTCCTGAAGCAACTAAGGCCTTTGAACGTCTTAAGAAGGCAATGTGCCATGCACCGGTCTTAGCTACGCCAGACTTCACAAAAACCTTTATTGTGGAATGTGATGCCTCGGGAAATGGAATTGGTGCAGTTTTAATGCAGGAAGGAAGACCCATTGCTTTTGAAAGTCGTCCAATCAAAGGAAAGTATTTACAGAAACCTATTTATGAGAAGGAAATGTTAGCAATACTGCATGCACTAAAGAAATGGCGAACTTACCTAATGGAAAGACACTTCAAGGTAAAAACTGATCATGATAGTCTTAAACACTTTTTGGAACAAAGACTATCTTCAGAAGAGCAGCAAAAATGTGTCACAAAGATGTTGGGTTATGACTTTGAAATAATCTACAAAAAAGGAAAGCTTAATGTTGTTGCAGATGCACTCTCAAGAAAGAATGAAGAGGTGGAAGCATTGCTTTGTGCCATTTCTATTATCCAACCAGATTGGATAACCAAAGCAAGAAATGAATGGAAGAAGGACAAAGATGTATGGACACTCATTCAAAAGTTGCAGCAAGATCCTAGTACATCTGATACATTTAGTTGGAAAAATGATTCCTTATGGTACAAATATCGCTTATATATTTTTAAGAATTTCCAACTAAAACAAAAGATTCTTCTAGAATTGCACACTTCTCCTTTAGGAGGACACTCAGGATTTTTAAAAACTTACCACAGGGTGAAGAAAGAATTTTTTTGGGATGGCCTTAAATCTGATATTCAAAAATTTGTGCCAGAATGTTTGGTTTGCCAGCAGAATAAAGTGGAAACAATTAAGACCCCAGAACTTCTACAACCTTTATCCATTCCAAATCAACGTTGGGAGGAGATTTCAATGGATTTTATCACAGGTTTACCGAAGTCCGAAGGAAAGAGTGTCATCATGGTGGTAGTTGACAGACTTACCAAGTATGCACACTTTTGTGCATTATCTCATCCATTTAAAGCAAGTACAGTTGCTAATACATTTATGGATAGAATTCAAAAGCTACATGGAAGCCCAAGGGTTATTGTGAGCGACAGAGATCCCATTTTTACTGGAAATTTTTGGACGGAGTTATTTTCATGTTTGGGTACTCAATTAGCTCATAGCTCATCTTATCATCCTCAATCTGATGGTCAAACTGAGATAGTAAATAAATGTTTGGAAGGATATCTTCGTTGTTTTGTATCTGATAAACAAACACAATGGGTCAAGTGGTTACCTCTTATTGAATGGTGGTATAACACTTCCTTCCATACTGCAGCAAAAATGACCCCATTTATGGAACTTTATGGATATCATCCACCATCCATCACATCATATTTAAGAGAAAATTCGAAGGTTCAAGCAGTGGAAGATCACATCGAGCATCGGCAAGAAGTTCTCCAACTCTTAAAGGATAACCTGAATTTGGCACAAAATCGAATGAAACAACAGGCAGATCAACATCGCAGCGAGAGAAGTTTTGATGTAGGAGATTGGGTATTTTACGGCTACAACCATACAAACAAATGTCCCTCAAGCAAGCTAAGAAGGATAATAAATTATCGCCAAAGTACTATGGTCCTTACAAGGTGTTGCAAAAGATTGGTACTATGGCATACAAATTGGAGCTTCCTACTTCTTCACGAGTACATCCAGTTTTCCATGTTTCATGCTTAAAGAAGGTTATAGGTGAAAATCTTCCAGTTCAAACAATATTGCCAGAACTTGATGAGGAAGGAAAAATCATATTGGAACCTGAAGCGGTCATGGAAACAAGAACTCGACAGCTACGGAATCGATTAATTTAAGAGTATCTCATCAAGTGGAAGAACTTACCCACTGAAGATTCTACATGGGAGGATGAGAATTTTATACAGAAGCACTCAGAGCTACTCAAGTGTTGAGGACAACACTTTTTTGAAGGAGAGGGGCATGTTAGGTCCCTTTATCACTAGTATAGTCCCTTATTATTGTTAGTGTAACCCCCTTATTGTTATTATTGTACCCTTGTAAACCCCATTTTGTTATTATTGTTCCCTTAAATTATTATTGTTAGGTCGGCTAGGATTACATTGTGGCCCACTAGGATTACATTATGGCCCCATGGACTCCTATATATAGAAAGGAGGTTTTCTAAATTGTATCATCCAAGAATTGTTCATTTATGTAATGTATTGGAGGTTTCCCCCTTGAAGTGGCTTATTTCTAAGGCATTGATATCTTTTTCTTCTATTTTTGGAGCTGGTTACCCAACAATCCTTCTACAATTATGTCAGTCAACTGATTTCCAAAATTACAGAAAAAAAATTCTCTTCTTATATATTTTTTATTTTTTTCATTTTCTTCATTTTTTTCCTTGTATTATGCGAGGAAAATAAAGAATCAGATTTTCAACAAGTTAGTGCTACCACCTACCGTCTCCTTTTTAGATTTTTGTTGGACTTGCTACATAAAATTCCCTTTAGTGAGAGGTTGAAAATATACCTTTAATCTATGCCAGTTCACCAGGAACAATGAATTCCGTCCATCAATAATTTTGATTTCTACCTAACCATTTTAAAACACTTTGACTACCTCATAAGGTCCCATCCAGCATGTATATAATTTCCCTTTAAAATATTTAAATTTAGAAGCATAAAGGACTACCCAATCACCTTGTTGGAGCTGCTTCTTCCGGATAGACTTATCATGTCACTTCTTGTGTTGTTGTTGAACCAACATGTTATGGTAAACAACATCCCTTCAAAATTCATATAACTCATTCAACTGTATAAGACACTATTTTTGTGCTTCAGAGATATCTAGCCCTAATTGGACTGCAGTCCTGAAAGTTTTGATCTGGAACTCTATTGGCAAGAGGACTTATTTCCTATACACCAGCTCATATGGTGTGTGTCCCTTGATGTTCATCCAAGTGGTTCGGTATGCCCACAAGGCTTCTAGTAATTTCTTAGCCCAATCCTTTGTATGGATATTTACTGTCTTCATGAGGATGTACTGAATCACCTTGTTTGTGGAGTCCACCTGACCATTTTCTTGCGGGTGATACGATGTAGATTTCCTGTGCCGGATTTTGTACTGCTCCATCACTCCCTGTACCATATTAATAATAAACCATAGACCATTGTCAGAAAAAATCTCTCTAGGAAAACCAAATCTAGTAAATATTTCAGTAAAGAGAAAATCAAAAACAAATTTTTCAGTAGCAAAATAAACAACTTTATCTTCTTCCCGTTTTGTAACGAAAGTTGTACAAACCAAAATATGCTTTTTATTTAATGATGTTGGATTTATTGGTCCTAAAAATTCAATGACACATTTTTCAAAAGGCTCAATCATAACCTAAGGAAGTAAAGGCATTTGATTTGTTTAATTGGGTTGGCCCACTCGCTGACAGCTATCACATCGCTTGACATATTGTTTGGCATCCTTAAACAAGGAGGACCAAAAATAACCAGCTCGTAAAAATTTGTATGCAATCTGATTATTAGTGAAGTGACCTCTGCAAGGTTCTTCATGGGAATATTTTAAGATATCAAACACTTCTTTCTCTCTTACACATATACGGATAATAAGATCTGGTCAAGAGTAAAATAAGTCTCCTTGAACCCAAGAATATGCAAAAACGTTTTGTATAATACTCCGCTTTTCACGAGCAGATAAGTGAGGTGGTTTTTTCGGTGACTAAATAGTTAGCTATGTCAACAAAAATATGTACGTTACAAAAATTATCATCAGCAGGAATAACTGCACCAGGATTATTTAATCATGAAAGATAATCTGCTACTACATTAGATTTTCCTAGCCTATCAACAATAGTAATATTAAATTCCTATAATTATAATAATAACCTTGTGACTCTACCACTAGTTAATGGTTTATTCATCAAATATTTTATTGCGGAATGATCAGTATGCACAAAAACTTCCTACCCTGTAATGTAGTGTCTGAATTTATTAATAGAAAAAATTACAGCTAAAAACGCTTTCTCAGTAATTGTGTAGTTTAATTCAATGGGTGACAAGTTTTTACTTATGAAGTAGATAGATTAGTATTTTTCGTCTTCTTCTTGTCTTAAATTTGAAACAATAGTAGTATCTTAGGCATCAGAGGAAATATGAAATGGCAGGGACCAGTTTGGTCTGCTCAAAACTGGTGCATGTACTAATTTTTCCTTTAATGTATCAAATGACTGTTGGCAAGCTGTGGACCAAGAAAAATCACTACCCGTAGGTAAAAGTCGCAAAAGAGGGGTAGCTATCCTATAAAAGTTCTCAATGAACCTCCTATAGTAGCCCACATGTCCTAGAATACCTCTCACTTTCCTTCGAGTTTTGGGTGCAGGAAGACTCACAATAATTTCTATTTTTGTGGGGTCAACCTAGATACCTTTGTCAGAGATGAGGTGGCCAAGAACTATATATGCTTTGCACATTAATCTACACTTTTTATCACTCAAATGAAGATGATACTCTTAGCAACAAAGAAGCACCTTTTCTAGATTTTTAAGGTTGTCATGAAATGAATCACCAAACACAGAGAAGTCATCCATATATATCTGTACACACTCAAGGTCAGCAAAAATGGCTAGGACTGCCCTTTGAAAGGTATTCAGGGCATTACATAGTCCAAAGGGAGGCACTTGGTAAGAAAATGTACCCCATGGACATGTAAAATCATTTTTATCTTGATCGTCAAGTGCAATATATATCTTGTTATAAACAATAAATCCATCTTAAAAAGAAAAGTACTACTTACCAGCAAGGGGATCAAGCACCTGATCGATAAAAGGAAGGGGGAAGTAATCCTTAAGAGTGGATTTTTTCAATTCTCTATAATCAATGAAAATGCACCATCTTCTATATTTTTTTGAAACTAACACCAATGGGGAGACCCACTGGGTGTCAGAAATAGGATAGATAAAATCGACATCCAAGAGTTTTTGCAATTCTTCCTTTACAACATCTCTTAGAGTTGGGTTCATATTCCTTTGGGGTTGTCAGACCAATCGAGCTCCATCCTGAATATAGATATGGTGGGTAAAAGCTTTATGAGGGATGCCTTTCATATCTTTGTAGTCCCATGCAAAGGCATCAAGATGGTTTCACAACAAAATTCAAAAGCTACTCTTATTGGGATGAATCCAAGTCTGAACTGATATGCAATGATTTTCTCAGATGAATATTAACAAGAGTGGTATCCAACTCAGGAGTACACAGAGGTGTTTCTAGAGATGGTGGTGAGGGAAGTAGAGAGACGTGACTTTCCTGAAAATCTAGGCTAAAAATCTGACTCAATCACTCAAAACTGGGCATGATGTTTAGATTGTTTAGGAAGTCTCGAATCTCACCCTCCTATGAGGACTCAACATATTGATGTATCATGGACATAGAATGAGTCTCCTCATCACTACTGTAGTCTAACAAAAATATGTCTCAGAGCTCTTGAATGGATCTAGAAGGTGGATACAAGGTGACCTTCTTCCTAGAATCTCCATGGGAAATATACGTCACCAGAATGGCATCCAGTGTAAGCATCGACCGTAGCAATCCATAGTCATCCAAAAATCAAGGGATATCCTCCCATGAGGATCTTTGGGTGAAGAAAAATGAAATCCACGAGATATTCCCGAGAATCCAATGAAACAATCACACCATCCAGCACTCCTTCTAGCTTGATTTTAGATATGTCTGCCAACTCAAGCACAATGGGAGTAGGAAAAATATGGACCAGTCCAAGTTGATCCATGGTTTTCTTGTTCATAACATTAATGTTCATCCCGAGGTCTATAAGTACATTAGATACAAGAAAATAACATATCTGAATAAAGAAAATAGGGTTTCCGGGGTTAGTATATTTCTCCATGTGTGTACACCCCACCATTAACTCTACTGCTCTACCAACAAATTGAATGGTTTGAGGTTCCAGTCTTCTCCTTCCTAGCTTCTCGAGACATAGTTACCTAATGATATTTTTACATATGGGTATCTCTTTGATATCTTGGAGTAAACATACCTTTATAAAAATATTCCTAAGCTTAGAAGACAAGCTAGACTCAGTAATGGGGTCATTCCTCTCCAAAACTAGCCTCTCCCGGTAGGGAGATTTCTTTGAAGAGGATTGTAATGGTTTTGAAGGTACAACGACAGGATGAATGGTGACATATTTTTCATAATGGTCAAGAGTTTCCTCCTCTTATTTCTCTTCGATAATCACCACAAGATGCTTCTACGTTTCTGTGGTTACTATATTCCCCGACCTCAATTGGATATCATTGACTCCAACTAGCATGGACTGATATCTGGATGAAGAAAGTAGGTTCATGGAATCTATCATTTGTACCACTTTGTTATTGGGGTTGGGTGAGGGTTGGGAAGGCACCTAAGGAGGTTAAAATGGTGGAGGTAAAGGAAATGTTGGCATTGGATGACTCAGCTGAGGTAATGATGGTTGCGGAATTGGTTAATGTGCATATGTAGGCGGGTATGATTACATAGGTGCAGGATAGGAATGGTGTGAATGGTTTGGCCCTCTCCATCCTTGTTTCCAAGATTAGGAAGGTTGTCCATAATGATATTGGTTCCCATGATGCCAATTTTGAGAGTGAGTAGTGTTAGGATAGGAATATGATGTGCATTATAACCAAAAAAATGTGGTGGAAGTTCAGGAGCCATACCTGCACTTACTTAACACGAGTTTATTCGTTCTCCCATAGCATGCAATGATTCCACTTCAAGTTGTCCTCCCTCAAGTACATATTTTAGCCTAGGTATGGAAGGAAATTTCTCTGTGTCATGGTTCTCTTCACAAATTTTACATTTATTAGTTCGTTTAACATTAAGAGGGAATTCCCTTAAAAGATGATTTTTTCTACATTTTGGGAAAAAAATAGATAATGGCACTTGTTCCTCTACAAGTTTTTGTTGAAAATTAAAAGAGTATATTTTTTTGCTAACGATATTCATTATTTTAATTTTCATGTTATCCATTTTGTTTTCCAATCGAAAAATCATAGCATGAGTATATTTGGTTTTCTCATTTCTGTTTCGAATTCCTTTACCGGATATATATTAGTTCCTTGAGAATTTTTGGCATGAGTCACACATTTTATCAAAAGGTTTTTGGACAATACATCATTGTCCTAATAAATTCAAACTATTCCTAGCATCATCAGTAAGTCCACGTAAGAACAAGGTCCTAATGGTACTTAGATCAAATTTGTGCTTTGACCTTTCAAGGATATAGAGGAGTCTCTCTAGGTAGTCCTCTAGGGTCTCATCATCATTTTCCACAATAGTAAATATTTCATATTGAATATCTCTCATTTTAAAATATTCCTCATATTTTGACAAGAACACTTTCTTCATCTGTTCCCAAGAACCTATAATGTTTCCCCCTAGTCCCATGAATCAGCGCAATGCTGCATCCTTGAGATTTGTGGGAAAAAACATTAATTTCTAAGCATCAAATGAATAATATTAACTCCTACACAAAATATCAAACTCGAATAGGAAATATTCTGGGTCTTCATGTACCTTACTATAGAAATGAGGAGGAGTTGATGGTGGCCTATTCCTCATTTTCACAGCTACATCGGGATCCACGATTGGGAATCCAAAAGTGGATTGCTCCTTATTTACCTGATTTTTTCCAGATCCCTCGAGATGGTCCTCATGATCTGCCATTGTTTTTCCTCCAATCGAACTACTATCAACATGCTGGGAAGGCTAACTATGGGTTCTGATAGTCTCCTTCTTCCCCTTCATGGGATGTGTCACTCCTGAACTATTTGATGCAGGAGCATCAGGATTAGCCAGCAATGTGAATATTTGTTCACATGTTGTGGCTAAACAAAGTGAAATTCATTGACTGTTTGGGAAAATTCAGTTTTACTGAGAAGGTTGGACTTCTCAAATAGTTAGTTATTGTAATAAGTGAGACTATCTTATTTTTAGATAAGATTTGTTGAGAAACTACGAAATAGTAGATTTCTGTTTGATCTATAAAAAAATAGGAAATTGTTGTTAGATATTTTAGGAATATATCTCGAGTTAATGAAAAAAAGGAGAAAAATGTGATGAGCAAGAGAATTAGTAGGGGGCTTGGTGTGAAGCGAGAGCTCAGAGTTGTGGTGGACTGTGTTTTGTGTGTAATAGTGGTTATTTCTTGTGTAATTGGAAAAATGCCGAGACTCTGTTATTTTCTATATTCTGAATAAATTTAATGTTATATCCATCAATGTATGACAAGTCCACAAGATTTGATGCATTTGTTTTCCTTTGAAATTTCTTGAAATGGCTGTGATCTGTGTTTATTTTAATCTGTGAGAATTGTTGTATTAAGGAAAACTCGACATAGTTAAGTCCGCGGATACAAAAGTCATTAACACAGAAATTGTGAAGTAAATCCTTATTAGAACCTTGGAACGGAATTAAAAGGTATATTGTTTGATTGCATGAGTGATCGGGTCCGTGTAAATTATCACATCGGAGTAGGGAGAGGATTCCATATCACACCATATAGCAAATAAACCAGACGTGAAGTGTTATAAATTGGTTTGGAATGAGTTCAGGTCCGAAGGATATCTCTGAGACTACGGGAGGCGACATTGAATCTTAGTGATCTCCAATTTCCGATAACTATCGCATCAGAGTTTTGAAGGCTGTAACAGCTGGCAGTGATATCAATCACAGAAATTTTCGATCACCGATTGATATCATATCGGTGCATGTTGGAGTGTGGAGCGCATTGGAGTTGCGAAGTGTAGTGATATCGCAGCGGAAGCGTGGTGGATGCAAACCTTGTAGCGCATTGCAAATCACCGATTTGAGAATTGATTCAATTCATTCGGATCAACCCAATCGGAGGTAGCAGCAATAGATATATATATATATAATCTGTTGGAAAACAGTGTTCAACGCTGTTTTGAAAGTTTTAGAAAAGGAATATATCGGATCAGAAGGAGAACATATTTTTTTTTTTAATTTTAAAAGGGCTTAGGTTCCGATATAGAAAAAGGTGATTGTTTAGAGATCCATTGTGGTATTTTTTAGAATCCAGCGCTGCCGCTGCACCAATTTTTGGTATCAGAGTAGAAGAAAGGGGTATTTACAGTGAAAATTCCACCAAGAAGAGGAATTGGTCGAGGAAGACCAAAACCAAATGCAATTCTGCTAGAAGAAGTGCGGAATTTGCATGCACGAATGGAGACAATGGAGACAGCCCAAAGAAGAGCGCCTGATGATGGAGCTGAGAGTTCTTTAGAAGAATCCGATGCAGATGTGGAAGTAGAAGAAGACAATGAAAATGTCAAATTCATCAAGATGCTGGAAAAAGTTGGAAGCAAACCCAAGATGGAGATTCCTATGTATGAAGGGAGTCTGAATGCGGAGGAGCTTATGGATTGGATCAGATCCATAGATCAGTACTTTAAATATGAAGAGGTTGAGGAGAATAAGAGGGTGAAGTTTGCAGTCACTAGATTGAAGGGTCATGCAGCCATCTGGTGGGACGAGGTACAGACATCAAGAACGAGGAAAGGGAAATCTAAGATCAAGCAATGGGATAAAATGGTAAGTAAACTGAAAGCCAAGTTTTTGCCTAAAGACTATCATTTGAATCTTTTTAAGCAAATGAAAAATCTGAAGCAAAAAGGAATGTCTATTAAGGAGTACACAGAAGAATTTTATAGATTGAGTATCAGAACAAGGCATGTAGAAGATGATTTGAAGAAAATAGCCAGATATGTAAACGGGTTAAGATATGAAATACAAGATGAGAATAGCTTGTTAAGTCTGAAAACTGTTGAGGATGCCTATCAAGCAAGTTTGAAAGCAGAGGAGAAAATATTGAGGAAACAAAATCAAAGGAATAGAGGAAAGAGCTCAGCGAGAGGTAGAGGAGCTACTAGATCTAGAGGAACACAGCATCAGCATGAAGCAGGAAATTCAAGTGGCAAATCACCACAGACGGGTGAATCTAGTAGAGGAATATTCGCACCTAGAGGAAGAGGGTGAGGAAGAGATGTTAGGTGTTATACCTGTGGAGAATGGGGACACATGTCAAGGGATTGTCTTCATAACAAATCAGCAAGCCAGAGGGGTAAAAATGTCACTGAGGCAGAGCCAGAACCACCTCAACTTGTGGAGAAAGAGGAACCACCTGAAGAAGGTGAATCATTGTTGCTTAGAAGAACTTTGCTTAGATCAGAAAAGGAGACTAGAGAACCTACGCAAAGGAAGAATTTGTTCAGAACTACATGTAAATCAAAGGGTCAGTGCTGTAAGGTTATAATTGACAGTGGGAGTACTGACAATCTTGTGTCCACATAGATGGTGGAAAATCTTGGGTTAGCAAGGACGGTGCATCTTGCACCTTATAAAGTGTCTTGGCTACAGAAGGGCCATTAAGTCATCGTGACAGAGCAATGTAATGTGGAAATGCAGATCAGCACATACAAAGACGTGATCCTATGTGACATAATGCCCATGGATGTATGTCATGTGTTATTGGGGAGACCATGGAAATTTGATCGGAAAGCGATTCATGATGGGAGAAGGAACACATATACCATAGAGAAGGATGGAATTAAACACACGTTGCTTCCAGTGAAGAATGATGTTGATAAAGGACTGCCTGAAAATAATATTATGCTGATAAGTGGTAAAGAACTGCTACAGGAGGTCGATAAAAGCAAGGAGGTGGATTTCTCTATCATAGGGAGGCCCAAGGTAATCTTAACCTCCACAAATTTAAATGATTTGCCTGAAGAAATTCAAGCTATGTTAAATAATTTCATGGATATCATTGTGGATGAATTACCGAATGAATTGCCACTGATTAGAAGTGTGAGCCACCATATCGACTTAATACCAGGAGCAAGTCTACCTAATAAAGCTGCATATAGACTAACTCCCCAGGAAAATGCAGAAATTGCAAGGCAAGTACAGGAGATGATAAATAAGGGGCTGATTCGAGAAAGTTTGAGCCCGTGTGTTGTGCCAACGGTACTTAGTCCGAAGAAGGGAGGAGAATGGTGCATGTGCACCGATTCCAGAGCTATCAACAAGATAATAGTTAGGTATAGATTTCCTTTACCTAGAATGGATGATTTAATGGACTGTTTAAGTGGATCCAGGTACTTTACTAAGATAGATTTGAAAAGCGGGTATCATCAGATCAGAATTCGGGAAGGCGATGAATGGAAAACGGCCTTCAAAACAAATAGTGGACTATATGAGTGGTTAGTGATTCCTTTTGGGCTCACTAATGCACCCAGTACATTCATGAGACTAATGAATGTGGTCTTGAAAGAGTATACAGGTAAATTTTTCGTTGTTTACCTTGATGATATTCTGGTTTTCAGAAAAAGTAAAGAAGAGCATTTAGAACATCTGAAGTTAGTCCTGAAAACTCTACAGAAGGAAAAACTACTAATCAATTTGAAGAAGTGTAGTTTCATGAAATAGGAGCTGGTATACTTGGGATTTGTGATTTCCAAATAAGATTTGAAAATGGATCCGGAGAAGGTACAAGTAATCAGGAACTGGCCTACTACCAAAAGTGTATTTGAGGTAAGAAGTTTCCATGGACTTGCTAGTTTTTACAGAAAGTTTATAAAAAGGTTTAGTCAAATTTGTGCACCAATCCTTGAGACAATCAAGGAGGTCAACCAGCCATTTCGATGGACAGAAGCAACTGACAGGAACTTTAATCTACTGAAAAAGAAGATAACGGAAAAGTAAATTCTAGCATTGCCTAATTTCGAGAAAGTCTTTCATGTAGAAACCGATGCAAGTGGAGAAGCAGTTGGTGTGGTACTGAGTCAAGAGCAAAGACCGATAGCATATTTCAGCGAGAAATTAAATGATGTGAAAAATAAATATTATTCCTATGACAAGGAGTTTTATGCTATTGTGCAGGCATTGAAAAAGTGGAGGCATTACTTACTGCCAAAGGAATTCATCTTATATTCAGACAATCATGCTTTGTAGTTTATTAATAATCAGCCAAAGCTAAATCAGAAGCATGCCAAATGGGTGGAATTTCTACAAAGTTTCACTTTCGTAATAAAGCATAAAAGTGGTAAGTCTAATAAAGTAGCAGATGCATTGAGCAGAGTAAGTTTTATTTTGCAAGAATTTAAAGTGGGTGTTGTAGGTTTTGATGAAATGATAGAAATGTACAAGGATGATGAGGATTTTAAAGATATCTACACAATATTTCAGAATCCAGTGAGCCATAACAGAAGTAAACGGATGGACTACCTTATTCAAGGAGGTCTGTTATTTAAAAGCAATAAATTATGTATTCCTAAATGTTCCATGAGAGAGAACATAATTAAAGATAAGCACAGTGGAGGATTATCTGGTCATTTTGGACAAGATAAAAACTTCGCTCAGGTGAATGCTTTTTATTACTGGCCTAAAATGCAAAGTGAAGTTAAAAATTTTGTTGAAAAATGCAGGGTATGTCAGTATGCCAAAGGAAGGAGTCAGAATACGGGTCTATATCAGCCATTTCCCATACCAGATCGACCATGGGATGCAGTGAGTATGGACTTTGTTCTGGGTTTACCAAAAACTCAGAGATGAAATGATTCTATTTATGTTGTAGTAGACAGATTTTCTAAAATGGCACATTTTATTGCTTGTAAGAAAACTCATGATGCAACATACATAGCAAATTTATTCTTTTCAGAGATTGTAAGATTGCATGGTTTACCTGTAATTATTGTATCAGATCGAGATACTAAATTTGTAGGGCATTTTTGGAGGACACTTTGGAAGAAACTAGGGACTAAACTCAGTTTTAGTTCAGCATACCATCCTCAAACAAATGGAAAAACTGAAGTAGTGAACAGAAGCTTGGGGAATATATTAAGAATTTTAGTACATCAAAATCCAAAATAGTGGGATTTGGCATTAGCTCAAGTTGAATTCGCTTACAATGATACACCAAATAGAAGCACTGGAATTAGTCCATTTCAGATTGTCTTTGGAATGCATCCAAGAGGAGTATATGAACTTAGGGACTTGGGAAAACAGGAAGCCAGGAGTGCAAGTGCTGAAGATATTTTTGAACAAATGCAGAAACTACAGGAAGAAGTCAAAGGTAAATTGCAGGAAAGCAGCAGTAGATATAAGTAGAGATCAGATCTGAAAAGAAGAGAAAAAGAGTTTCAAGTAGGATATTTAGTCATGGCATATCTGAGAAAAGAGAGATTTCCTACAAAAACTTATAACAAACTGAAAATAAAGAAAATAGGACCTTGTAAAATCAAAAGGAAATTTTCAGCCAATGCATATGAGATCGAGTTGCCGGAAGGGATCGAAATATCCCCCATTTTTAATGTTGTAGACTTATATCCATTCAGAAAGGTAGAGACCGAATTGCAGAATGAAGTTGCAGGTGATGAAGTTTGAACTGTAAACTGGGAGGAACAAGTACCAAAAGCATCCAAGAAAGAAGTTGAGGCTATCTTGGATCAAATAATATCCAAGAAAACTCGAGGGCAGACATATTTCCAGTATCTTGTCAAGTGGAAAGAGTAGCCAATAGAAGATTCTAGTTGGTTAATGGTAGCTGAACTACAGAAATATGGAGTAAATCCTAAAAGTTTGAAGGACAAATATTTTCTTCCCCGAGAGTCTGATGCAGGAGCATCAGGATTAGCCAGCAATGTGAAGATTTGTTCACATGTTGTGGCTAAACAGAGTGAAATTCAATGACTGTTTGGGAAAATTCAGTTTTAGAGAGAAGGTTGGACTTCTCAAATAGTTATTTATTGTAATAAGTGAGACTGTCTTATTTTTAGATAAGATTTGTTGAGAAACTACGAAATAGAAGATTTCTGTTTGATCTATAAAAAATAGGAAATTGTTATTAGATATTTTATGAAGATTTCTCGAGTTAATGAAAAAAAGGAGAAAAATTTGATGAGCGAGAGAATTAGTAGGGGGCTTGGTGTGGAGCGAGAGCTTAGAGTTGTGGTGGATTTTGATTTGTGTGTAACAATGGTTATTTCCTGTGTAATTGGACAAATGCCGAGACTCTGTTCTTTTCTATATTCTGAATAAATTTAATGTTATATCCATCGATGTATGACAAGTCCACAAGATTTGATGTGTTTGTTTTTCTTTGAAATTGCTTGAAAGGGCCGTGATCTGTGTTTATTTTAATCTCTGAGAATTGCTGTATTAAGGCAAACTCGACATAGTTAAGTCCGCGGATACAAAAGTCATTAACACAGAAATTGTGAAGTAAATCCTTATCAGAACCTTGGAACGGAATTAAAAGATATACTGTTTGATTGCATGAGTGATCGGGTCCGTGTAACTTATCGCATCGGAGCGGGGAGAGGCTTCGATATCACACCATATAGCAAAGAAACCGGACGCAAAGTGTTATAAACTGGTTTGGAATGAGTTCGGGTCCGGAGGATATCGCCGAGACTACGGGAGGCGACATTGAATCTTAGCGATCTCTGATTTTCGATAACTATCGCATCGGAGTTCTGAAGGCTGTAACAGTTGGCAGTGATATCAATCACAGTTATTTGTGATCATCGATTGATATCATATCGATGCATTTTGGAGTGTGGAGCACATTGGAGTTGCGAAAGTGTAGTGATATCGCAGCAGAAGCGTGGTGGATGCAAACCTTGTAGCGCATTCCAAATCACCGATTTGCGAATTGATTCAATTCATTCGGATCAACCCGATCCGAGGTAGCAGTAATAGATATATATATATATATATAATCTGTTGGAAAACAGTGTTCAACGTTGTTTTGAAAGTTTTAGAAAAGGAATATATCGGATCGGAAGGAGAACATAATTTTTTTTTAAAATTTTAAAAGGGCTTAGGTTCCGATATAGAAAAGGGTGACTGTTTAGAGATCCATTGTGGTATTTTTAGAATCCAGCGCTGTCGCTGCACCACTAATGTTGCCAGAATCCAAGTGGAGAGTTATTGCGTGATGAGTCTGGGTTTTTTTGTACTTTCTACCTACAAAATAAGGCACAATATGAGAATTGTTTTCATATTTACCAGTATTTCCTCGGCCCTTAGTGGGATTCGTACACCTACCTCTTTTAGGCATTCATTTCAAAAAAATAACAAAACAAGAATTCAATAAAATTTTGCAATGAAAAAGTAACTCAACAGCTAAAAATTCCTTCAATCAATAGAAGCACATCATAGGAAAAAATAGCAGCAAACTTACCCCTATTGCAGAAAATGAAAAATTCTTACCAATTCAAATCACCTCCCTAGAAATGTTGCCAAAATGTTGGGTGCACGAATTTCACTTAAGCAAGCTCCTTCAACACTTAATTTTCAACTTGTGGGTTTTGTAAACATAGAGAAGAAGAACAGGTAATGCCAGAAGTGGTAGAAATTTTTCCAATTTCTATTTCTACTTCTCAATTGAAATATTGCAGAATCAAACAAAAAACAATCTCAAAGGAAATTAATACCAAAGTAATTCTAGTGCTAGAATGTAAAAGAATGCATTTTTCAAAGAAATCAAATAAAGGAACTTTCACACTGTTGAAAATAATCTTAACTGCTGAAGTAAAATTCTATGTTTATCCTCAGTATAAGTGGTGGAAGTTTAACAAGTGGGCCCTTGAAAATATCTGCGTTCTAAATGATTTTCCTTCTCAAACAAAGTTGTCGTTCCTATACTCCTGCAATCTGCTTGCACTAGTATAGGTACATAACTTATGTGAGAAGTATATTTTACACTTTCACTCAAGACTTATGTCTTCATGTAGGGGATCTAAGCCTCAAGGCTTGGATCACGCTCTTCCTATAACAAGGCACTGGTTCTTGTGCTGAAACAGAGCTTCCTACACAAATGTTTCCAATTTAATTTCTAAAAATAAAAGGGTGCATTAAGTATAAAAAGAATTGCAAATGCAAGAAGAATTCTGAAATAACTTTCACAAGAAAAATAATGATTCAATCAACTGAACCTTGCAATAGATTTAAAATTATAAGATGAAAAAAAATTTCAAAAGTTAAAGCATACCTTCTTCAGTCAAAGAGATTTTACATGTAACCAAATCTAACTAAAAAAGGGTTCAGTGTAATATTTCAGATTAATTTTAACCTTCTCCTTAAATCGTGAGGTGGAGACATAAATTAAGATATTCCGATGACGTTCTTTTCCATTTCACGAAGTCATTCTTAATATTGAAGAGGTTAGCTCTTATTATTAGAAATGCTTCCTTGTGATAATAAACGCTTACTTGCAGAAATAGATTAAACCATATAAAGGAAAAAGAATAAAAAAGTCGTTGTAAATACACTAGCAAACCAAAGTGTAGAACCCTACATGCACTGGTGCAATAATAATCTATCTGCATGATCCAAGCGGAAGAAAACCAGGAAATAAATTGCAAAAAATAAATTAACTCAATTTTACTTCCACCTAACGGATCCAATCACACTTTCACTATTTAACTAAATAAATTAGAATTATTAATAAAGAACAAAATTAAGATTTAAACCCCACTTCTGAAAATAAACAAAGCTGACACACGCCTTTAAGATAACGAAAGCACGAGGGTAAACGAGTTGGTTTGGTTGGGCCCTAGCCAACCAGCTCCTTTCCAGTTTTAGGAAAACAAACTCTTTAGCACTTTAACAACGCATCAATGAAATATCAAACACAAAGTGAGAAAATCATGGTGCATCTCCTTGCATTAATTATGATACAAAAATATACATTATGAGTTCAAGTCCATCCTAGAACAAGGGTAACAACGAAATTACAAATTAACCAAAATTTACAGTCACAGTTTCTATCACTAACCTAGTTTTATCTAAGAGATATATTTTATACAAACCTTCGGCCTATGTCCATAATCGAAAATTACACAGTCGTTCCTAATCGAGCCTTATGGCTTAACGAAATAACAAAAAAAATTACAAAATTAAGCCAATGGCTATAATAAGATGTGAACTAATCATTGGCCGTAGACCTTATCCTTGGCCATATCCCTAACTATCCTCCACCTAAATTTGACTTTGGATGTCCGCAACCAAACTGGATGATGTGGACCAAGATGCCCACATGAAGTGATCGAGATGTTGCGGAGATCACAGAATGGATAGTTGTCCGCAGTGCAGGAATCTACCTACACTAGATCAAGCTAATATAATGATTAATACTTTATCTTATCAAATACTTTAGGAAATTAAATATAAGTTACAAGAAATATTAAAGGAAAAAAATTATTTAAAATGATTAATTAAGCACCTAACAAGCCTTAAACATGAAATATGAAGTTTCTGTAGGAATAGAGAGTATTCTTGGACTAGCACCAGAATGAGGAGGTTTATGGAGATAAAACAAAGCTTAATGATTGTGTTTTTTTGATAGGAAGGGGCTAAAAATAGAGAATTTTGACATTCCAACAAATGCGACGCATCTACTTCAAGAAATTACAGTAAGTAAATGCAATGTCGATTGTCTGATACCCAAATCTTTTGCGATGCTAAAACAGATTCATCAGAATATAATCGATGGTACTAGTATGTTATCGCTATATTTTATGGAAAGGGTAACAGTAGTAGCACTTACCAAATGATGACACCTCTAGAAAAACTGCAAGCATATTAACTTTCATGGGGCACCTCAAATGTCTCAAAAAACTATCTACAACAACATCACGATCTTGTTCTTTCTGACCCTCCCCAATAGATACCATATTGTGCATGCTTAGAATATGTATGTCTCCCATTGAATGCGATAACACAAACCTCATTTGGCTTAGAGTACATATGGATATTTCCCTTAACAGCTTCCTTAATTGTTGGTATGACATGTCACCTTCCCCGTTTGCATCCTTTAAAGGCACAAAAAAATAGCTTCCCTTTCCCGAGGCATCCCTCACTTTTAAGGAGGATGTACTCTTAGTGGGCAAAGAGGAAACGAGAAAATAAATAGCCCCTTCTATGGGATGGTTGCTTCCCATAACTGATGGAAAATTACTAAATGAGGAAGCTGAAGCAGAAAGTGACACTGAAAGAGGAGAAAGTGGCCCAGATAATGATGATGATCCCAAGGAGGATCAGAGTGACATATATGATAGTTGTGAAAGTTTTTTTTCAATATACCACTCATCTAAGGTAAGCCTATCTTGACATATTTGGCCATTCCTCCTTTTAGATGCAAGAAAATTTGCTTCACACTCATGCAAAGAACTATTTATGAGGTTTCCTGCTGAAAAACATCATATATCAGAACTATTTACTCACAATACAACTATTCCCAATGTTGAACTATTAGTTGATATGAAAGAAATCAGAAAATTAGTATTGCCCTTGGGATTTAAGGGATGCAAATACAAAGGGAGAGATATTTAAATGCCTGTGAGACTGCATCATCATAAATCTTAAGGTGACCCACAAAATTGTAGAAAACATACAAGAAATATTTACTGTATCTCTTCTTTTCGTTGAATATTTGTAACAATATAGTGATTAGGGATCAAGTAAATCATGTACTAATATGAAAAAAATTACAGTGTAGTGATTAAGGATCATGTAGTTCATGCACTAATTAAATAAAAATATTTTACATGGTTTGCCACAAAATCACCATAGCTACGAATATTGTGTGGAAATACAAGATTGTAGAGTTCATTGAGTATGGGTTGATGTTGATAGAATATCCTATCTATTGCCCTGCCTGGTTGGAAAGGATTTTTTCCTAAAATGGTTGATCCAGCAAGAAGGAAGGAATGTCAGGAATTCTAAGGAAAATATGGTGCATAGAAAACATTCACAAGCATGCTAAAAATCCATTCCAATTGTGAAAAATAATAGCTTTTTAAATCAAAGTTGTCTATGCAAATCTAAGCCAGAATGGCTATCTTTGTGAGAGACACATTCCCTTCAAACCAGAGCCAAACAAGGCATGATTGTCTTCCTTGCTTACATACAGAAGGGAGACCCTTTGATTCTCTTACGGCTCCATGATTTATAAGCACACACTACCCCAAGGTTTATTTTCATCAAGCTTCCATTTATACATTAAAAATAACAAAGCAACAGGACAAAAGAATTTAATAAATAAATGTAGCGATATCCATCCAATAATCAGGATCAACTAAATTTTAATTGAACTTGAACAATTTTTAAACTTGTACAATACAAGACAAAATTGCAGATCCATTTGATCACCATAGACAGAACAACTCTAGAGAAACCAACTTCAATTCGTCTCCAGAGTGGAAATGAACTGAGACAATATTAAATATTTGAAAAAAAAAAAGGAAATATGCAGGTCAATTCTATATCCACAAAAGGAGCAATATTAGACTTACCGACATCAATTCCCCTTTCTATGGTTCCATTATTGTGCACATTAGGAAATGCCTCTATTCCTTGGACTGAACATGTACACAAAATTTTAGAATTGGTGCAGTTGCATCTAATACCATCCACCCAATTGGCTACAAAATCTACAGATCTTTTACCACCAGATGCCTAAGTTCCCTTGATGTATTGACTCCTGATGTAAAACACCAAGTGTTTCTCCATTAGAATGGGCCCATGCAGAATTTGACCATATTTCACCATTTCTTTTTAAAAAAATGCTTCCATTGACACTCCTTACCACTCCATTTCTAGGAAGCCCCTTGAAATTTGGCCCTCTTTCACGATAATCTAGTCCTCTAACCAAAATTTTCTTTGGATGATCTACAAATGCTGAACCATTGATATATTTTTTACAAGCTTTGCTAAATTCTACGCCTTTTACAATACCAACAACAACCATTTTACTGCCATTGTACCAGCCACTTGACAAAATTGTATCATCACCAACACTATCCACTTGTTTTATAACAACTTCAACTTGCAATTCAATAGCTTTGGTCTCACTCATGATGCTCGTTGTCACAATTTCCACAGAAATCAACTGTGAATTGCTCTGATCCGAATCCCCAACTCTACCCCCATTCATTGATAGTTCATTTACACTCCTTTTGCACTTGGAAACCTTTTCATGTACAATTTTCTTCTGCTTTCCTTTGACCAGAGGTCGCAGGGGCCAAACCCTGGCCCCATTTTCCTGCCCCAGAAACATATTTTGAAGAAAAAGCCGAATTGAGTAAACGGGGCCATTGCAATCAATGACACAACACTTAATCAAACTAATACATACTAGATTCCTAGGTTCAAAACCCTCGCCCTTCAATTTCAAATTCCTTTGCTCGTCCTCTAGCTTGGCATCCATGACACATATTTTCCCTTCAGAATTTGAGTACAAAGACAACACATTCACCGAGGCTCCAATCTTCGCTAAAAATCTGTGTACCAATTCCACAATCCCAATTTTTGTCAAACCCTCAGAGCCTTTCAAAGCCCTCATATTGATACCCGCATGGCTAAAACCCGCTCAAAACCAGATTTGAACTTGAGCTTTGTTACACCCGTCAGGCCCCTTAGAACCGTGCAAGATCCAGTGTGATAGGTAATGACAGATATAAAAACGATGGCTCCCACGGATTTTTTTGGTGTGTTGGCTGACTAGGGATTTACGAGCTACATAAAGCATGCATATGATGTGGAAGCCGTGATTTGGGTTGTTGTAGAAGATGGACACTTCAAAGAATACATAAGGAATGATGAATTTGAAAGAATCAAGGCTAGGGATTCTGAGTTAGGATCTAACCACACCTTGACCACCTATGATAGGCGGGAAAGACTAACCATTGTCACATGGATCAATAGTCATAGGAGAAACCTTTGTGAATTGAACCAAGAGCCAATCATGGGAATCATATAGTCAAACATGGGGAATCATTATCTCATCCAATCAGTGACCTAACCCAATAAGTTTGGTTGTCACCTCTACCTCTTAACTATGGAGTATGGGTCCACTGCACTCATTCCTACTCAAATTTATGAAGGCAACCGATGTGAGACTTAGCATTCCTTCAATCTGTAAAGGAATGCTCCAACCAAACTGTTTCTAGAGATTTTGAGAATCTTCATCTTGTTTATCTGCGGAGCTATGAATCACTACACTCACTCCTACTCAAATCTATTAAGGCCAAGAGCCTATAATAAATTATCTATCGAGGTATCACTCTAGAGAATTTTTTATTGCTAAAATCCATCTTGGACAACGGCTTCAAACAATGAAACTATTTATGAACATTTTTAGTGAACTCATTGCCACTAAGAAGAAGGATTTTCAAGTTGGAGAAGTTTCCTATGGATTCCGGTCATGGACCAGGCCCTATGGAGTCCTCAATTTTTCCCCACCTATTAAAACAAGTCTCATTGAACCCCTAAACATAACAATCGTTGCATTAACCATATCAATATTTTCATTAAACAATATAATTGTCGTTTCTTGCTTCATGATATCAACTACAGAACCATTCAGAAAAAAAGCCTAAATAACTCAGTATATCAAATGTTGAAGTGAGGTTCCAACAATTTTTTGCAATAATTTGTGTACATTTGTAATTTTCTTAGCCCATAGGTTTTAGAGACTATGGACTAATTTGGATTACAAAATAGAATTCAAAAATACAGGGAGGAAATTTTGCAACACCCTCACCTCCTTTTATTTCTAGTTCTAAATACTTGTCTCCAGTAAAACAAAAAGGAAAATATAAAACAAAATGCAGGGCAATAAAAATGGAAAATATAAAACAAAATGCTAAAGTGGGTCACTAATTAAGTAATCCTTTCATTTACACATGTATATAGGATTTCCTCAATCATAATAGACTCCAAAGCAACCAATTTGAATTTAGAAGGTAAATGATCGAGCACCTTCACAAATTCTACCACAATAAAAAATTAAATACATTAAGTGGTGAAGGCCAGTGAAGTCATAGGGTTCTTTAAATGATATTTATTATTTTTCAACAACTATTAGGATACATTATAATAATTTATAACAGTGTGCAAATTCCTCAATTGCTTTTAGTTTTGTTAGAGTACATAGACATATAGCATTTTGGTATATGTTTATTTCCATCACTTCATAGACATAGCCTATATATTCCTGGTGCACCACCTTGATATATTACACTTCACGTTACTTAAAATCCCATTACCCACATTTGGTCATCCATGATCATTGTACAAGCTCTATTATCTGAAATATTTCATTTTTAGGGCTGTCAAAAGGAGTATCTAGCCATGATATAGGTTAAAATATCTTGAGATATACTTATTGTAATTGATTTATAGACATAATAGTATACACCCTATGGACATAACCAACATGTTCTTACACATATTCATATTAATTATTTAGATGAGAAAAATAGAAGTTCAATGCAATGTTTCTGATATCCAAGACTTCTTAACAACCATCGGTTTAAAATTTATCTTCAACTTGTGAATCTTCTAATATTTCTAATTATTATTTGTTTTCATCCTTACATGAATTCCATATGGTGGAACTGAATTTCAAATCTCCATTTGTCAGGTAGAAAAAACTTCCCATCTCAACGTTGACATCCTTTTGACGGAGTTTTTGTTACCATCAGTGTTCTTGTAGAAGTATCTAGCTTTTTGGTAACTTGACATATGTTCCCAACCTTCATACTTTGTCATTTAGAAAAGAGGGAAACCTCCCACTATAGGTATAGTTGCATTTCTTGATGTTTAAAATTGGCATCACTATATAATATTCTATGTACTTCACTTCCCTATACATTTTTTCAACCACTCAAATGATACTACTTCCAAAGTAGAGCTATAAACTCCACATTTCTCTGCCCTTGATTCAATAAATTGCAAAAAGTGTCATTCAGATTCAAATTCAAGGTCATGGATTCATAGATTGTATTATTTTTTGGGAACATGTAACTAATCCCATGGTTTCATTTAGAAACATCTGTTTGTTATATGAGAATGCATTCTAATGGAAGAATATAATTGATCTTTCTTCTCCAAGCATGCTCCACTTCTATCTAAATTGATTAGGATAAGTTCTATCAAGGTAAATTTTTATTTATACCATATAGTCCCACAAATGAATTACCTTCTACCCTAGCTGTTATGATTGTTTACTAGATGGATAAAGATGATGCTTTGCATTTCGTATTTGAAATGGGTAGTTTTGCATTTATTTTTTCAATTTTACATTTTTTTAATGATAATAAATAATGAGGACTTCAATCTATTTCTTATTCATCCTCCCCAATATTCCTCTAAACTTAAAAACTCAATAAGGGTTTTTGCAACTAATTCTTCATAAAAGAAAACAATCATTTTACCTTGAACTCTAACATGTGAAACCCAACTTGGAAATTTCTACTATAGTGAAATTTGAAACGAAGAACTCCATTAGCTATGCATTGGTAAAATGATTCATTGACTAGTTACTCTAATGCTTGGACAACTAAAGAACTTCCCAGAAAATACAAATTATATGGTACTAATGAAATATTTAAGAAAAATGATAACCAAGCCTTTCAATTTGAAATATGATAAAAAGAACTATTTAATATCTTAGAATGTGCTCCATACCTATTCCCAAACTAAAATTTAGGTTTTTGAGATATGTAACTAACTAAGCTACAATAATCTCTTAAAAAATTTCACTTTCTAATACTGTAGAAAGTACACCCAAAATATGTTCATCCAACTGCAATGTCATCGAGTTATGGGTAAATGTCAAGATACATGTTAGTATTTTGTACTTTGTAGACAACATTTTTGAAGCATGGAATTGAATAGTTAATAGTACAATGAGATCAAAGTGTCAATTCACATAGGAAAAGGAGAAATGGACTTCTTGGCACTCACAAGTGAAGTGAAATGCTTAAGAAATGTAAAAACCTTACATGAAATTCAGATTGTGTTAGTAGTGAGCACTACTTACAATCAAAATTTCACACAAGAAACCTTGCTTTCAATTATTCAAACCCCTTAAGGCATATAGCATCTGGAAATAGGAAACAAATACCAAAAAACCAGACATAGAAAAACACAAAAGGAAGCAAAAAATAAAAAAAAATACCATGGGGAGAAAAAACAACAGCAAAGAAAAGGGGAATAGAAAGAACTTATAAGTGAAGCAATGGAAATAAAAAGGAGACAAATAAGGGTATTGATAAAGCATATGTTGGAATGATAAAACAGAAAGGGGAAAGCAGAACTAATCTGTAAAGAGAGACAAAGAAACAAATGAGAGGAATATATAAGCTAAACCAATTTTTCTAATAAAACACTAATAGTGTGGAAATATAAAACACTTCCATTGATCAATGGTATCATTCATCGATACATAAAAACAAGTTCAAACTTTTTTACTGACACCAATCAAAAAATGCGCCATGTGTAGCTTTGTCACCTTAAAGCAAGCATGCTACAAAAACAAGAAAATCTAGGTCTCAACCATCTTGACCTGCTCCAGTATATAGGGGCTCCAATCCTTGATGATTCAAATCTTGAAAGGTGTAATGATAGGGACATTCTGAAAAAAAAAATTCCTAAAGTGAACAAATGAGAAGAAGGTACAGGCTAAACCAATTCTGGTAAGAAAACACAAGAAGTGGGCAAATAAAAAACATGTCCATTGATCAATGGTAGCAATCATCAATGCACAAAAGCAAGTTCAAACTTTTGGACTCACACCATTCAAAAAATGCACCATATGTAGCTTTATCACCTTAAAGTGGCGGGAATGCTACAAAAATAAGAAAACCCACGTTTCAAACATCTTGACCTTCTCTAGTTTACAAGAGCTCCAAATTTTGATGATTCAAAATCTAAAAGGAGTAATGATAGGAAAATTCTGCAAAGAGTGTCCCTAGAATGAACTCAAATAGTCTGGCTTACTTTGCATTTCTCTTCAAAATATATTTATATATTGAATCATATACAAAGTAAGTAATATTTTTTTCCCAAAAAAAAATAGAGAAAATCCATCTTATCAAGACATCATTCGAGACTATGAGGTTTATTTCTACATTTTTTGTGTGAACTAGAGGAAAAAATAAAAAAAACCTATCTACCTATTAGAATGAATTACCATGGATCTATTATCAGAAGTGAGAACTCTTAAAAATACAAAGCATCATTAGTTTCATAGTTTTATGTGTTAAGTTCTAGAAATCAAAGTTTCTAGCTTAGCAAAACCTCTTTCCTGCCAAAAGGCCATTTGAATATAAGATCCACCAATTTCCTTATGTCACCCTGAGCAAAAGAAAACAAACATCAGCTTCATGTGTTATTTGGAAAGGAGGAAGAAAACATCTTATTATTTGGATGATATAAAAATGAAGAATTATTTTGTCAAACATCCGAGTTTTTCCAATCAATAATGATAACCATAATTTACAATGCACTTCCAATTCATACAATGGGCTTGCAACACCACCAACATGCACAATGAAGGAAGGGTGCTTGATAAAGGGGAAATAACCATTCAGTTTTTCATTTTTAGATTTTAGATTAAAAAATAAAGGAAGATAATATAGTCAACACCTTGTTCTCTTCTCCTGCAGATAGGCTCAACAATCCTCTGTAGCCCCCTCAACAACCCATCTCTTAGGGGACCTATCAAGGGCTATGAAAATGATAATTCCCCCTTCAATAGCAACTGCTTTGGCAACATTTGCATTGACTGATAGGATACTTTGTGCTGCTAAACCTCGTGAGGTTTCAAAGGTATGTAAAATTAATAACCATAAGGTCTATGAATTAAAATTACAAGGAAAAACCCCCAAGGTTGTATCCATTAAGGATTTTCCCTGCTTCACCTAGGGTCCATACATAAGAATATGAGAATGAAAGAACATCTATCTAGGTATAGTTACAAATTTAGGTATAATAAAATGTCATCTCGTTATGATTCTAATTTATCTTACTAGCTAAGATTGTTGTATGTGGTCATGGTTGAGAACGGAGCGGAGGAATGAAGACCAATATGATAAAACTTAATCAGAAAAGGAAATAAAAAGGGTCGTGGCTAAATTTCAATGGAAATCTCTACCATTAGAGGGTAATTTGGAAGTATTGAGGAGCTGCGTACAAGACTATAGAGTGTGTATAAGACTGCAGAGTGTAGTCAAGGTCTGAGCAGGAGAACAAGTAGGAAAACTTAATAATTTTCCCATTATAAATTGGGCTAAGATTTTACAAACCCTATTCAAGGCCTTAATACCTAAATCCTGCAAATTAGGTATCGAAGAGGTAAAATCCTCAAATAGATTATGTTTATTCACAAACCCTACAAACCCTATATTTGAAATACATTCATGTGGTTGGTCAGGGTTCCCTAACTAGGTTTTTAAGAATTTGGAGGCACCAGAGATCTTGGTCCTACAACTGATCCATACATTTAGAAATATTTAAGCGTTTGAAATTTTTTAAAAATGAGAAATGATAGAAAGGAGGAGAGCACAAGACCTGAGCTTTGGATTTTTTGCATGAGAACTTTGTTCTAGACTCTGCACATCATGGATGCTAAGATAAAATCTTGCGATCACACTAGATATGTCAAGATGACAAGGGACAATAGTTACTGTGGCTCCTAGAAATCTCCACATTTCTAAGGACAAAAGCTATTGTGGCTTACGGCAATTTCCACCCTGCTCTCCAGATTTTCCCCTTTGGTTATGGGCTCCTGCGGGACAACAATTATTGTGGCTTATGGAATTCTCCATGCTACTCTCTAGTTTTCCCCTTTGGTTATGGGCTCCCACCAGAAAATAGTTACTGTGGTTTATGGAAATCTCCACAATGCTTTCTGGTTCCCCCTTTTGGTTATGGGCTCCCACCAGGCAATAGTTACTGTGGCTCATGGCAATCTCCAGGCTTCTCTCCAGTTTTCCCCTTTGGTTATGGGCTTCTTCCGGATCAATGAAGCTATTAGCAACAATTTCCCCCCCTTTGATTACGGGCTCCCGCCAGATCAATTAAGCGATTAGAAACCAGTTTTCCCCCTTTGGTTATGGGCTCTTACCGGATCAATTGAGAAAGTAGCAACCAATTTTTCCCCTTTGGTTATGGGCTCCTGCTAGATCAATCGATCAAGTAGCAACCAATTTTTCCCCTTTGGTTATCTAAAGGGATATGGGTAACTTAAGTGTTCTTCACAAATAATTGAACAACTATAAGAAAATACATTTAAACGACTTGAAAAATAGTTTGAAACAAAAACAACTTTGGATCATGCAAAATATATAAAGGTTGTTAGAGTTACATTAAATTAGATTTTTTCATGTTTCATTTTCTATATTCATTACTATTATGACAAAGGTTAATGCATATTTAATATTAATATTTATATGTAAGGAGTGAAAATATGGTTAGGAGGATGTTTTTCTTTCTTATTTTCATCATTAAATTTTAGGGTGACATAAGATCCGTAACCATCAATAAAGGAAATATATGTAATATCACATATTAGTGTGAGAGATCATGTTGGGATGAAAATATTTTTGACAAATGGTGGTGTGCCTATTATTTGGGATAATTTTCATTAATGGTTTCTCTACGGGGATTTTATTTATATTTTCACCTATGGAATGGTAAGTTTATATTTTTAGCACAAGACAAACTAGATAAAGTGATAAGTGACATTGATTTTCATCACCTATAGTTCATGAAATATATCACAAAAAGGGTCATTTTCATAGTTCATGTAATATATCACAAAAAAGCCCATTTTCATGTTCACCCACTTATCTAATGCTTTTTCATATAAAAACATAAAATATTGACAATTGGTCTCCATAATATATATCTAAAGGATCTTTTATACATGTAAATATGTAGGCTGTTTTTAAAGACCTAAATATATCGAAGAGCCCATTTACCTTCACGCCTAAGATATTTATTAAAGAAAATGTTGATATGGATTCCCATGACTATGGACTACTTCCATTTGGTACAAGATGTAATATCTACTCTATTGCAAAAATTGGGTGCTAATTTAGTTTAGTCTATGTTGGGATACATGTTTCATCATATCATAGGAGAAACTCCTCAGAAAATTAGGGTATAAGGCAGAGATCTCACACCAAGTTAAGGGCTTGTTAATTTCATGCTCTCTCATTTGGATTCTCATTATTATTGGTCATATTCATAAATGAAAACCATTTCCTTAAAAAAAAAAAATTCTTCTAGTTTTCCCCTTTTTTGTAATGAAAGTAGATTTCTTTCTCTAAACTATCCCAACTTAACCAAAAAAAAATGTATAATTTCAATGAAAATATGATAATAGCCAACCTCAATTTAATTGTTTCTCTTTATATGGTGTCACTTGTGTAATTTGAATTGATATATTAAATTTATTGAAGTGTCTTTACTAATCCTAATAGGTAGAACTAGTGGATTACAATTCCAATATGAACAAATATCATTCTACTATGGAGATTTAAATATGTAGAAGTCATTGATAAATATTAGTGCTTGATATGTTTTTCAAGAAAGGAACCTATTGGACAAAATTGAAAAACAAAATTCATTGAGGTACAAAAAAATTTCCATGCACACCATAGAACTAAGCCACTTCAATAATATGTATCCTCATGTCATTGTTAAAAAATCCCCTTATTAAATAATTGATATGGTGATTGTTAAGTTATTTGATGAATTGTAATATATTAACCACTAATTATCCATGTTTTTTATTTCAATGTTTTTAATAATAAAGTGTCAATGGTTTAGTTAAGAGCTAGTAGCAATAAGGATTAATTCAATTGGTAAATGCTCTTGCAAAAGCGTTCATAGAGCTCTCGATACAAAATATTATTAATTATTTTAGGGTTACTAGTTGTTATTTAGTTTCTAGTTACTATTGTGCTCCATTTGAAGACAAAGAAAGGGGGTAAACATATGGGGATTAAAAACATACCATCATCCCTTAGAACTTTTAATAGATTGGTGAGTGAGGGAAAATATTCTTTCAAAAATGAAATGAACAATAGTTCATTTACTAAGAAATAGACAAATATTAATAATATAAGATATATATGATGAATATAATGGAGCAATTTGTAACTCCCACTCCCCATCAATTTTATGTCATGATTAGTTATTATCCTACCTACTAAAAGATTGATTTCTTGGTAATTTATTTTTGGTATTATTAGTATACATACAAGGTATCTATATGTTGTCTACATACACATAACTCACATGGATACGTTAGTATTATGTGGTCTATTATGCTAGAATATTGATTAATGATTAAGCTTACGATTAGCGTTAAGATTGACTAAACTTGATTATGTTTTTAAGTATAATGTTATGAATAATTTCATATCAATTTAATTTTTGCCCTCTCATGACTCTTTACTTTTATTAAATAATTAAAATCATTTGATTATTTATTATGTATTAATTCTTATTATTTGGTGAGCGGGAGGGAGGGAATGTCAATTACGATACTTAAAGAATGGGTAGGTGAACCATTAATTGGGAATAAATATTTTGGGGAAGGGGATGGAATACGTGTTGGAAGGAGAGTATGGTGAGAAGGAACTTTGGTCATTTTTTCAGATTTGGGTTTGTTGAAGTTTTCAGAAGAGAGGAGAGGAATAAAGTTGAAAGAGTTTGGATACTAAGGATTATCTAAGGAGGCTAAGGGAGGTGATAGGAACTTGATGATCTAAGCACATGGTTTGAAAACATTATGAGTGAAAATTAGGGCTTGGGCACAAAGGTTTAAGAAATTTGTGGAGGTTCGCTTAGGTTAGGATGTTAGAAATGTTGTTCTTAGTTGGTTGGGTCACAAATTCAGTCACGTGAGCCACAGCTCTCTACCTCTATAGCTGCATGTACCAACACATCTAGTAATTGCATGTCACCACCCCAGTTTCCTTCAGTATCACATGACATCATAATCGATAGATGCAAAGTTCAATTGCACAACTAAAACCGATGGCACTCTGCAATCCTACCTATATGTTCACCAAAGTAGATAACATTAGCAAAAAATACCTTACGTAGAAGTGCCTTAAAAAACATCAATAAAATATGTAAACAAGGTAAATTAATTTCACTTCTAAATTATAGACCCCACTCGATGTAGATCATCACCAGCTCAATCCACTAGGACACCCCTTCAAATACAATATATTTTCCAATCATTTTCGACTAATATCCTTAAAAAAATATCATCAAGCACACAGTCGACAATGATCTTCAATGAAAATGCAAACCATTAATGGATTGTCCCTCATATAATTAATTACAAACTTGGAAAATAAATATCCCCCTAGAAAAATTAATGACCCCAAGAGACTCCTTTGTGATCAAATTCAAAATTAAAATATGTTACCAACTACAAAAACCAAAAAGCGTTCACTTACATAGCAGTCAAGATCCTTGGAAATCCCTCGATGAACCAATCTCAAACCAGAGAGGATTAGGAAGATCCACAAGAGCAAAGGTTTTAAAGAAATACCACATAAAACAACCAGCTAATGCGACTCAGATATACCACAAATAAGACCAATAATTAGTATCTATGATCCTCGGAAATCCCTTGATCGACCAATCTCAAACAATAGAAGGAGAAGGAGTATCTACAGGAGAAAAGGTTTAGAATAAAGACCATGTAAACAACCAGCCACTGTGCCTCAAATAGACCACAGATTAAACCAATAGCTAGAGTGGAAAACAAATTTTTGTTAGTGTACCTTGAAACAAAAAACTAGTAGAGATACTTGAGATTATCCAGAATCAACATAAAAACTGAATCTAGCTCAGATAATTATGCTTAGACATATTGCACCCAAAAATACAAGAAATTGCACCAGCAAAGGCTACATTTAACCCATCTACCTCCACAGCTGCAGCCAAAATTACTACCCTTGTGAATTTTGTGACTAATTCTTCCATAATCCAATATTTTATCCTCAGTGTTTTCTTCTCAAAAAAATTGTCATAGGTATTTTGAAGTGGCCATATTTTTCAACTAATGGATATTCGGTAATTTTCCTCCACCATCCTTGTAGAAATCATTGTGTATATTTGTAACTACTCATGAATTTTTAATAAAAATCACAAGACACAAACCTACTTTTCTGCTTTGCGAAATTTACTTCACAATTTAGAACAAAAATTTGAGACATGCAATAAGAAATAACACGCATGCACACAATATTTTTCTTGAGGAAAGCAATCTGCTAAAAAATCAAATTTATGCTTGCCTTAATCTAATGAATAGATATGAATGGATATTTGGTCATATGTTCAAAAGATACATGAGTGAACCCACTAGTTGTCGATAAATTGTAGCATCAACTCCTTCACCTAAGGTGGAATCCTCCTTCCTCCAATTTCTCACTAGAGGTGTATGCATGGGTTTACAACTCTCCATGTATAATCTTTGTAATATCTCATTTTCATACTTTCCTTGAGACAAAAATAGTTCCCCATTGCCTTTACATACTTCCAACCCGTGGAAGTAGTTCATGAGACCCATGTCCTTCATTTCAAATGCCATTGCAAGGTCCTCCTTGCAAGATCTCATCAACTACTAATCAATAGTTAAAATCAAAGCATAAACATATAAGGAAATAATAAGGAATATACCTTCTACCAAGATGTGATAGAGGTTTGCGTCTGCTTCACTTATGGTGAATCCAAAACCAGTCATATAGTTATCAATCTTAGTGTACCAAGTGTTATGCTCCTATACCAATAGGTTTCATTTATCATGATTGACTTGATGGGCTATGTAATATGTTCATACCTTTCCTTGTTGCAAAGGTTTTTCATATTGTCAAAAAATCAAAAAATCTAAAAAATGTAAAGAGGGTATACCCTAAAAGAATAATCAAAGGGTGAAAAGAATAAAAAATGGCCAAAAAAGTAAAAGAAAATGAACCCCGCCAAAAGAAGGGCCAAGGAAAGTGTGCAAGTCCAAATGCCACTACTTTTTTCTCTTATGTAATAAACAAATTGTGTGAAACTTGTATCTTATGCCACAATTAGTGAACAGTAAAACATCTTAAGCTTGGCTTGTTCATATTTGAATTTTATGTTTTAGAGATAGAGAATAAAATCTGACCAAACTGTTTAATCTTGGCAGATAAGTAGATAGGTAGAGTAAATAAAAGGATCTCAATAGCTTAATCTGAGCCCTTAGATGTAATAAGGTTAGACTTAGATAGATTTCTACATGTAAAATAAAAGAAAGTGTGATAAGGGTTTTCTAGACTAAGTGCACCCTAATAAAGAAGAAAAAATGCTAGGTTAAAGTAGGTAGGGTAGGTAGATGATGTTGCAGAATTACATATGATGGATAATGACTCTAAATGTGTTAATCCTTACTTTCATCACAAATGCAAGGCAGACATTACACTGGAAGAATTTCAAGAAAAACAAGGTCAAATGATTAACTCCCCTTCTCATTTTTCCCTAAAAATTTCACTAATTTCCCCTAAGTACTAAGGCATTTGAAAATTAGAGGGGCTCAAGGCATTTCCTTGACTTTTGGAGGGACCGGATCCTCGGCCCAATAATTTAAAAAGCCTAACTACTTAAAACCATCCATAAGTCATTCATTTACTTCCATAAATATTTTCCTAAGTAAAATCTTATTTTACTTAGGAAAATTACACAATATCTCACAAAAAACCCTTTTTTCATTTTAGCCTAAGTTAAATACACAATCCTAATGTTTTTATACTTAGTGCTTTTTCATTCATTTTGACATATTAACTTTTAACTTATATTATCTAATTCCCCTATAACATCTACGCATTCCCATATTACTATAACTACATAAAATCCCCAAATATTACATATCCCGCTCCTTGGTTGAAATATAACCATAAAACAACATTAATTTAAATAAGGATTAATTAACCCCCACGGTTTATTAATAACTTACCCGACCAATCATATTGCTCCTGATATGATTAAATAATCTTTGATTGTATTGGGCCTGCCCTTATTAATCTCCCGTCACCTTGCCTCCCCGATAGTCGTCCGATTAACCCTTCCATATCCAACTGATCTCATCCATATCGCATAACCCTCCACGACCGAGCGATAGCACGCGATCACGGAGTGGTTTTGCGAACAGTGTCTTTCCACATGTCACAATATGTATGGAATCCCTAGCTCTCGGCCGAATACCACCCATCCCCAAAAGCGGTGCGATACATACCGTTTACCGCCCTTCGCATACGAAAAACTGTTATTTCCCGCGTACGTCATCCGTCCAAAATAAAAAAACCCCTGCCAACCTTGAATTTATAAATAAAACAACCAAATGCACGTTATTTTCATCATTTTATGCTGCGACCAGTGCTCCCATGCAAAAAAACGTCAAAATCAGTTGTTGAATATTTCCAACCGCCACATTGCTAAAACGATTTTTAGTTGAACCAGTCATCTATTGCCTGCACCTATTTCCTCACTATTCACTTCCCAAAACAGGTATTTATCCAATTTTCGTCGAACCCTGCAAGTCCTGGTTTTTACTTTAATTCCACAGAAAAAGACTAAAAAATAATACAATTCAGTCTTTGTTTCACTCCATAATTTCCCGGACCTGTAATTTGGCCCATTTTTTTACTAATAACCCAAATACCTTTCTGAATCCACAAGAACTAGAAATGGAAACCCCTATGGCTTTAAATGTTGCACCTCTGAATGCCCCCCATAAAGATTTAGACTATCTTCCTCTAGCGGATAGGGATTTCCAGGTAAAAGACCTCATCTTTAGTGAAAATCCTCTCAGAATATTTTGCTAATGCGGAGATAATTACCTGAATGGCTCTAATATATTTGGACTATGGGAATCCAATCTTCCTATGTATTGTTTACTCTCAGTTCATGTCTTTCCTGAAATAATTTATCACTGCCATGCCAATTATGATCCTAAGCAATGGGAAGGTATGTCCCCAAGTCAAACCATTCTTTTTCCAATAATTGCTCAATCCATCAGTGAAATGTTACAATTTCATCACGGTCAAGCCCTAACTCCCCTTTCCATGGGAGATTTACTTGAAAAATCCACAAATTTATGCCAATAAGAACTGAATCGCCTCTGTCAAACTTTCGTGCTACAATAACATCAACCCAAAGGCACCCCTCCTTATGGACATACCTCTTTCACAGATATGGGTAGACTCATAGTCAATATGATATCTTCAGTAATGGGATTCAACAGTAGTGAATACGTTGATAAGTTAACCCTAGTGTTGTTATCAATTTTTACTCCTGGACAGCCCCCTGCTATCAAATATGACTTTGCCTCTTACATTGCTAATAAGATTCATGACCAGTTCATAAGACTGGAAAATGAAAGAGTTTTCAAATACTCCACTTTTATATACCATCTTATGCTCTATTATTAGTCAGAGAATTTCCCCTTTCCTGTCAAGAAACTTGACACCAAAGGAAATCCAAGGTCTGTAATCTTCTGGTCTGCAATCTTCCATAATTCCTTTGAGTCTCTTTACTCTTACAATGAATTCATTGACCTATTTTTTCACCCAGAAACCACCTTATTAATAGGATTTTCCCCTCCTATGGTCAATAGTGATATGAAGAAAATCCTCCAACTCTCAAAGCAATACAGGGCAGGTGATTGGTACCTATACAAAAACCATATAGAAATTAGGATATATGGGTGTGAGCTATGTCCTTTCAAGCTACCAAAGTATGTTCCGATGAGGCTCTTTGCCTTATAATACTTTGGACAAATGACAAATTCATACCTAGTCCATTTTTATAATGCCAAGAAGAAATCTCAGCTCAGAATCAAGAGTCAATTAGGCCCTTTTGTCTGTAATACTAGGGATGCAGGGAAAGAAGCGGAAAGAATTATAGAATATTATCTCAAGTTGCAAAAAAAGTTTTTGGTGGGTATCTTATGACCCTAACAGCTTTATATGTGATAGGAGAATGAAAAACAGATTGTCACCATACCTTCACCATAGGATTCCAGAGATTGAACAATTTGCAAACATGGATGAATGGATGGAAGGGACCCTAGTAGAAAAGGATACTGAATAGGTCAATGTTGAGAATATTATGAAATATCTTGAGAAAATACTTGACCTGGATTCTTTTGGGCAGGTACAAAGACCAGGAATTGGCCCTTCCTCTATTGGAACCTCTCAGCAACATTTACGGAAAACCAGCGCACCAGCCACAATAACATCCAAAGGTAAGGAAAAAGAGACTATTACACAGGCCACAAAGTAATTCACAATGTCTGAGCAACCCAAAACTTCCAAGGAGCAGGCTCAAATACAGACTTCTATCACTTAGATCAATGTGGCAGAAACTCCAATATTGCAAACTCCCCTAAATGAGGAAAAAAGTAAAAAGAGAGATGCAGATACAACTACCCCTATCAGTGGACCTTCAAAACAGCTTGGTATCAAAAGGAAAAGATTAAATCGTCTCTCAAAATAAGAATTTGTTGATGATACCATTGATAGTCAGAAGAGAGAAGGGTTAGACAGCCAGCAAACATTCATAATCAGTGGGACATCCACCAACTCACAGAGAAAGGAGTTAGAAAGACAACAAAGTGTAGAGGTATCATCCTTTAGACCACCAGTGAAGGATGCTTGGGATATTAAAAATACATTTATAAACATAAAAGCCAGAAATGATCCATTAAGACTTCAAGTTTATAATCAATATTTGAAGATGGCCCCTAAAAATCAATAGAGATTGATGTCAGCCTATGACATCAAGGAAGGTAAAATGGTGATGAGTCATTTCAAGCCTAAAGTGCAATAGCCTCAAATAGCAGTAGACTATGTTAGAACCAATTTTGAAGTCATGGCAAAGGATATTCATCCTTTGGATCAGATTGAATTGCATAAACAAATTGGAGAGATGATTTATTCAACCTTGACTGGTAAGTCAATGATGGCCCAAAGGTTGCAAAATTCCTTGGATAATACAACTGCTCAACTGCACCTGGAAAAAGCTTCCTCCCAGGCCAAGGATAATAGAATAAAAACTTTGGAAGAAATAATTATTGGATTGGGTCATAATCCCAAAGATATTAAGCCTATATAAGCCTTGATAAAAAAGAAAGATGATGATATTGTAGCCCTAAGGAAACAATTAAAGCTGCCACATTCAAGGCATCCACAAACTGCTGAGGTTATAAAGAAAAAATCTGAATAAGAGCTAATGGATTTTATCTTCAAACTTAATGAACAACTGACTGAGACTGAACAAGAACTTGAAAAAGCATTGAAGGACAAGCAGGGAGAGTCGACCTCTCAGACTCCCAACGTGATACCAGTAGTCTCAGGGGCAGTCCCTTCTACCCTTGGAACAACACTAGCATCAAACATCATAGCAGCCACAGCAGAAGTGGTCATAGGTACAACAACAACAGGGCACTCAGCAGGACTAGCACAGGGTAACACTGCCAATTTAAGCACAGAGGAACTAATAAAATCCATGGAGGAATTGAAGCTCCAAGTTACAGAGCTCCATAAAGCAAAGGTAAAATTTACTACCTTGGAACAAAAGTATGATCTCTCACAGATAAATGTTGCAGAAAATACAACAGAGATCAAGAGGTTAGAAAAATTGGTGAAAGCATTAGAAAAGGATCTCACATTGGAGAAACCTTTGAACGAAATCAAGGAAATTCTTTGGGATAACATCATTCAATAAATAGATGATGTCTGGCCATCAATCCAAATAATGTCTGAGCAAAATGACTTAGTTAAACTGGCTCTAGAATAAGTTCAAAAGGCAAGAGCAGAATTAGGAAATATGCCTAAAGAAGCCATCAAGCTCATACAATTTTTAAATACCAAGAACAAATATCAGCTTGAAGAGCTGGGCATTCAAGACAGAACAGGAACAATTTTGGAGGTAAAAAAGGTTTTTACTAAAATAACTCTGATGCAAAACTTAGAAATAAGGTGCCATGATATGCAGGAAGAAATCAATGCTTTTACGAAAAGATTTGATATTTTGCAAAGTAAAGGGTTGCCAAGTCCTTTAGTTACTCATGATAAACTAATGAGTCATCAAAGCTATGTTGAGAAATTGAATAAGTATGCAGACAACCAGGCAAGTCCATCGACAAGTTCATCAGCAGCAAAAGCATTGCCACCAGGCAAAATTCTTTACGATAGTCTGGAAAATTTGTTTTATCTCGAACATGAGATAAAGCACTTATTTCCAATTCAGCCTACCTTTTTCAGATACACAGAAACTAATGAAACCTTGAGAAAGATTCAAAGAACCAGAATACGAGAAGCACAATGGTCGGAAGACATGTTGGACATTTTGTAAAAATATCCTTGGATGAATTTTGGTTATTTACTACAGTAAGTAATGGTAAAAAGGATAAACATAAATTAAACAAAGATCAATATAGATAAAGTGTATCAGTACAGATAAAGAGTATCAGTAAAAACAGAGCAGCCAACACAGAGTTACCAAAGAAGACATCAACAAGCCAAATCATAGGGCCTGCCTCCAGCACACTCACAAAAATAGGAACAGCACAACAACGGTTTAATTCTTCTCCTATCTACGAGACTATCTATCTCTATTTTCTTATAACTTATTCTTGAGTCATCCTAAATTATATCTCACTCTGTTAGGAGATATCTTTTGTAATTTTTTATATATATACTCCCTCAATTAGAGTAGGGAGGGTGGTGGATTCTTAGACTTTGTTGTAATACTGATTATTTTGGAATAAAGTGTTTTTGGACAAATTTTGGATGGCTAGCTGGATAAAGAATTGACGCAAAGGACTTTTCACAGGATTCTTGAGTCAGACAATACCATCCATGTTTCATATCTGAATGATAAACGAAAAATAATAATTCAAAAAGTGCTTGAGTGCAATCTGTTTTCAATCGTTGTTATTCTTAATGTTTTTCTCTGAACTAGTATGAACAATGAATTCTTAATTGCTCCTGTTTGCTAGTTTATTCATTCTGGTTATTTGGTAAAGAATTCTTAATTTCCCTTTATTAATAATCATTCAAGTTTCCTCTTTCGAAATATGTTAAAGGAGTCTTAATTTCCCTTCACCCATTTTGAGTCCATTCCATTCATTTTAAATCTTTATTTTTTCCTTATTTGACTACCTTTCCCTGTGAAACCATCCCTTCTTAAAAAACCAAATCGAGTTAAGCCATCTTCTTTGAATCCATTAGCCCAATGGCCTAAACTACTCAGTCCTAACCCTCTGCTATTGAATTCCACCACTCAAACATAATCAAAATCCCTAAACTTTCATAACTAGCCTAATATCTTTCAAAACAAAGCTAAAACTTAAAGAGAGAGCCCTCTCTGGGTGCAGATTGGTTAGATTCTATACCTAAAAGTTGGTTTGTGGTTACCTCAGACCCCTTTCCTCTTCCCAACAACTTCAAGGAAAATCTGAGTGATAACACCAAGCATGAGGTACTTGTTTGAGACTGTACAATTCTTGTTTTAGTATGCACACATAAGACTCCCGATCAAATGTATCAGGGCCTTTTGGTTGCTTGACGTACACCTCCTCCTCAATAACTCCATTGAGAAATTTTGTTTTTACATCCATGTCGTTGATCTTACACCCCATCTATGTAGCCAAAGTGACAATTAATCTAATGTATGAGTACCTTTCTATATGAGAAAAGGTCTCCTCATAGTTAATACCCTCAACTTGAGAGTACCCCTTGGCCACAAATTTGGCCTCATACTTCTGTATGCTTCTATCTGCTACTGGTCTCACCTTGAAGATCCATCTCTAACCCACTCTTGATTTATATGATAGTCTTGGGACCACTTCCCAAACATTTTTATTTATGATGGATTCCTATTCCTCCACCATTACATCAAACCATACAGGTTTCTCTATTTCTTCCTTGAAATAGGATTGCTCAGTCTCTATAAGCTTATTCATAACATCCATGTAGCCAGTGTAGCTCTCAGGTGACCTCATTTTCCTGCGCCAATTTGAAGGAACTCCCAAATTTTTCCCTGGTTATTTTTATACCTTCTCTGGATGGTTTTTATTGAGTGAATGTCTCCACTTTATACTCCTCAATATTTTTGTCTCTCCACAACTTCCTAAGGCTCCTCCTTTGGAGCTAAAATATCCTCTTTTGGTGGGATCTAAATATCCCTCTCAAGAGAGAGTACCACATCGCGTTCTCCTCATCAAAATTTACATCCCTTCACACAATTATCATTATGAGGGATGGAAAGTACACACGGTAGTTGGGAGAATTTTCTGTGTAGCCCATAAATTCCCCCAATTTGGTGGTTGAGTAAAGATTATTCCTTGATTATTTGGAGGCATGGTAGTAAACAGAGGCTCCAAAAATCCTAAAGTGTGACACATCCGACCTTCTCCCTAAGAAAGCCTTCTTGGGTGTAATCATTCCAAGAATCTGATGAGGACTCTGGTTCTGCAAATAGACTGTTTTATTGTATGCCTCAACCCACAAATTCAGAGGTAGGCCTTGGTCATGCAACATCACCCTAATTTCTCCCGTAATGATACAGTTCCTTCTCTCAACCACCCCATTCTACTATGGGTTGTGGGGTGCTATCAACTCTCCTTTATGCATTCTTTCACACATAAATTTTTAAATTTATTCGACACATACTCACCTCCATTATCACTCCTCAAAGACTTCAACTTCTTCTTGGTTTCTTTCTGAAGCAGTTCCTTAAATTCTATGAACTTGGAGAATGTCCCATATTTCTTCTCCATGAAGAACATCCAACACTTTCGTTAAAAGCCATTAACAAAAATGAAAAATGAAAAAATAACATAAAGACATGTTGAAGAATGTAGCTAGGTTAGGTCTTCATCATTAATGTATTTTTCAAAAGAATTTATTATTAAATGACTTATTAAAGCACCGGTTTCATGCTTGTGCTATATTTAGATAAAGGTCCCAATTGTGGACATCTAGGTTAGTTGTTACAAATTTAAATTGATCAAATCCTTGTTCTTTTAAATCATGTAACATTAGGTTGTCAAAAAGGCTTCTCCATCAAGTCATATTCTTCAAATTCATCATCCAATGCTTCAGAAAAATTTTCTTCATCAATCAACCTTCAAATTAAGTAAAAAAATCCTCAAGTGATATACAAGTCGGCCTCCATCAATCTCCTACAAGTTGGCTTCACTAAAAGGCATATTGGCCTATTATATGGATGCATTGATTCATCCAACACATGTCGAATTATTAATATGGGACAACTATTATATCTACCCCGCTGATTTCACATTTTAGGAAAGAGAATTTCAAGCAAGTCCATTTGAGTTTTTCGGTGGGTAAGTATAGTGAAGGAGTTCAGACTTCTCTACAATTAAGGCCTTGATTATAGGCTTATAAAGAAACAATAGTCCACATTTTCGGTGAAGTTACAATCTCATTATTTCGGTGAAGTTATAGTGAATATGGCTCGATGTAGTTCCAATCATCTTTATCTTTGTGGTTCGTTTCTATACTTGGAGAAGGTACAATACAATGGCTCGATGGAATAGTGTTTTATGTTACATTGACTAGACATAGACTCGGCTCTAAAAGTTTGGTGTTATATCAGTCATTAAGTTCAATGCCACAAGTGATGCATGATGATTATCAGTATTTCTCGTATGACGTTCAAGTGTTGTGATGCTCAATGTTATGTTTCTATCTTAACCTCAGTCAAGATGATAAGGATGAAGTTTTAGTGCAAGCAAGAGAGATCTCAGTATCATGGATATCTTGGTGCTTACACGGTGAAGGGATGACTTGATGGAGGAAGCCTATAGTCTAAAGGTCTTGGTCGTCTCATATTGAACCTATTGAAGAAAGAATTTTGATTGGGTTTTCGAAAAACAATGGGGTTTTTCCTTGGCAGCATGCCTACATCTTGTGCCCTCTTCTAATTTTTTGGCATTAGTCTTGATCATGAAAGATAAAACACAAGAAAACATAATAATAATCACAAGATAATGTCACTCTAAGTGCAACTAATTAACTGTCATTTATCTAACATGGTTTCAGAGCGACGTTATTATCAAAGGTAGTTTGAAGATCAGTTGAGTAAATTTGTATTGAATATAAGCGAAGGATTCAAAGGAATCATGTAGGACTAACTTAAGAAAGGGGAATTCTAGAGAGAAAATATCCTGGTATTATCTCAGTTTCAATGACTATACAATCTCAGAACTACCTCCATTCAATGCTACTACATAACCACAATAACCACATTCGGTGATACCAAAGTAGTATAAGTTTTGGTTCTATAACTATGATGTTTTAAATAACATATACGTTTCAGTGTCACAGTTCAAGTCTCATAGTTAAATCTCAAAATATAGGTAAAATGAGAAGGTCTAAAATAATACTATACCTTTGATGGTATACCACAGTAAGATAAATTTGGATATGTCACAAGCAGTATTATAGTGACAAAAGGTCAGTTGGATCGCAATGAAGATTCTCACCAGTTCGGTGACATCACAGTTCATTAAGAAGAATTTCATTTCAATTTATAAAATTTACCTTAGTACAGAGATAAGGTCTCAATAACATGGAGGAAGTTTCGATTTCTCCACAGGAGCTCACAATAAATTACATAATTTTGGATATTACAATCATATGGATAGGTGATATACCTCAGTACAAAGGATACAGTGCTACAACCTAAACACTCAAAGTTATGCCACCTCTATCTCAATATCAAAACTGTCTCTGTGCTTCCATAATATAATGAGCTCAATTATGTGTATTCCATCACTAAAGAAGTCATAAGTCTATCATATGAAGTTGACAGTGCTAGGAATTTACTAAGAAGAAAGGTGTCCCTAAAGATCTGAAATACAAGGAACCAAGTAAGTATTGATGATAAAAACTAAAGGTATGAAATCAAAAGGTATGTGTATAAGAATAATCCTTGTTTCTATATATTCTAAGGTTAGAAATATACTATTATAATCCTAATTTATAAATGTTGACTAAAATGTGATGTGCTTATAATGGTGATCTCCTAGATATGTGTATTGACCTATTTTTCTAATGGTCCTAAGAATATATGGTTTGGAAAAAAACCCTAGCCAAAGCTTGAAATACCTAGGATGATGTTTAAACTCGCTAATATGTATGTTGATTTAAATCTATATGATGTGCGTTGAGAATTTATAGATGGTGAATCTAGGGTTTACATCGAATCCTAGTGGAAGTTACTTATGAGGTGTTCTAGGATTTATATTAAACCCTAGTAGAAGCTCTTTGTGATATGTTTTGATAATTGATTTTAAATCTAGAGTCTATAACCAACTCTAGTGAAATATGATCATGTCCGAGTTGTGATTAATCTTGATTGACTCTATTTTGTGAAATATAGTACTTATATGAATTCTTAGTGGAAATTCTAGCATGTGAATTTTAAAGGTCGTTAAATATCTTGATTGGTTCTAGGGTTTGCTATATGTTGTAGCAAGGTATGTTATACCTTTTAAGAAACATTGAAACCCTATATAGAATAAAAGACATTGTGAAGTAATCTAGGTTTTGTGATAAAAGTCCGTAGCAAAATGTTAAAGAGTATATGTCTCTTGTTTGAAAATACTTCTTTGATTGTGATATGGCTACCTTTATGATTCTATAGTTTTCGTTGAACTCGTTGACTAAAGTTGTGCAGGTACATCATAAGGATGTGAAGCTAATAAATATGATGAAAAGAATGGAAGCCACGGAATATTCTCCAACACTAGATAGAATAAATCTCCCTACATTAAGAGGGACCCTTGATAGAAGAAATCTACCTAGTTAAGAAGGAGGGCATAAAAAAAATTTTGGTTGGAGAATATATTTTAGAAATATATGTTGCCACATGTGAATTAGAAAGATGAATATTTTCTTAAATTATTCTATTGATACTCCTACTAAAGTTAGTTGAAAGGAAACATTGAAACCCCAAAATTTGTTTATACATTTGAAATTATTGATGATTGGGGTTTTGTTTGCACAATTGAATATCTTGAAGGACTTGATAACATGCTAGTTACCAATTAGTTTGATTAGGAGAGATTGGTTACTATTGATCGGTTGGATTAGGTGTGTTGACGCTTTCTGAGTGAAGCATTTCTTAAGGCTTTCTGAGTGAGGCAATGCCTGAAAATGTTACGATGAGGCTTTGCGAGTGAAGAATTTCCTGAAAATGTTGTGTTGAGGCTTTGTGAATGAATCATTGCCTTTAAATACATTGGGCCAACACTTTGTGTTGATGTCTGGTTGGGAGGGTGGCATCGAGTGGATGTATACCTAGTTCCCTAGGTTGATGGTTAGTAAGTAAGCCTTATGGTACCTATAGAGGTTGAAAGCTTTAGTTCATCTTAGTCCCACTTAGATATATTTCCTTGGTCAAGAATCTAGTCCATGGAATTGTAGTGCCTAAATTTTTGAGTGATTAACGGAAAGAATTCCCTTGTCAGGAATCTAGTTCATGGCATTGCAGTACCTAAAATTATTCATAGATAAAGTGAGATCTTCCATGTACTTATTTTATATATGAATATCTACTTAGCTAAGAGGGATTGTTGAAGAATTTAACTATGTTCAGTCTTCATTATTAATGTAATTGTTAAAATAATTTATTCTTAAGTGACTTACTAAAACACGAGTTTCATGCTTGGGTCATATTTAGATTAAAGTCCCAATTGTGGACTTCTAGGTTATTTGTTATAGATTTAAATTGATCCAATTCTTAGGATTTTAAATCATGTAATATTAGGTTTTCAGAAAGGATTCTCCATCAAGTCAGCTTCTTTAAGGTTGAATCATCCTTGCCTTCAGCAAAATCTTATTCCTCAAGAAAATTTCAAATTATGTAGTAAAACTCCTCAAGTGATATACAAGTTAGCATCCATCAATCTCCTATAAGTTGCCTTCACTAAAAGGAATGTCAGCCTATTATATTGATGCATATTTTCATCCAACATAGGTTTACTTATTAATATGGGACAACTACTATAAATACCCTATGAATTTTTCATTTCAGGATAGAGAATTTGAAACAAATCTTTCTGCATTTTTTGGTGGGTAAGTACAGTAAAATATTTCAGACATCTCAGCAGTTAAGGGTCCGATTACATGCTTATGAAGGAACAATAGTCCAAATTTTCGGTGAATTTTCAGTCTCCTTGTTTTGGGGAAGTTACAGTAAATATGGATTGGTGTAGTTGCAACCATCTTTATCTTTGTGGTCCATTTCTATACTTGGAGAAGGTATATTATAGTGGCTTAGTGACATAGTGTTGTATGTTACATTAACTACACATAGAATCGGTGCTACAAGTTTGGTGTTTTATTCGTCATGAATTTCGATGCCACAATTGATGCATGATGATGATCAATGATGCTCGTATGACTTCCAAGTGTTGTGATGCTCGGTGTTATGTTTCTATCTTAACCTCATTCAAGATCATAAGGATGAATTTTGGGTGCAAGAAAGATAGATCTAGGTGTCTTGGAGATCTTGGTGCTTACACAGTGAATGGATGACTTAATGGAGGAACCCTATAGTCTAAAGGTCTTGGTCATCTCATCTTGAACCTGCTGAAGAAGGAATTTTGATTGGGTTTTCCCCAAAGAGTGGGGTTTTCCTGGAAGTGTGCCTACACCTTATGTCCTCTTCTATTTATTTGGAATTAGCCTTGATGATTAAAGATAAAACAAAAGAACACATAATAATAATCACAAGATAATTTCATGATAAGAGAAACTAATTAACTGTCATTTCTCTAACAAGACAAACCCCTAATCCTTTACCTTTACCTTCTTTACTAGTGCCTCATATTTAAAATTTGAAGACAAAAGATTTATTTTGTCTTGAAATTCATGTCCATGTAGTAGTGTTGAATTCAATGACAGAGAATTTGTTTCTAATCGTATCAGCATAAATCAAAGGAAAAAAAGAAAAATTTATGTCCGAGAAATCTTGGTAGGAAAAATTGTCATGTTCTTAAGAGTCAGCTACCCCAACAAAACGAAGAGCCCAACAATTCATCATTTTTATATAAGATAACATGAATGGAAATTGAAATAACAACCTTGGTATAAGCGCAAAATAGTAGTAGCCTGCAAGCTAGCGGACATAGGGCACCCTATGAGAGACAATTTTGAAGTTGTTAGCTAATATTTTCTTAAATTGATATGTTTTTGACTTAATTGTTATTTGTATTAAATAGGTTTAGTATTAAGTGGTTTTTGTCTTAAATATATATTTGTCTCAAACTATTTTTGTCTTAAAGTAATTGCCTTAATCTGTTTTTTTCTTAAATATAAAGTTTTGCCTTAAAATATTTTTGTGTCAAACTCTTTTTGTCTTAAAATGTTTTTGTCTTAAACTTTTTTTGTCTTCAAATATTTTTGTCTCAAACTGTTTTTGTCTTAAATTTAAACTTTTGTCTTAAATATAAATTTTTATCTTTAAATTTTTTTGTCTCAAATTCTTTTTGTCTTAAATTTTATATTTAATACAATTCAATTGATATGAAATTTTAATGTAAAGTAAATAAAATAAAATAAAAAATGACATTTTAAGACAAAAAAATTCTTTTGTTTTAAAAAAATATCTTAAAAATGCTCTTGGTGTACTAGTGTAAATTAAAATTAGGGGATTTAAAAATCAATGACATAATAAAATCTCGTTTATTCTTTAAATATAAATAAATTTCCAGACCACAACTACAAAAAATTGCATTATCTATCAATAATAATATGACATGTAAATTTTTTTACCAAAAAAAATGTAATAAATATAACATCGAATTACATAAAATGAAATGTCAACTCTGCAGTATAGCCAACCTGCAGCTTAATAGAAGCACTGAAGTAGCCAAAATTGTATGACCGTGGTGATTTGAATCTGCTTCCTACATATTCATCCATATTTAACATGAATATTCAGGTTCCAATTAAGTATGATCATTTTGTTTATCAAGGGTGTGTTCAAACAATACTAGTCAATCACAACAAAACAAAATGCAAAAGCAAACAGATAAGGCAATACTAGTAAAAAAAAACAAAATGTAAAATAAAATATATAATTATTGTAGTTCTTTTCTAGTCAAATTTCTATCCCTGATTGGTCTCTAGAGATTCTTTGGTGGTCAGTACCTCATAAAAAATTAAAGGCTTCATTTGTACTCACACGAGAGACCTTAGAAGTACGAGGATCAGAGAGCTGATTAGTACATGATAAAACTGACTGAAAGAACTCATATATTCCACACAAAGGTGTATGCATTCAACACACACCCATATTACATTATGATTACTCTAATATATAGAGTTTATCAGATCTAAATTATTCCTAAGTTAGAATGAGAGGTTGAGAGAATTTCTCAACCATCACAAACCAACATCTCTATTATAGGATGCAAGAATTAATTCCAACATCCACTCTTAATGCTTACATTACATAAATTTATTAAAATCACCCATAAACAAAAAATTACACAATCATTCTTTAACTAGTTTACATTTTATCAAAATAGGCTCCATAAAGTTGCTTCATAACCCTCGTAAAGGTGTAGTCGGCAAGTTGGATTCTCGAGTTCAACTCCTGAACTCCCGAATCAAGGACCTCTCGAAATCAATTACCAGATAGTGTCCCAAACTGTCACATAAGCTCATTAGAATATCACTTCACGTCTTCAATGAATGAGGGATCCTTCCCTATATCCACAATTACCAGACTATCTACACAACCATCCATGTTGAACATGAAGTGTAGCTATTCTAAAAGAGTTTAAGAGGTTCAAATTCTTCATTGAATTCATCATCAGAATTCAATGGACATTCTTCTATGGCTATATTTTCTGATTCTTTCCCTTTTAACACATCATCGGCATGAATTTTTCAATTCCACGCTATATGCCGAATTTTCGTGCAATAGTAGCATTCAATTTCACATTTTTTTACGTTTTTATTTTTCGTCCTTGTATTTGTCCAAAATGCATTTTCTACTACAGATTTATCTTCTGTATCTTCCAGTGTTAGTCTCTTTTCCTTTGCCATAATTGTTGCAATTTTCTCATGCAATGTTTGTGAAGACATTTGACTCAAAGTGAAGACAACATTACTATAACTTGAAGGAAGACTATTTAGTAATAGTTATTTAGCATCTTCATCCTCTACCTTCACACTAGCTTCATCTAGTTGTCTTAAAGGAGACATTAAATTATTTACATGACTGGACATAGATGTCTCATCATTCATTTTCAGTCTAAATAATTGGAGCTTTATGGAAAATTTTGCATTTGTAGATTCTACAGCAAATAGTTGAGCCAAATGTTCCCATATTTCCGTAGATGATTTAGTGAGATCTACAAGATGTAATTGTGAATCTAAAAGACGAGGTCCAATAATGGACTTAGCTTTATCATCTATATTTTTCCATTCAATTAATTCTTTGGCATCTTTCTGTGCTACTTCTAAACCATTCACTATGCCCCGCAAATTTTTGTTCATTAATTGCATTTGTATTTTTGCTTTCCATGAGGGAAAATTCAAACCACAGAATTTTTATAACACCATAAACTCCATGATGAAAGAAGAAAACAAAATACCTTTTAAAATTCAACACCGATCTATCCTTCTGCAATTTAAAAAAAAAAAAAACTTCGACTGCTTTGTGAAAATTTCATGCCACATTCCCTTGTAGCCAACTCCTCCTCTAACAACATGTATTCACACATTTATTTTTGCTTCGATAACAAGCCACACCACACAACTCTGCAACAATCAGCTACAAATTCCTTTCACATTCAAGCACATATTTCCCCATGACATTGTTCTAATTTACCATTGCACTGCTCCTCTTCTCACCATGTCAAAAAATAAATGATAAATATTCATTTGTTTGCGAGGGCATCACAAGGGAACATTAGCGCCAAGGGATATGAAAATACTAAAAATTAAGTGGCGATCATCAGGGCAGCCTGATTGATTATATAACTTAGACAACAAAGAAACTATCCAAGTCCGCTCAGGTTCAAAGTATAAAACAAATCAAAGTGCCAGTAATGTTGTGATACCATGATAAAAATGACTTAAAGCACTCATATATTCCACACAAATGTGTATGCGTTCAACACACACAGATTACTTTATGATTACTCTAATATATATATTTTCTAATATCTAACTCATTCCTAGGTTATAAAGATAGGTTGAGAGAATTTCTCAACCATCACAAACCAACATCTCTATTATAGGATGTAAGCATTAATTCCAATAGTACGAGGACCAGTACTTACATAAGTGATGATATATTGATTTATTTAAATCTAACAATGGGCATATATTTCCTCACTCCATTTATTATTTTATAGTTTATCTTATAGTTTAATAAATATGTATAGCCACCCAGAAAATCCTGCCTGATACTTGTGATGATACTTAGACTGCAAAAAATGAAAAGGCTAATGTGAATGTAAGGACTAGTAATGCAATCTCTCTAATGAATGCCATGATGATTCTCGCATATGATTGGCTCCAAGTCAATAGAAACGAGAATCTCTGTTGAAAAAATGGATGTCATGTCCTTTAAATAAATCGTCGCGAGACTGTAATGAATGAATCAGGCTTCTTAACCACCAAGTCACCAACAAGTCCTTCTAGACTTCAATGCTCGTTCAATTCCATAAATTGAGGTTTAAGCCAATTGAATCAAATAATCAATGTTTGTTTTTTACTACAACACCTTTCATTGAGCATGACCTTAATCACAAACAAAATTCCAAGATCACCCACACATAAATGTTCAACAAAACAGTTGTTTGCCTGATTCTGATTTGTAGGGATTAGTGTGTATACAAAAATAGTATATATATAAGAAATTAGCTATTAACATCCCTGATTGCGACGTATAAGCGGAGTGGCAGAAAACAAATTATAGAGAGTAATAAAAAATTAACATAATCAACCAATAAGACGATCAACCTTGAAAATGATTAACCTCGAAAATGATATGTCATTAATCCATAAAACATATATTTGTGATAACTCTCTCAAAATATCTAGAGAGTAACTATCTTGATCTAACTAATTTACATAATCAACCTCAATGACTAGGCTCTTTTAGGGTTTTTCATACAATAGTAAATAGTAAGAAAAACTAACCTATATCACATGTGTGGTTTGTAGGGAGCATTCTTTCATTGTTACAATTGCAATTTTATCTCTTATTATGTTTCTATACAATTTAGAAAGTCATTATAACTTTTGGTTATAATTAAAGTTCTTTTTAATGAAATTATGCATTTAATTAATAATAAAAAAATCCATCTTAATCTTACACATAAATAAAATACTAAAATTTTAAACTGCAATTTAACTTATTATATCTTTAAATTCAATTTAATTCAAAATTTAATCATTTAAGTATAAAATTAAAATTAAAATAAAAAATAAAATTTCAAGGGTGACATAATCAAATTCATTGACACCTAAACTTTGTCATTGTACACAGTTTTGTAACTTGTTGTAGGTTTGTATGACAATGTGTCGGGCACCTCTCTAGCATGCTAGGTATGGTCCTTTCAAGAAATTTCATCGTTGTGGAAAAATAACGAAGGATTAACACTTATTTGCATTTTTTAATAAATATATTGTAATATCTTAATCATCAAACATATAATGTAAGAGAGAAAAATTTAATAAATATATTGTACTATCTCAATTATCAAAGACAGAATGCAAGAGAGAAAGAAAAAAGGTAGGGATGAATATAACATAGAATGCAAGAGATAGGGTAGGGATCAATATCGATTATAAAAATATTATTGTGAAGATAATTATGCATATGATAGACTTGGTTATTTAATTATGACATAGTTGTTATGGTAATTAATTGTTATCGAAAAAAACCAATAGTATCACAAAAATACACAAGGGAATGGTTTAGTTAATAGAATATTCCTTTTTAGGAGTTTCTTGAGCATAAGTTTCTAGTTTCCATTTTTTAATATATGTTTTTATATATTTGATGTTGTTTATCAAAGCCAATAGTTAGTATCAAATAGTGACCTATGTTGTGTAGAAACATGAGTATAAGTGGGAAAGTATTTTGTTTCTTTCAAATACATAAATAAAGATTAAGAATTTTTATGCGCAAACTAGTGTGCTACAATTATGTTTGCGAGTGCAAGGTGAATATATCTACCCACTTCCATGATGGAAAAATTACAATTATTTTGGGGATCCCATACAATCAACAATACTCAAAATGTTAAAAAGGGTGTTATGTGCAAATAGAAAGAAACTCGTCAAGGTGAGATGGTGACTTGAAAATCTAAGTATCACATAATGCAAGATTAACATAAAATTAAGAGGCATATACTCATTGAGTTTGAATGAGAATTTGATTCCTAAACATTATTAATTGCATAGTATAGATGAATGATGTCATGGGCCTAATATGATACCAACAATGAACTACTAGTATTATGCAATTAAATCCATGAAATAAAGTAGAGTTTTCTATTTGGGTTGAAATCAAGGGTTTTAAATTTAGAAAAAGACGAGGGAGGAAATGAAGAATGGGTTTTATAAGATTTCATGCTAAAGGATGAGGAAGCTATAAGCCAGATTCTCATTGATGCTAAAAGGTTAAGTTTTTTATTCTTATTATTTGTTTATAATTGAATTGTAATCCATGAAAAAATGATGGCTATGTTATATATTTTCTGTAGATAATTTTTTGTTACAAGGTCAAAAGAAAAATATCCAAAGTATTGTAAAAAAATTAATTGTCAAAACCAATTTTGGAAGCCAAACCAATGCTAATATTGATGACTAAGAGTATAATCCAAAGTAAATTTTAAAAGAAAATTGAACTCATTATGCATGTAGAAGGTTAGCTTGGTGATGTAAAGAGTCAATGTTAAGACAACATTTGTTGATGTGTAGAGTCAAAGTAAATTCAATGTAAAGTCCATGTATGAGTAGAATATTCTCGTTATGTAGTGAAGTCATTAAGATTTTCAAATTCAAATGCAAATGTAGAAATTAATTGTAGATTCAATAATGATCATGCAATGTTCTAAAACATAAGACTCAAATATACTCTACTCATTTGCAGAGAGAAATTCACGATTGAGAAGAGATATCAAAAACATGTGACATGAATCAATACAAATACCATGAGGATATATCTAAGGGAAATCCACTGATCATAACCACTTCCTATCTATACTGAATTAGTCATAAATACGGAAGAAATACAATGATTTCTCAAGCTCGAGAAGCTTCTACATAACTATAATCTATCTCACTACTTCATAATCTAGCTCTGGTCAATACTTAACAAATTTCCTGCCTGCCTAATTCCATATTTCCTTGCACTATTTCCTAGGGAATCAGCCCCTATTATTTAGGGAAATTCCTCATCCACAACCACACAATCCATATGGTCCCTTCTCTAATTACATGTACCACTAGTACAATTTGGATAATTATAAAATTGTTAGTACGCTTCCCTTGAACACAAATCTCAACTGGGTAGCTATAATTTCATGCAATCATGAGTTAATTATTAGTTGAATTATCAGTCAACTGATTAAACATTGAAGCAACACCCCACTACTATACCTCCTACTAGTTCTTCCAACGGTTGGAACTAGTTTAACTGACCTTAACTAAATTTAACTGAATTAAATTGCTACAAATGAAATTAAACTCAACCTAGGGTCTTCAAATTTACGAATTATTGTACACAACTCAAGTCAAGCCATCAACTCAAATTAACTAACGTAACTGAGTGATAAAAACTTAGATAACTCTTTTAAGTTGTCTTGTGATGTGGAATTTCAAATTTCTCCTAATTTAATTCAAGGGAAAATTAAATCAGGATTTTCTTGCTGCCATTTTTCAACACTCCCACTCAACAAGAAAAGGATTCACATCTATCTTGATCCAACAGCTTTGAAATTTACTACATGAAAAACTTCTCACTATTATTGTTTCTACTGGAACATATACAACTAAAAAGCATCCAAAAAAATAAAAAAATAATCATTGAATCAATCTAAAACTATCTATTGGGAAAAATGTGTTGTTGTTGACTCTGCTGCTCAACCTCCCGCTCTGTTGTCAACACTGTTGTGCACTCCTCAGCATTTGAATGAAATTAATCCTCCTGTGACTGAGTACTATGGGCCCTTATAGCAAGGTATCGATCCATGAGGAAGAAACACCTCAACGGACCCTGCCCAAATTTATGTACTCTTGGGAATATCGTTTGAAATCACCTCGCCTCACACGTAGGTATGGTTTCATGTGCTCCCTCTTCCCACTTGACTAGAAATATAACCCTATTGGAGGTCTCTACTTAAGTAGATGTTTCCTTTGTCTCCTCTCTACTTGTCCATTTCTATCTACTCTATAACTTATTGACATTGCTTCTGAGGCTCCATTTCGAGAGGTAAATCATGCCCCCTCTAAACTGCCAAGTATGTAACCTTTTCCTTGCTCCTCAATGCTTTTCATGTGTCTTTGACCTAAAGTTCATACAGGTTCTTGACTCACATATCGATCTTCTTCACCTATCCTGTGGCGATGTGGCTAAGAAAAAACTTCCCTTTGTTAAATATCACATCGTAGCCACGGTCTTCAAATACTGTGATCAAAGCCAAATTCTTCTTTAGAAACATCACACCTTTAAGCCTGTAACACCCTATTCACACATCTACCCAAGTAACCGAAAACTCGGGGTAAACATGTGACAAGAGGATACTAATATGAGATTCAACCTCGTAGATGACGTTAACCCAACCTCCCAGGGTCCTATTCCTGAGGGTGGAATGATTTTTAGCCCCTTTGAGGCCGAGTCATGGGCATGTAAGGGAAAGGGAGTGGTTATAGACACTAGAGGCACGGGATACCCTTAGCAGGGTAACAGCTTAGGTCCAAACAACAAATATTATTCCTGTAGCTTTGGGATTTGTGCCACATTCTCATCCATTGAGCCCATGTCACTACCCAAAACTACCCATAACTTCAGGAGATGGTAAAAAAATGAAAAAAAACATATGGAAGAAATCACATCATAAGGAACTCATCCGACCACACCGAGCCCTGACAAGAATTTCATCAAACATGTCACAAACATAACATCTATAGGTATAAAAAAAATATTTAAACAATGGGGTATCTTTCCCATCTTGGAATGGCTAAGATGCATTGCTCCCATACATTATAAGTTATCATTTAGTAAATTTAACCATAGAGACAATGTGATTTCATTTACAAGTAAAAACATGGAAAGAGCCATACATCATCATTATCACAATATTTTATTATAACTAGCATAATACCAACAGAAATACCGTGGATACATCAGCAATAGAATCCATATCTAAATCGGTGTATATACACATAATATACCAAGGAAATTGTAGGTTTAACCCTGAAAATAAATTATCTACACACGAATCTTATAACAGAAAATAAATAATAGCAAGAGCATATGTTGGGTTTGGAGCCTAATTATCTTGTTTAATTTGTATCGCAGCATTGGACCCCTGTACCTTAAAAGGGGCGGCAATGCCGCCCGTAATTAATCGTTGCTATGGGGGGTCCAGGGGGGGTGGCAGCGATTTTCGGAGCCCCCCCCTGGCAGGCGTTTTCGGGGTCAGCGCCCCCGAAGCTAAAAACAGATGTAAAATTGCCTTGTAAAAGTATAGTAATTTCTAGTAAATCTGGGTCGTTCATTAGGCAAATGATCTGATGGTAGAGGTTATGTTTAGTTTAGGTTTTTTTTCCCTAGAAGGCAACCCCTTGCTTTTATGAGGGTATTGTATTGCGACTGTGTATTGTACGTGTATTCTCGGAGCGAGAAATAGAGAGGGAGACTGTGAGAGAGAACAGAGAGGGAGGCTGTGAGAAAGAACAGAGGATATTACAGCGGATATGCTGTAGGTTTTGTCTCTTCATTTTTGCTGGATAATAAAAAGGAAGGACTGGCTGTTCGGGGTGGACGTAGCCCAAACTGGGTGAACCATGTATATCTGTGTCTCTCTGGTTTTATGTGTTTTTGTGTGCTTGTATTTTTCGCGTATTTTATGTGTTGCACTCCTCCATAATATATAATTTTCTAACAACTGGTATCAGAGCCAAAGGTATATTTGGCTGATAAACTTGTAGGAAAGAAGGGTTTCTAGTTCAAGTGGGAGCAATGGCAGACGATGGTAAGTTTAGGGTCGAGAAATTTAATGACCAAAACTTCCTGCTGTGGAAGATGCAGATGGAAGATTATCTGTATCAGAAAGATCTGTACCTACCATTGAGCGGAAAAACAAAGAAGCTGACGGCCATGAAAGACGCGGAATGGAACATTCTTGATAGAAAGGCACTCAGAACAGTGCGGTTGTGCCTTGCGGCGTCATTCGCCTTCAATATTTTGAAGGAAAAAAAAACAGAGGGTTTGATGCAGACGTTGGTGAAACTATATGAAAAACCCTCGGCCTCAAACAAGGTATTTCTTATGAAACGACTATTTAATATGAAGATGTCGGAAGGTGGATCTGTTGTAGACCATTTAAATGAATTTAATACATTTTCCAGTTAGTTAAGTTTTGTAGGGGTAAACTTTGATGATGAAGTTAGAGCTCTGTTATTCTTGTGCTCATTGCCAGAGAGTTGGAATGGTTTAGTAATGGACATTAGTAGCTCTGTCTCTGGATCTAGTACTTTAAAGTTTGATGATGTTGTTGGTGCTATCCTTAGCGAGGAAATGCAACGGAAAAGCTCCGGTGAGACATCAGGTAATGCTTTGAGTGCAGAGTCTAGGGGAAGAAGAATGGAAAGAGGAAAGAGCTCGAGATATCGCAGTAAATCAAGGAAAGGCAGATCCAAGTCCAGATCAGGGATAGTGTTCTAGAATTGCGGAAAGAAAGGACACCTAAAGAAAGACTGTAGATCTCAGAAGGGAAAAGAAGGAGACACACAACAAGAAAACAATCATGAAGCAAATGTGACAGGTGATGTGTTACAAGATGCTTTGATTATTTCTTTTGAAAATGTTACTAATTCTTGGGTTGTATATTCAGGGGCTTCATTCCATGCCACACCTGATAAGAAATATTTTCATGACTATATTCAAGGAGATTTTGGGAAAGTTCGTTTGGGTGATGATAAACCATGTAAAATTGTTGGAATGGGTAAAGTTCTTGTAAAACAATAGAATGGAAACCAATGGCTACTAAAGGAGGTAAGGCATGTTCCAGATCTGAAGAAAAATCTGATTTCAACAGGGCAGTTAGGCAATGAAGGTTGTGTAACAACATTCACAGATAAAACTTGGAAGGTCACCAAAGGAGCGTTGGTAATAGAAAAAGGTGAAAAGGTTGGTACATTGTATTTATGCAATGGTATTTCTAACTCTGTTAATGCTTTAACTTCCAAAGGAGCAGATGCAACATTATGGCATCATAGGCTCAGACACATGAGTGAGAAGGGGATGAAAATTCTTCACTCAAGAAATTTGCTGCCAGGTTTGAAGAATGTTGATTTGGATTTCTGTGAGAATTGCATTTATGGAAAACATAAGAGAGTCAGATTTCTCAGAGTTGGGCAAGAAAATAAGAGAAAAAAATTGGAGCTTGTGCATATAGATGTATGGAGACCTACTCAGGTATCATCTCTCGGTGGCTCTCATTATTATGTTACTTTTATTGATGATGAAACTAGAAAAACATGGATTTATTGTATTTAGAATAAATCTGATGTATTTGATACTTTCAAGAAATGGAAAGATTTGGTTGAGATTGAGACAGGAAAGAAGTTGAAGCATCTCGGATCAGACAATGGAGGTGAATATTGCAGCAAAGAGTTTGATAGGTACTGTTCAGAGAATGGAATTCATAGAGAGAATATAGTTCCAAGAACACCACAAGAAAATGGTGTGTCAGAAAGGATGAATAGAACAATCATCGAGCGTGCAAGCTGCATGAGATTTCATGTAGGATTGCCTTTACAATTTTGGGCAGATGATGTAGATACTAATGTTTATTAAATAAACAAAGGGCCTTCAAGTTCCTTGGATGGTGGTATTCCAAAGGAAGCATGGACAGGTAAAAAGGTAAACTACTCTTTTTTAAAGCCTTTTGGTTGTGAGGCTTTTTTCCATATAAATCAAGAAAATAGAACAAAGCTTGAGGAAAAATCAAAGAGATGTACCTTTATTGGATATGGTGCTTGTTAGCGCTCAAATCTACCTTAGGCTGAAATAAGGTAAAACTCAAGGCTACATCAAACCACGCTCATCCTCGTAGCTAGCCCTACGAGGATAGGAGAGGACTCTCTCCGGGTCTATCTCGGCAAAAGGTTTTCAGAGGGGATGAGATGACTTATAATGAATAAGGAATACTGATTTTAGGCTAGTAAAGAGATAGGAAAGTTTGATTTTGATTTTTTTTGGTTTTTGTTGGAGAAATGGGGAAAAAACAATTTTGGGTCCGGGGATAAGGTCAGATATTTGCAGAATTCGAGTTGGGGCGAGGTAGGCAATAGTCTTGATGCTTTTGATTTGGGTATATGGATGCATCAGAACGACAAGGAGCTGAAGAGGGCAAGGGAGAACATGGGTCCTCTCCAACAGGTGAAAACATGTAAAACTAAACAAATTCAAAGGCAGAGCACTCAAATCAATGGATTCAACCTCATTTACTCATTCATTTAGTTTCAAAAGCATAAGAAGGGAATGGCATACATTAAAAATGAAATAACTTACAATAAACTGAGAGAGAACACCATCAAGAACTAAAATCCACAAGAATCCCAACACGTGCTGCAAAACCTCTGATCTTTCCTTAGCCAAAATATGAAAAATATGTACAATAGTGTGCCAAAAGTTTCCCAAGAGTCCAAACTCTCCAACCTCTGAAAATGATTGAGAAAATACATCATATAGACCATCCTCACCACTTCCCACACCTCTAGTGGTCGAATTCCTCCTTCTAGGAGCAGTTCCAACTAATTCTAAACAAGGAGCTAGAATCTAGGCATCTAAACAACTTGCCTCTAAAAGGGAGGAAACTGATTCTTACTTCTGATTTTTACTTTTTTAGGAGTGAATCATCTAGAATAGGTAAAAGTGAGTCAAAGTTACATGCCAACCATCAATTTACATCATGATAACTCAAAAATTTCATCCACAAGAAAAACTGGTTCAACTGGCCGAAATTCTGAGCTGGAAGGTGAAAAATTGACCAAAAATCCATATGCATAGAGCCCCTGAGCCATACGCGTAGCGCGCCTTTAAACCTGATTTTGGGGCACTTCCCGGCATCAAAATTGAGGTCATGATAGCTCTTTGGAAATCCATAGATGTTGGCTATCCAACCCAAGTGGAATTTCCCAATTTAGAGCTCATTTTCCCCTCCAAAACTTCATTCTCCCAGAAGTACTTCCTGCTGGTGCAAAAGGTGGCAGCAAGGTGGTTTTCATGGTGTTTTTGGGCCCTTTGACCATCCAGAACCTGATGAAATGCTTCATAAATGCTTGAGCATGCATAAATTATCATGAAAAACCCAGAAATATAAATTTTTCCTTCAGAAAGTGTCCCAAACAAAAGCGAGCGCGTCGACGCGCTACTCGTATAGCTGAAAAACCTATTTTTGGACCAAAATATTTCAAAATGACAAAAAATTTCTCCGAATTTGCTCAAATTCGGAGCGAATACCCTCCATCATGTATCATGCCCAACCAACGAAGCCTCGGCCAAAATCTGGAGTGGATCAGGCCTTTTTCCGCCGTTTTAGTGCTTCGCTCAATCTCCTTTTCAGAATCTTCATTTTTGCCTTGCAGACGTGCATGCGGGCCCAATAATGACCTTTCATGTGACGAAGAATGTCTTTGTCTCTGTTAGATTTTTCCAACAACTTCTCCAGATGAATGTTAACACGTGTGAGGCAAGCATCTCGATCGGTTGGTGTCATGTCGCTGGGTCTCTTCCGGGCCAATTGTCGATCTTCACGGATTCGCTGCAGCTCATAAAGTGTGTGCTCATCCTCTAGCTGTTTATTACGCTGCTCCAGGTAGTTTATCACCCACTGAGCCCTCTGCAATTTCTCTTTCAGCATGTCATTCTCGGCCCTTTGCTCCTGGATGATCTCTTTCAATTTCGAGCTAGGAGAGCTCGCACCAACATCAATGATCGTGAAATCAGTGTCCCGGCCTCCTGATGGGCCCTCATCATGCAGGGGCCTCTTGCCTCTGTCCTAGATATGTACCTGTGCTGAAGAAGAAGGCGAGACCCCTTCCACATCATGTGGAGATAATACTCGCTCTGCTGATGGAGTCAACGAGACCCCTTCCACCCTGGGTGGAGATAATACTCATCGTGTAGCTGCAAATAAGGCCTTGTGGCCTCGCTGATATGTCACATACAATGGAGCACTGATATGCTCGACCTCAAGAATGTCAGGCTGGTGTGAAGGCTCTCCCTCATGATGAACTATCTCGGGAAGCGGCTGTGGCATTGTAAATAAGTCACGAGAGATGAAATCCTCCCAAGTAATGCCCTGTTGTGTCAACTGATGTACCACTACGATCTTGATCAGCGCGTAATGATATATACTTCTATGTTGCTGTGCTGGGGTCTTCTTCTGTACAAAAATCATCATTCTCTCTATGTTGCGATACATGAAGTACGGAATGTTCATCATACGTACCCTCGTGAAGTGCATCAACAAACGGACATGGTACGCATAGAGACGCGAGAATCTGCCCTCGCAACTGAAATACCGAATGATGAGTTTCATCAATGGTGCAAACTCATCCCTCAGGAATCTGAAAGGAAAAACCCTGCTCGGGTGCCTCATATACCCTGGTTTGATGTATGGCTCATAGTGGAATTTCTCTAACTGCTGACTTTTGTTCCATTCCTCTCCTATATTTGGTATCCCGGTGGCCTGAGCAATAGTCTCTGGTGACAGAATGAAATCTACTCCGGCGAGGTTTACACGGCCATCATGTAAATGTAGAACAAATAGATGAGCTAGTTCACGATGATGCTGGGTTTGTGAAATCATCTCACAGTATCGAAAACATGACTGATACCGAAAACAATCCATTGCAAGCGGACATGCCTGCAATTGAGCCAAAGAAGTAGGCTCCTCCCTGAGATGCTTACCACCTTTGCCACCTTTGTGAGGCCTCCATGGCACATTACCCTCTGCTGTGGAATCACTGTCATACTCCTGCTCATAAACTGAATCCGTCTCTGACATGGCTTCGAAAACAAAATGTCTGCAATATGTATGCTGATATAGGTGTAGTGAAGACAAAGTTTCAATGTATGCTCAAACCCAAATATGCTGCATATGTACCAAAGCATCATAAGAAAACAAGTGACAGTGGTAATAGCTCTGTTTTAGTGGCATAAAAACAGTCTCTGTTTTGATCACAAGAGAATTTGACAAATGAGTAGACAGTGTAATGTATGGTACAGCCTTTGCAATACTGGCCAAGGATTTGTCAAAGGACTGTATTTGTCAATAGGAGACAGTGGCAATGAAACAATAGCAATGACAACAGTGGTAATATTATGGCGATGGAGGATATGGACAAGTCAACATGAGACTATGTGAAAACATGAAAGGACGTGACAGCAGTGGTAGAATGGAAAAGAAAAGGCGTGAGGATGATGTACATAATGTGCCAGGGCGCCACAGGCATGAGCATATATACCAATCACAAAAGTTTACAAACCCTTCACAAGACTGTCAATATATCTTTTAAAACTCTGAGAATTGAATTTGCTATGAACATAGGGTTTATAGATTTCTCCTCACCCAATGCTTGTTTCCCAACATCAAACACACTACAATCATGTTCAAAATTTATTAAGCAACCATTAAAACCTACTTGCAAGCTGATCGTGGCGTTTTGGTATGAAGCCGGACACAAAAAACAAATTTTTTTTTGGCTCTGTCGCTATATGGGTAGTGCGTCTACCCAACGTGTAGCGCGCACCATACGCGTAGCGCCCTTGTCATTTTATGCTGGCTGGGGAGATCATGTGCGTAGCGCGCCCTATATGGGTAGCGCGCCTCCTCTGCGCGTAGCGCGCACCTCCAATGACTGTCCTCAACTCTGCAAAACATGACTTCGGCCTTCCACTGCACCACTTCGACTTCTGCCTTGAATATTTGTGCGAATGAATGATTTTTCATGGCTTATATATGAAGAAAAAATATCCCATAAAATCAGATTTGATTTTAAATTTGTTTGCTAACCCACTTTTATAATGTTTCGGCACTTTGTCATTTGGTCATTTAATACAATGCTGTTCTTTGACTTTCTCTTGCTTTTTCTGAGTCTTGGACTGATAATACTTTGTTGTCTTTTGCAGGGATGCGGCACTTGGCTTTGGAAAAGATCAGAGGCTTGCTCTGGAATTTCTTATGGTGAAATAAATACAATTATTACAAAAATGAAATTAGACAATTTCTAGTTCCAAAACAGAGTTTTGGACTAGAAATGTCTTCAAATGCTTTTGATAATAAAAATGTGAAATAGAAAACTTGCGAAACCAACCTCATGGCCTGCGGGCTTTTATGACATGTATGCAAAGGACTTGAAAACCATAGACTCTAGGACTAAAGACTTTTTTTAACGAAAACAATCATTAATAACCATGAATGCAATGACCATGAACTTCAGTGATTTTTTTAAGGAATTCTAATTATCCCTGCAGGTACAAGCATGAGGAAACACAAGACAAGCAGACCCCCTCGTCAGTCAATGGCATGATCCTAGCGAAATGCAACGAAGTGGAACGAGCGAGACACCTAAGAATGATATGCAAAAAGTGAAATGATCTCTGACGGAGGGTTGTAAGGACCGACTCTAACATGGGCTCCAATGGGGATGGTGGCTCCATGGAGATGCCAAGAATGGAAGATCTCTGGGCGAGAAGACCAGCGCCTTCATCCATTGGGCGATGGAGTCATTATTTCAACAGATAAAACAAAAAAATTTGACATATTTATTGACTGCAAACTTGACTGAAAACTGACTGAAACTTGACCAAAACTGACTCGATTTTTAAACTGAAAAGACTGATAAAACTGACTTGACAAACTTCAAACCGACTAACCTCCATCACCAGAATTATAGCCTTCGCTCCGAGCCCCAGACTGAAGATGAAAGATCAGTACACACTTGCAATAAAACAGAAGTAAAATGATATATACAATGATGATGAAATCAACAGAAAATACTCAGAAGTGGTATCGCTTCAGCAGCCGACCATTAATCGGCTCTCCAGGACAATCATCTCCATTCATTTCCTTGAGAAGAAAGGCGTTTTGACCACGATACGCTGCAATCTTAAAAGGACCCTTCCATAAGTTTTCAAATTTGCCGTGCTTTCCCTTATCTTCATTCCGAGCATCCCACTTCAAAACCACCTCATCTAGCTGAAACTTATCTGCTTTTGCCTTCCTGTCATAAATCTTCTTGATGCGCTCCTGCAACTTGAAAGTATTTTGAAATACCTCCTCCCGTGTCTGCTGTAAATGAATCATCTGATTAATCCTCCGCTGCATGGGATCTTCCTCACTACCGGCTTCCTAAAGCAATTTGACTACCGAGACAGCAAGAGAAGTGGGAAAAACCGTGTCTATCCCGTACACCAACTCGAAAGGAGACATGCCAATAGACTTTTTCTGACTTACCCTATCAGCCCACAGTGCATTCACTAATTTCTTGTGCTAGCCCTTTTTATTGATTTCCAACAATTTCTTGATGATATTCACCAAGGACTTATTTGAAGATTCTGCCAGACCATTTCCTTGCGGATGGTAGGCAGTCGAATGACCCAAGCTGATATTGTACTTATAACAAAATTCAACCATCCTCTTAGACTTGAAGGCCGCTACATTATCTGTGATTATTTTACTAGGACACCCAAAATGTGACAGAATATTGTTTTCAAGAAAAGAGATAATTACCGCATCTGTGGCCTATCGAGTGGGAATCGCCTCGATCCATTTCGTGAAGTAGTCCGTAGCTGTCAATATCCATCTATGCTGTCCGGAAGATGCTGGGTGGATTTCCCCGATGAAATCCAATCCCCACTGCTGGAATGGTGCACTAACTTCAATTGGTTTGAGAGGCAAAGGCTGTAGTTTCTGCTTCCCTTCGAAAATTTGGCATTCGTGACAATTCTTAACAGCCTTGTATACATCTGAAAACAAAGAAGGCCAATAGTAACTTGCCCTTAGAATCTTATTCGCTATGGTTTTCCAAAACAAATGGCCGCCGCAGTCTCCTCTATGAAAGTCCTCTAAAACTCTTTTGGCTTCCTCCTCTACCAAACAATTCAACAACACTCCCCCGGGGTCTTTCCAATACAATGCAGAATTCAGTATACAAAACTTTGTAGCTCTCAACTTCAATGTTCTACTCTTATTTCTAGGCATCCCGGGAGGTGGAGACAAATTCTGAAGCACGTATAAAATGTCAGCATACCAAGGGGAAGAAACAAAAATATCAGATACCTGAAATGACGTACTCTCCTCATCTTCATCGGACATGGCAGCGATCAAATTTATATCTAGAGCATGCAGATTTGTTTCAGCCATAAGCTTGGTGAGTCCTTGTCCTTTGATCAGCTTGGTCGGTTTAATCTCCACATCGTATTCTAACAACGCAGCGATCCACTTACCCCGTCTTCCTTCTGGATCTGCCTGTACCAAAACATCTTTAACTGCTGCGTTAGGAACGTATGCTATAATGTGGGAATGCAGTATATACACATGGAAATATTTCAAGGCCTTTACAAGAGCAAGTGCTTGTTTCTCAATAATGTTGTATTTCAACGCTCCGTCCCTTATAATCCGACTGAAAAAAGCAATGGGCTTCTCAACTCCATCCCTTTTCTGCATTAAAACAGCTGCTAAAGTGTGCTCAGAAGCAAACGAAAACAAAATGAAGTCTTGTGTGTAGTCCGGGCTGATTAAGATAGGGGCTGAAGAAAGAGCTAACTTTACCAAATTGAATGATTTCACCGCCTCTTCTCTCCACTTTACCTGACTGTCCTTTTTCAGCATGTTCGTGATTTCTCTAAGATGCTCTGCAAGATTTGGAATGAAACGACGCAGAAAATTCATTTTACCATTAAATGACTGTATTTCTTTCTTGTTCCGGGGCTGCTCAATCTGCTGAATGGCTTCAACACGTGCAGGGTCAACCCGAATGCCGTCTTTCGATATGATGTGGCCAAGGAGCTTGCCTTCATCCATGGCAAATAGGCTCTTTTTCGGATTCAGCGAAATGCCATATTTTCTGCACTTCTGGAAAACAATTTTCAAATGATATAAATGTTCCTCATCAGAATTTGAAAACACAGTTAAATAATCAAGGTAAACAACCAAAAATACATCTTTCTTGTTGGCAAAAGCCATGTCCATTTCACGTTGAAAGGTGGCACCTGCATTCTTCAAACCAAACGACATTTTTGCATAATGAAACGTTCCCCATGGAGTGGTGAACGCAGTCTTGTCACGATCATCTTCATGCACTAAGATTTGATTGTATCCTGAATAGCCGTCGAGTAGTGACATCCTTGATGCTCCAACTACTCGCTGCAATATATGGTCCATTTTTGGCAGTGGATAATTGTCTTTTAATGATACCTTATTCAAATTTCTGAAGTCGATACATAAACGGATCTCACCTGTTTTCTTTCTCACGGGCACCAAATTTGATATCCAATCTGAAAATCGGATAGGCATAATGATTCCTGACTTATACAACCTGTTTACCTCTTTTTCAATCGATGGTAGCAGCTTTGGATTGATTCTCCTCAACTTTTGATGAAAAGGCTTCTGATTCGGTTTAATGGGGATAGTATGCTGAATGATATTAGTGTCATATGTTTTTAGATCTGAGTAATCCCACGCAAAAGCATCAGAAAATGAAGACAACAATTTCACATACTCAGCCCTTACCTTTGGTGACAATGACTTTGATAACTTTACCATCTTGGGATTCTCAGCTGTCCCAATATTTACCTCTTCAACACCTTTTTCAGTCGACCTCAATGTCGGTTTGCGGGCTACATCATCTTGGTCAAAGAGTTCCTCCAAAGGAATCAATCCCTTAGGAATGATGTTATCTTTAAGTTGCAGCACTTCCATTTGATTTATTTGTATATCATCATTGCCATCATCATGTTCTGTATCTATGGAGATGTCTTTAAACTTACCCTTATTCTGCAGAAAATCACTAATCTCCTCGTCATCCTGAAAGACTTGCCAACATCGCTGATTGTCTGGAACAGTGGGGCAGTGTTTCACATGAATCTCGAACTTGTTGCTGGAATTCATTGGAATTTTTAAATTGCTTGCTGCCTTAGCAAGTCCATCAGCAACACCATTTTGTATGCGAGGCACACATGTCAAGGTATGATAAGAAAATAACTTCAGAATATCTAAAACTGCATTACGATAAGCCCTCATGCGAGGATGCTTGGCGTGAAACTCACCCTTAACCTGCTTTATCACCAACTCTGAATCACCATAGACTGCAATCCTTTTCGCTTTCAGCTTTCTAAGAATCTTAAGGCCAGCAATTAGAGCCTCATATTCCGCTTCATTATTAGAACAGTCAAATGCTAGCTTGTAGGAACACACTCTCACATTACTTGGAACCTTATTCGGAGCGGAAAATGGACTACGAATCCAAACACCAATTCCAGCACCGTCACTACCCACTGCGCCATCAAAATCCATGGTCCAAAGACCATCTTCATCATCCTCTAAATGTTGAAATTGCGCCAGCTCTGTTTTTCCTGTTTGCTGCCCATTGTCTTTAGCTGATTGCTCCACAGTAGCTTGATTTTCTCTTCTTTCTTTTTGCAGAAATTCTCTGAAATTCTCAGTGATTTCTGGTATATCTTCCGCCTGAACTAATTGACTATCTATATCATTAAAACTATCAGCAAGCAACACAAACGACTCTAAGTTTGTATGTACATAATTTACAGGATGATTTATTGGCTTCTCTTTGCTGGTTATCATGTATTTCATCTTCTGCTCTCGATATAACTTTCTCATTTGACCGAAGACTGGAATTGTTGCATAAGAGAAATCTAACTGTAGTGTACCTTTCAACTTTGCCCCCCAAGACCTTGAAAGGAACATCCCAAATCGCGGAGGAATGTCCGCCACAACCACATCCATCAAGACATTCTTCGCTGGAATTTGATCTAAGCTTACAACCAAATCTTTGATGAGTCCTATACACCTCACATGGCTGGAATCAAATGAATACAAATCATGATATTTTCTTGTAATGTCTAGTCCCAATTTTTCCATGATCGCCTTTGGCATCAAATTGTGTGAAGCACCCGAATCGAACATGGCATTGTGAAATACATATTCATGCAACCTCAAACTGATATAAAAGGGAGGAACATCACTGTCAGGGGACTCACCATCTAATGCAGGCCCGAAAATCAATTCTGGCTAATCATCTTCAACATTTACCGTGTCAAACATTGGATCAAAATTCAGAATTTTGGAGACTTGACCGCGGTAGCTGCTGTTCTTCATGATTTCTGTCAAAGGAATAGATATTTTTAATTTGGAAATTTCATTTTACAAACTAAATGCTGAAACTCTTTCAACCTCTTTAACCGGAACCTCTTTCTTTTCAGCCTTATCCTTCACTATGTTTGGCTGATTTACCTTTTCTGCTGATGATACTTTACTAGCTACGGGATCAATTGTCTCTTTTCCTTTCTTCTGTGGTATCGGTGAATCTGCCTTTGGTGCTGAAGCTTCTTTTCATTTCTAAATTGGATTTAAGGGCACATCTCGGTTTCTCAATGAGTATTGCTTCTGTTGAGCAGACAAAGCATTCAAATATCCTCTTTGGTAATCATCTGATTCTTCCTCTAAATCTGCATCATTTGCTAAAATGAAATCTTCATCTTTCTGAGCAGCCAAAATTTCTCCATATTCTTCATCCTCAGTAATGTAAATAGGCAGATCGTCGGGAGTAAAGAAATGATTTTGCTCACCTGCTACATCATCATCATCGTCTGAATCTTGACTCACAAAATTCTGCAAAAGAGGTGCTTTAATCTGTTGCTGGGCTGCCGGCTCTTGTGCTCTCTGTTCACGCTGCTTAATTCTGAATTGTGGCTGCTGCTGGCCACGGTAGTTTGGATTACGAATCTGCGTTTCTGGTTTATCAAGGTTCATTCTTTTGAACATTTTTTCCATCTCACGAAGCCAGGGCGGTTCTGATGCGGATGTGGAAGGCTCTTCTTTTATAGTCACTCTTTTCTCTGCTTTCAACCGGGCTCTCTTATCATTCATATTCGCCTCAACACTAACAGCAATCTTCTGCATATCTTCTAAGGTAGGTGGATCTCTGTCACGTAGCGAATAAGCCATCTCCGGATCAAAACCATCCGGGAATTTAAGAAGAGCTGACTTTTTAGACGGTCTTAAGTCATCTGGGATTGCATTATACACTGTATTGAATCTGATAATATAATCCTGAACGGACTCACCAGGATTATGCTTGATGCTGGTATACTCTGAAGTGATTTGCAGCGGATCCTTTTTCATCTCCCATCGATCTAAAAATTGATCCTGAAGTTCCTGTAATGTGTTGATACTTCTGGCCTGTAAAGCTCTGAACCATTTACAAACCTCTCCTCCAAAAGTCTGGGCAAACAATCTCATTGAAACATTTTCTGCATCAATGTCATGCAGGTCCAAAAAGTCTGTCATTCGGACAATATGTTGCTGAGCTGATATACTCTGTGGTGTGCCATCGAATATAGGAATCTTGCTCTGGTAATCAGCAAGCATAGGATCTAAATTGGCCGGCAAAGCAAGAGGTGCAAATCTGGCAGCCATGACTCTTGGCAGATTTAAAATCTACTGTCTCAGAGAAACAAGAGGAATGGGAGCAGTAGGTGAACGAGGTGTATGCGGTGGAGACGGAGGAGAAACTACTGCTGATTGCTGATCAAAAATCTTAGGCTGTACGGGAATGGTAGGGATAAAGGAAGGTTCAGTGGGAATCCGTGAACTAGATGCAATCTCAGATGGCCCAAGAGTTTGTGAAGCAGACTCAATGAATTCAGGAATTTTGGTTGCCACGATGGAATTTTGTAGATTCAGAATATAATTGTCGATAGATCTATTTGCTTGCTCAACTTCTAAATACTTGATGAACTCAGGATTGATAACGGTAGAACCAGTGGCACTTTCGGATTTGGTTTCAAACAATGATAACTCAAACTGATCGTCGAACTCAATATCATCAATGTATTCAAAAACAGTGGGGTATGAGTGAGATTTGATCAAAGGAACAATAGGAGCTTCTCGACGGAAAATTCTTGGGATTAGGTTGGGGTTTTCATATACTGGAGGCGGATTTGGATCAGGATTTGATCTGGTATGCCTTCTTGAAGCCAGTGTATTTATCTATTCGGGAAAAAATTCAAGGAATACGATCAACTATCTTCAGCCTATCGAATTCTAGACTCAATCATCCAAAGGTCTAGAACGAACAAGTATACTGGGGTGATTTGCAAATCAAGTGTTGCATTCACAAGCTTACCGGAGATCGACTGAAGCAGTGTTTATCTACTTCCACTTATGCATGGCAAAAGCGTTTCGAAAGCTACCTGGCGTGACTTCAGACTCCGTCTAAGACTCATGAAACAAACACAATCAACAAGCAAACCATTGAGATTTTCCCCAGTATGGTCGCCACTATGTTAGCGCTCAAATCTACCTTAGGCTGAAATAAGGTAAAACTCAAGGCTACATCAAACCACGCTCAGCCTCGTAGCTAGCCCTACGAGGACAGGAGAGGGCTCTCTCCGGGTCTATCTCGGCAAAGGATCTTCAAAGGGGCTGAGATGACTTATCATGAACAATGAATACTGATTTTAGGCTAGTAAAGAGATAGGAAAGTTTGATTTTGATTTTTTGGGTTTTTGTTGGAGAAATGGGAAAAAACAATTTTGGGTCCGGGGATAAGGCCAGATCTTTGCAGAATTCGAGTTGGGGCGAGGTAGGCAATAGTCTTGATGCTTTTGATTGGGTATATGGATGGATCAGAATGAAAAGGAGCTGAAGAGGGCAAAGAAGAACATGGATCCTCTCCAAACAGGTGAAAACATGTAAAACTAAACAAATTCAAAGGCAGAGCACTGAAATCAATGGATTCAACCTCATTTACTCATTCATTTAGTTTCAGAAGCATAAGAAAGGAATGGCATACATTAAACATGAAAGAACTTATAATAAACTGAGAGAAAACACCATCAAGAACTGAAAGCCACAAGAATCCCAACAGGTGCTGCAAAACCTCTGATCTTTCCTTAGCCAAAATATGAAAAATATGTACAATAGTGTGCCAAAATCTTCCCAAGAGTCCAACCTGTAGAATGTCTCAAAAATTACATCATATAGACCTCCTAACCCCTTCCCACACCTCTAGGGGTCTAATTCCTCCTTCTAGGAGCAGTTCCAACTAATTCTAAACAAAGAACTAGAAAATAGGCATCTAAACAACTTGCCTCTAAAAGGGAGGAAAAGGATTCTTACATCTGATTTTTACTTTTTTAGGAGTGAATCATCTAGAAGAGGTAAAAGTGAGTCAAATTTACATGCCAACCATCAATTTACATCATGATAACTCAAAAATTTCATCCACAAGCAAAACTGGTTCAACTGGCCGAAATTCTGAGCTGGAAGGTGAAAAATTGACCAAAAATCCATATGCGTAGCGCGCTTGAGCCATACGCGTAGCGCGCCTTTCAGCCTGATTTTGGGGCACTTCCCGGCATCCAAATTGAGCTCATGATAGCTTGTTGGAAAGCCCTGGATGTTGGCTATCCAACCCAAGTGGAATTTCCCAATTTGGAGCTCATTTTCCACTCCAAAACTTCATTCTCCCAGAAGTACTTCCTGCTGGTGCAAAAGGTGGCAGCAAGGTGGTTTTCATGGTGTTTTTGGGCCTTTTGATCATCCAGAACTTGATGAAATGCTTTGGAAATACTTGAGCATGCATAAATTACCATGAAAAACCCAGAAATATAAAGTTTTCCTTCAGCAAGTGTCCCAAACAAAAGCGAGCGCGTCGACGCGCTACTCGTATAGCTGAAAAATCTGTTTTGAGACCAAAATATTTCAAAATGACAAACATTTCTCCGAATTTGCTCAAATTCGGAGCGAAGACCCTCCATCATGTATCATGCCCAGCCAACGAAGCCTCGGCCAAAATCCGGAGTGGATCAGGCCTTTTCCGCCGTTTTAGTGCTTCGCTCAACCTCCTCTTCAGAATCTTCATTCTTGCTTTGCAGACGTGCATGCGGGCCCAATAATGACCTTTCATGTGGCGAAGCATGTCTTTGTCTCTGTTGGATTTTTCAATCAACTTCTCCAGATGAATGTTAACACGTGTGAGGCAAGAATCTCGATCGATTGGTGTCATGTCGCCGGGTCTCTTCCGGGCCAATTGTCGATCTTCACGGATTCGCCGCAGCTCATAAAGTGTGTGCTCATCCTCTAACTGTTTGTTACGCTGCTCCAGGTAGTTTATCACCCACTGAGCCCTCTGCAATTTCTCTTTCAGCATGTCATTCTCGGCCCTTTGCTCCTGGATGATCTCTTTCAGTTTCGAGCTAGGAGAGCTCGCATCAACATCAATGATCGTGAAATCAGTGTCCTGGCCTCCTGATGGGCCCTCATCATGCATGGGCCTCTTGCCTCTGTCCTGGATCTGTACCTGTGCTGAAGAAGAAGGCGAGACCCCTTCCACATCATGTGGAGATAATACTCGCTCTGCTGATGGAGTCAACGAGACCCCTTCCACCCTGGGTAGAGATAATACTCGTCGTGTAGCTGCAAATAAGGCCCTGTGGCCTCGCTGATATGTCACATACAATGGAGCACTAATATGCTCGACCTTAGGAATGTCAAGCTGGTGTGAAGGCTCTCCCTCATGATGAACTATCTCGGGAAGCGGCTGTGGCGCTGTAAATAAGTCACGAGAGATGAAATCCTCCCAAGTAATGCCCTGCTGTGTCAACTGATGTACCACTACGATCTTGAACAACGCGTAATGATATATACTTCTATGATTCTGTGCTAGGGTCTTCTTCTGTACAAAAATCATCATTCTCTCTATGTTGCGATACATGAAGTACAGAATGTTCATCATACGTACCCTCGTGAAGTGCATCAACAAACGGACATGGTACGCATAGAGACGCGAGAATCTGCCCTCGCAACTGAAATACTGAATGATGAGTTTCATCAGTGGTGAAACTCATCCTTCAGGAATCTGAAAGGAAAAACTCTGCTCAGGTGCCTCATATATCGCGGTTTGATGTATGGCTCATAGTGGAATTTCTCTAACTGCTGACGTTCGTTCCATTCCTCTCCTATATTTGGTATCCCGGTGGCCTGAGCAATAGTCTCTGGTGACAGAATGAAATATACTCCGGCGAGGTTTACACGGCCATCATGTAAATGTAGAACAAATAGACGAGCTAGTTCACGATGATGCTGGGTTTGTGAAATCATCTCACAGTATTGGAAACATGACTGACGCTGAAAAAAATCCATTGCAAGCGGGCAAGCCTGCAATTGAGCCAAAGAAGTAGGCTCCTCCCTGAGATGCTTACCACCTTTGCCACCTTTGTGAGGCCTCCGTGGCACATTACCCTCTGCTGTGGAATCACTGTCAGACTCCTGCTCATAAACTGAATCTGTCTCTGACATGGCTTTGAAAACAAGATGACTACAATATGAATGCTGATATAGGTGTAGTGAAGACAAAGTTTCAATGTATGCTCAAAACCCAAATATGATGCATATGTACCAAAGCATCATAAGAAAACCAGTGACAATGGTAATAGCTCTGTTTTAGTGGCATAAAAACAGTCTCTGTTTTGATCACAAGAAAGTTTGATAGATGAATAGACAGTGTAATGTATGGTACAACCTTTGCAATACTGGCCAAGGGTTTGTCAAAGGACTGTGCTTGTCAATAGGAGACAGTGGCAATGAAACAATAGCAATGACAACATATGGTGATATTATGGCGATGGAGGATATGGATAAGTCAACATGAGACTATGTGAAAACATGAAAGGACGTGGCAGCAGTGGTAGAATGGCAAAGAAAAGGCGTGAGGATGATGTACATAATGTGTCAAGGCGCCACAAGAAATACAGGCATGAGCATATATATACCAATCACAAAAGTTTACAAACCCTTCACAAGATTGTCATATATCTTTTAAAACCCTGAGAATTGAATTTTCTATGATCATAGGGTTTATAGATTTCTCTTCTTTCCACATCAAACTCACTAATTTCCCACTTTAAAAATACCAAAACCCTGTTCAAAAATTACTGAGCAATGTTTAAAAACCTACTTGCAAGTTGATGGAGGCGTTTGAGCTCGAAATCGGACGCAAAGACAAAATTTTTCGGCTCTGTCACTATATGGGTAGCGCCCCTGCCCAACACGTAGCGCGCAGCATACGCGTAGCGCACTTGAGATTTAACACGGGCTGTGGGCGTTATGTGCGTAGCGCCCCTTATATGGGTAGCGCGCCTCCTGTATGGGTAGCGCGCACCCTCAAAGCCTGTCAACAACTCTGCAAACACGTCTTCGGCCCTCCACTTCACAAATTCGACTTCTGCCTTGAAGATTTGTGCGAATGAATGATTTTTCATGGCTTATATATGAAGAAAATATCCCATAAAATCAGATTTGATTTTAAATTTGTTTCCTAACCCACTTTTATAATGTTTCGGCACTTTGTCAATTGGTCATTTAATACAATGCTGCTCTTTGACTTTCTCTTGCTTTTTCTGAGTTTTGGACTGATAATACTTGGTTGTCTTTTGCAGGGATGCGGCATTTGGCTTTGGAAAAGATCAGAGGCTTGCTCTGGAATTTCTTATGGTGAAATAAATACAATTATTACAAAAATGAAATTTGACAATTTCTAGTTCCAAAACAGAGTTTTGGACTAGAAATGTCTTCAAATGCTTTTGATAATAAAAATATGAAACGAGAACTTTTTGGAACCAACCTCATGGCCTACGGGCTTTTATGACATGTATGCAAAGGACTTGAAAACCCTAGACTCTAGGACTAAAGACTCTTTTTTAACGAAAACAATCATTAATAACCATGAATGCAATGACCATGAACTTCAGTGATTTTTAAAGGAATTCTAATTAGCCCTGCAGGTACAAGCATGAGGAAACACAAGACAAGCAGACCCCCTCGTCAGTCAATGGCATGCTCCTAGCGAAATGCAACGAAGTGGAACGAGCGAGACACCTAAAAATGATATGAAAGCGAAATGATCTCTGACGGAGGGCTGTAAGGACCGACTCTAACACAGCTGATCTTGATTCCTTAGGTAGTTTCCTGAATTCAAGTAAAATGAGTAAATTCAGATATGAGATGGATAGAGACAAGGACAGGGAATAGAGTTAAATCAACATAATCAAAATCCGATGCTCTAAATTTAAAACACGCTTCAAATAGATATCAATATTTTGAACCTTGTACCCATTAAATGTCGTTAATAACCCTTAACTCATTCTATCAAATATCTTACACACCTTACATAACACATCTAATATAATGATATAAGTCATTATATCTTATAACAGATTGATTGAATAAGAATCACTTTCACGCACTTAAATATTAAATTCTATAGCACAAATCAAAAATTTTAACATATACCAATAGTGCATGTTTTCATCACTGGTGAACTTTATGAAATTTGATCTGCACAAATCTCACATTGCAACTTATTCGGTGTATAAAAATTTCCATTTGGTTTCTCGTTGCAGAACACGATATGTGCTAAAGAATCATGGTATTGCGCTTTATCAGACTTTTAGATACTTTTCGTTATTCTTTTATTATTTCGTCGAGTCCGACTCATCGAAAATCTTTTCAAAATGTTATAAATTTGTTCTTTAAAGGATGCACAATGCGATTTATAACTTTAAAGGATTTATTAAGCGTTTCAACTAAAAAT